>VSDK01019608.1:234526-264913 GCA_009767595.1 Symbiodinium kawagutii | reverse complement strand
CAGCAGGAAGTGCATGCAAGTGCCAGGGCGCATGAGATTCTGCTCAGGCTGTGAGTCAAAGACACTCGCATGTGCACCAACGAACTTTATCATTGGAGCCCTCTGCAAGAGGTCTGTCACCCAACAGGTGTCATTTTTATAAAGCCATCGGGCAGCGTGAAGACACGCTACATTTGTCTCGGTCCAGTTTTGCTCAACTCCGTCCAACTGTCGAATCCACCCAATGGCAGCGTCAGCTGAATGTAAAGTAGTAGCAGTTTGCCAGCGGTGCCGGGCGAAGGAATCCGAATCGATCAACCATTTGAAACAACAATGCATTGTCAAATAGTTGGTCTGATCTTCCCTCATCCCATTGAGGTCGATACCCTGAAACATGCAACTGGCACGTAGGCCACCACTGTGACTCGCGTCCGTTCGACCGTTCCAGAAACTCAGGAAAGCAGCGTGCCATCGTGAAATAAGTTCACTACCTTTCGGACTCGCCAGAAACCAGTTCTCCACGTACTCCCCTCGGTTGGTGTACTCTGAGCGTCCAAATTTGGGAAAGTAAAAAGCCTCCAAATCCGAAGAAAAATCCGAAGAGCTCAAACTGAGCCAATCATCGAGAGATCTCGTGCACATAACATTGACATCAACGTACACCCCTCCGTGCCTGGCCAAGAGTGAGAGCCGAACTGCATCAGATAACACATTCCAACGAAGACGTTGCCAGCCGTCTGGCAGGTCACTCGTCTCTATGAAAGAAAAGCACGAGGAGACACCGGAGAGGCTCAGCAAAATGACACGCCATTTTGGGTTGTTGCAAATCCAGGACTGGATGCAGGCTCGCCTGAACAGGCCCAAGCCTTCAGTGCCTTGTCCCCAAAACATCCAAATAATTCGAGGAAAGGTGCCCTGAGGAGCTGGAAAATCTGGAGCCGAGCGAGGCGGATCTGATCCTAGCGCAAGCGAACAGATTTCCAATTCCACAGCTATGGGCAACCTGCTGCCAGCTAACCATGAAGGTTGTTCGTGCCTTTGTTCTACCACAAACATCCAAAAACCACCGCATACTGTGACCATGGGTGGCCGTCAGCATTTTCGGACGCTCCTGGTAGTGGCACATCCAACATCTTGGAAGGCTGTGGGCTTGGCAGTTTGCGCTGTGGGGGCCGCCAGAACCCTGCGGTGGCAACAAAGACCTCCAAGGACTCACCTGAGCTTTGAAAGATCCCAGTGGCTCCAAGATCTCCAAATGGGTGTGGATCCCTATGGAGTTGCTCCCAGCCAGCTCACGGCTGAGGAAACCGACCATTTGGGGAACCACAACTTGCGAGCCAATCGCGGCACTAGATTCATCAGCAGGTAAAGAATGCTAAAAGAATGCTAGAGATCAACCAAGATTTGTTTTGTCCAAAATCTTCTAATGGCGAACGATGTCGTTCTCTTGCCAAATCTCTCTTGCTCAGCTCCAACTGCACTCCCATATCAATGTTTCCATCAGCTTGAAGCAACCAACCGACCAACCGACCAACCAAGTCTGTATTCATATCTCGGCGGACTGTATTCTACTATGAGCCACTGGCAGACACAATCAAGTCCTCCATGAAAATGGCTATGAAAAGCGGCAAAATACCAAATGAGGCGATGGAGACCCAGGAACCAACAAGGACGCCAGTTTTGGAAAACCCAAAGTTCAAGATAGCTACCTTAGGAGTCTACCACCTCCAAATAGTTTCTACCACCTCCAGATAGTTTCTTAAGGTAGGGGAGATTTCAAGACACTTCGAGGGTCATGGCATCAAAGATCGGTGATGCTGCCACGAGGCGAGACCAGTTGATGCTCTCCGGCGGCAAGGCCACACCTGCAGAGAGGAATTCCGGATGCGCAGCGCTCAGTTCCCACATGACCTCGTTGCGCCACGGCCGTTTCAGGGTCAGCGATGGCAGGTGCTGTCGGTGCTGTGCAGATGAGGAACTTGCAAAAGCCGCTGCTCCGAATCCTCAGCACAGAAAACACGTGGTCGCCTCATGTCGTCTTGGCCTCTGCTCGCACGCGTGCCATGACCTTGCTGCTATGGTCGTGACTGCCCAGCCTCGGTCTCAAAGAGGTTGAAATCAGAAGGCCCCGTGCTCGGCAAAGAAAAAAGGCCTCGAAGGCAACGCCGAAATCTACCTGGCTTCACCTCAGCCGCGGCCATGGAACAACAAAGTAGAATCAATGTACATAGAGAGAGAGAGATGTGTTTTTTTTCCATCGCCTTCCCGGAGGTTCAGGTAAAGCTGAGGGCGAGCTTACAGCCCAAGTAAAAGGAGCCACAACACAGTTACAAGAGAGAGAGAGAGAGACAGAGAGATGTGCTTTGTGTGTTGTTAATATTGTTAATAGTATATGTGATAGTCTACCAATTTCACCCCCCTTTTGCAAAAGAAACGAGTTGATTTCTAGAACAGCACTTGAACCACAGGGACCATCCAAACTTTCAACTTAGTCTTATCGCCGACCTGCTGCTGAGCTGCAGCAACAGATCCTTCCTCTTCAAGCCTGCAAAAGCCATGACAACCCGGTCTGAGACATTCTGAGACAAGGGTAATAGTAATATTCACTCCGCCGTAAAACATTCAACATGAAATTGTCAGAGCCTGACACACCTCTCGAGACTAGAGGCCAGTCTTGCTAAGAACCCAATGAAGTCTGGCAGGCCACCTGACTCTTTGGCCCAGAGAGGGCATCAGCTTTGACAACGCAGAAGCTGCATCTTCTTTCTGAAGGCTTTGCGCTTGGACCGCCAGCAGCTTCTCCTCAGGTGTGGCACAGTGTGTTCCAGGCATGCATCGCAAGCCCAACACAATTGCCACGTTGAACAAAGTCACACTGCAGCCCAAGGCATACCACCACCCAGGTGGGATCGCCAAGAGGTGGCCAGCCTGGGCAAAATCATGCAAAATCGGCAAAATCGCTCATAATTCCGACTCATAAGACTTCACAAGTGTTCGCACATGCCGGCACAGGCGACCAGCATCTGACCAGCCACGACTAACCCATGGTTCGACATGGTTCGTCCAACCCCCAAGCATCCCCCAGCTGCTGCAGCCTGGCGGCTGGAATTGTTAGCAGGTCGCTGCGGTGGCGGGTGCCCCGGCCACCCCGCCCAAGCCACGTGGAACGGCAGCACTGGGCGCAGTCCGTTGGAGCTGAACGGTGGCTGTGCCAAGAATCACAAAGATCTTCGTACCTTGAGGGATGAACCAAACGCAAAACGCAAGTGCGAAGCGAAGCGCGTCGGGTACAAAACGAAGAAAAAGTACGAAACAATCAAAAAATCAAAAAGTCACGTTTGCAGCACCTTCAGATCTAAACATATCTAAGCCATATTTTGCCAATTTCTTGCCCCAGAAACTCCAACAAAGTGGGTCGGATCGCCAACAGCTGGAAGCTCCGGCCGTTGCAAACCAGAGTGCGCAAGGAGTTGGCGGTCCAATCGGTCCAAGTCCAGGAAAGCATTTCTGCTTGTCTTCGGAGCCTCGCATGGCACCGCATTGCCATCTCTTCCTGCCATGCTGCCATATCTTGATCATCAAATCCATGGGCGTTTGGCATGAATTTCATATCTAAATTGCGCGTTGATTCACATCGATTCATGCTGATTCCCATTGATTCGGTTCTCCCTCAGCTCAGATGCGGCTAGGGCGCAGCTGAGCAATTCTGCTAGGCCAAACTCATCCAAATCCATGGTGGAGACCAAGTTTTCGTCGCACAGCCACAGAGGCAAACCGCACCTGAGCCAGGTTTGGGAAAATCTGAAAAGCCTGGATGAGTGAAACGGCGCATGTACATGCAAGTCACATGGGAAACAGTTTCCACAGCCAGCTCACATGGGAAACAGCTTCCCAAGCCAGCCATGGAAGTCAACGAGGATAAAGACAAAAGCACGGATAAACCATATCCTGACCTACTGTGCACACATTGTCCATGGTTTTCCCTTCTGAGCAGGTGGCTGCCAGCACGAGCAACAAAAGGAAGTATCTGAAGATGTCTTGCGGTACTAGTACTGTGTCTCTGTGTGATTGTGTGTACCGTTGTGTACCTGTCTACTTCTTTTGGGCAGGTCCTTGCCTTGTATCCAAATCCCTCAATGCTTCTCCAAAGTGCTTCCGGAAGAAGATGCTCTGTGGGAAGCGTTGCTCTTCAATGGTGACTTCCACTTCTGCTGCACGTTGTCTTAGACAACTCAAGAAAAAGGCAGCCCCGTTAGCATCACATAGGTGATGCGAAATTCCACGTACTTCCGGGATTGAACCTCAAAGGAAATGACAAAGTGTGGAATGGGCAGAAGCATCTCATCTTACTGATGTCAGGGTGCTCGGAACAGAGTTGCTGCACTCAAACGGACATTCTGTCAACACTTCCTGGAGCAATCTCATGCAGAATACTCGATGGTAAAGCTCCATTCGATGCACAACTAACCTTCTGTTCTAAAGTTCAATTGGATACGCAACTGCATGCAACTGCGATATACTGCGATTCATGAATCATTCTGGCCCATGATGGTGCACCATCATTGTGGGTTTTTCTCTCTCTTCGGCCCATTCACTGAGACCAACACATTCCATACAATGACAGGCGCTCTGAACAGCTCGCCCGCCATCCGCCGATGCTCATTAAGTCAACCAAATGGCAAAGGATGAAGTTCTTTAAGCTGTAGAAACAAACCGTTGCACATCAGTACCCTGAACGCGCCCTTGCCGCTAGCTGGAGGAGCATGCCCAAGTGCCCAAAGAATCTGCAGTATCATCATTTGTCATATGTTTCCTTGCTGGAAGCATTTTCGCACTCCGACTGACAGCCAATTTCGAGCTTTGAGATTTTTGTACCGTCATCATATTAAATCAAAGGGGGGTGAATTCCTCGCAAAGTCGCAAACCTTCATTCTTCCACCGGTTGAACCAAGTCAATGCTGAGAGCCAAGGTAAAGAATCCTCGTATATAAATCCGTTCAAATCCCTTGGCTAGAAATGCAAGCAGGTTCAAGACCAACCAAAGCAGTTCCTACTGTCGTAAGCTTTATGTCTCAGTGGCAGGAAATGGATGGAAATGGCACAAACAATCAACTTGCTATTCTTCTTCCTCTTGCGCATATCGCATGTCAAAGCGAGATATATAAAAAATAAGTACGCATGGCTGATAGGTATGCCAGTCAGGGTGCAACAAAGCGGACAACCTTGAAAGAAACATACTCATGAACGCCTGTTTCTCACAACAATGGAAGAAGCGCACGGCAAAAAGGTGTCTTTTCTGGATCGTGTAAGTGTCTTTGCTGCGACGCGGGCGTGCTTACGGACCCGCGGGTACAATCGTTTACATATGTTCACAGCCGTCCCTTTCAAAGAACCAACAAAAACAAACAAATAAACAATGATATTGAATAGCATGTAAATTGCATACAGTAGCAAAAAGAAGAGGTCTCACCATGTCTTACCAGTTGGGCCAAACTGACACCTTGTCCCGGCCAATTTCTCCGGGTCAATTTGGGAGGCTTCACTGAAAATGCCAAGCTTTGCTCAGCTTAAAGAGTTTACGGGGTGAGAACCAGTAAGTGGATCATCACCCTACTGTTATTGTAACCACACTTACAGCACGATCAAAATGCCATCCCGGGCCTTGGAAAATGCACACTGCTGGTGCAAGAGTCTGACCGCAAGTTTGGCCTATCTCAAGTTGTGATCGCACCATGGTTGTTCCCGCATTGACATCGCAGCTATGCTCATAGAAGCCTATCAGGATGCCTCAGGCTGTTTCAACGTACGCGTCAACGGTATGATCAGAATGCTCCTCCGTCTCCTCCATCTCCGAGGTGATCTCAGTCATCTCCCTTTCGGGTGTCTCCTCAGGCGACCCATGATCCAAAAGAGAAGGTTGTGTTGATCCATGTTGCACCTTGCTGTACCCAGTTTGGGTCTAATGAGTTTGGACACACCCTTTCAATCCTTTTTGAATCCCTTTAGTCACCTTAGTCTCTTTGACATCAAATTAACGCACGTCAAGGAACAATCAGCCGCGTGGCAGGGCTGGATGCTACAGGCATCGTGGGCGTTGCAGCGGCCACGGCTACAGGATCTACAGGCACCTCAGTTCCGTCAGCTTCTCATTGTCTTCGCGTTTCTGATGAAAAGCCATGGGTGGATCTGGATCCCAAAAACAACTTCTACAAAACTTACAGCAGGATCAAATACAACAGTTCTCCTGCTGAGCTGCTTTTGGCCATAGTGCAGCCGGCGCCTTCCGTGTGGTAAGCCCTGGTGCCAAGTCAGGCTGAATTGCTTTTGGCCGTGGTGCGGCCGGCGGCTTCCGTGTGGTGAGCACTGGTGGCAAGTCGGGCTGAGTTGCTTTTGGCCGTGGTGCAGCCTGGGCCTTGCGTGCAGTAAGTGGCGATGGGCCAGAAATGGCTGGGTCACGATCTCCTTGTGGCAGGGCGGGTGGCTCTGCTGGCTCTTGCTCCGACACAGGGCGCAAGGCGGGTCGGGATGCTTTAGCCACTGCCCGCATTGCCGGAGCAGCTTTCGCTAGGACCTCCAGAGATAAAAGGAATGCTCTCAATCAAAAATAAAGAGGGAACGGTTTATGCTGCACCTATCTCTGAATCTGGGGTCTGAGTGTTGTTTTGTGTTCGATCAAGCGCTGCCATGTGACTACCAACGACACTGGACTGTGGGGCTCACATGCAGCTTATCTCAGGGGGGATGATCTGAAGTGCTGGCTCATTCAGATAGTTTGCGCTCAAAGGCAGTTCCAGAGACATTCTGACTATATAGATTGGCCCCCCCAAAAAAAAGAAGACAGCTGACCCTGCACCTAGGTAGCCCACGGCAGCACTACCCGCCAGCATACAGGTGCATACAATACAATCAGGCCACGTCGAAACAGGAACTCGTCTCAGCCCCAATCCCCTCCAGTGAATGCTGGCAAGAGAAAACCCCAGGGAGCAAAGCACGGCGCACAAGTGGAGGAGCTAGCGAACGAACTGTTACAAAGGAAGCACCGCGGACGAAGTAAGCAAAGGCCCTTCAGTTACATCACTTTATTGCAAAATGCAGGCCCTTCGCCTTTGTGGTTGCCAAAAGTTGCCAGTTGTCTAGAAAGAGAAGCGACCAAAAATGATAAAAACAAAAACCGAATGCATATTTCAAGTCAAGGTCCCCTGTTCACCTAAGAAGGCATTTCTTGGCAAATGGGCCAAGGGGGTGAATAGTGTGGAAAAGGCGAGTGTACATGTGCATCTGTAATGGGTCGGACATACTTGCTAATCAAGTTACCACCCTCCTTCCACTAGATTGTAGCCTCATGTGCCATACCCTGGAAAAGTCTGCAATGCAAGCAGGGATCGGCTGCAAGTGCTGCAAAGGCGTAGAACCCAGACGTTTCCGTGGATCAATTGAATTATCAGTGATCGGTAGGTAACAATTTACGGATCTTGCTGCTAGATTTCTGAATCCCTAGTCATTGCTGCCTTCAATCTTCATTTGCATTTCAGCAGGGTCTTGAAACAAACAAAATGCGACAGGAATAGCTACACACGCGGCCAAGTTCACAGAAAGCTCAAACAAAGGCTATGCCCTGACGAAGGCTGAAAAGATGGGGAATCCACTTAAGAATCCACTTAAGAAGGCCCTGTGTACGCTTAAGAATCCACTTCTGCGGACCTGCGGTTGCTGACGAACTGGTGAGGGATCCGATCGTTGATCCACATCCGCGGACACGGCGATGATGTCCTCAGGTCACAGCCAGTCAAATCTTGGCGGCAAATGTTTCGCTCGGAGCTGAAAGGAAAGCGGTGACACGCATACGCAACAACAACAAGAACAATAACAAGAACAAGAACAAGAACAAGAACAAGAACAACAACAACAGCAACAACAACAACAACAACAACAACAACAACAACAACAACAACAACAACAACAGCAACAGGAGCAACAAGAGCAACAACGGCCGCAACGTCAGCAGCAGCAGCAGCAGCAGGGTCTTTGCATTGCTGTCATGTCACATCTGATGCTTCTTTGACGGTCGAGGCCTTAGCATCTTCTAGTCCCTCATCTTTCAGGTCTTCAATCGGCTTATGGGCTCCGATCTGTAGTGATTGTTCCTTCGAGTGATCTCCTGATCAACAAACCCCAAACTGACTGACTCTCTCCACGGTTTGACATCTGACTTGCTTCAAAGTTCAGAATTGCACGACAATTGACCACACCTTGGTCTTCCACTTGCACTGGAAGTATAGGTTTGGTGACGAAGCAGCTTTTCATTGTTTGGATTGCCTCAGTTCATCCCAGTTCGACGCCAATAGCATCTGGCATAACATATATAAACAGTGGTAGTTCATCAAAATCATTGAGAAGCAGTGGAACAAAGTTTTTGAACAAGGATTTGAAAGGTTTGCACAAAGGAACAACGAATCAACGTCCACCTCAGCTTCAAAACGTAGAGAAGGGAACTGTAACTAATGAAATCGTATATTTCAAATACATCGGACTAGGCCAATTATTGTAATCTTGAATAGTTTGAAGGCAAATTCTGGAAAAAAACAGTTGTCGACTCGGAGATCTTGAAGTCTCTCTCGAACTAATTACAATAAGACCTAAGGGCCATAACATGCCATAACTAATTACAATAATAAGACTTTAATTCCAGGGCCATGTCGAGATATGTTGAGCGTCCATGAGCCTACCCTGTTGGGAGCGCCGGACATGAAAAAAATGGGATTTCTTGACCGCGACCGGCGCTGCTCCAATGTAGACCTGGGAACACCTGCCGCAATTGAGTCATTGCAGCAGTGCTCGTAACACCCGCCACCAAAATGCATCCAACGATGCCGAGCTTGAAGGTCCAAGGTGCCAAGAAGAGAATTAATCGTTGGTTCAGCTTTGCCAATCCAGCTCTTGATGCTAATGAACTGCCATCAATGACCCCTAGCCGTAATTGTTTTTATACTTTCTTAACCGTTCCGGAACCTTCAGCTACATGTCTTGGTGCGTCACTTCTCTTAAATCCCAAGTATGTATACCTACCAGGCTAGTTCTGCAATAACGCCGTGGGACACTTGGGTTTGTCCATAAATGGTGGTACTCCTTGACCAGCGAATAATGATCAGTCAGTATGAATGGGGAAACTGACCAGTTCTGGTGTTCACCAATTTTCGACAAAACCACTGCAAAGATCCAGCTTGGCTGAGATACCATGTCTGCCATCTCTGGACCATTTGACAATTCCTCGGGTGAAACATGCGACATGCTGCGAAATGCTGAAAAAAGAACTGCTCATTCCAAGCGGCCGGTCACAAAAACTGCCAAACTGCATGCCTTTGATAAGGTTTGGAGGTATGGTCCGATACGCATCGGTAAGCTATTGTTCTTCAAGATTGCTTGTCCTCACCAAAGCTTTGCAGCTGAGCCACCCTTTCCTGGGCCTTCGCTGCTCAGCTGAAAAATGAAGAAAAATGATCCAAAAACATATCCAAAATTCCAAACAACTTACACTGCTCCGATTGCACTTGAAACAGTTGCCCTTTCTTGCACATTTCTCTGATCTGCGGTACTTCCTGCTTTCAGCATCTTTCAGCCGTCTGAAGCTTGGCGGAGGTACAAAACTACATCTAGAAACTCATTCTGCAGCAAATGCTTATATACTGACGTTGTGTTACTTGAATGCCAGGAATGTTAAAAACATTTCCGACGAACAAGCGCACAAAATGGCCTGGTCCAACTCATCATCTCCTGTTCTTGCAAACCAGGTGCAAAGCTGAAACCACGTTTGCAAGAATGGACCCGTACGTGTTTCCACTCAGCCCATGCTTAGCTCATGGGCAACTTGCAAAATCCAAGGCGGGAGGGAAGTCATCTCTGAAGTCAACAACATCCCCAAGGCGGGCCCTTGATGTTTTGATGTTTGAAAGAGGGCTTCCTATCTTGAACTCATCACTCATCACTGAAGCGACACGCAGTCCTGGGTGCGACAGGCTGACGGTGGCCACACGGGACACCGTTTCACGGGACGCTTTCTTCAGCAGTCGCTCCTGGAGTCAGACAATTCCAGGTGCCTCTTCCGTGCCTCTTCGAGCCCAAGAGTTGAACGCACACCAGCTTTTAAGCCCCAAGAAATCCTGCTATCCATCGCCTTGCCCCGTCCTTGGACCTGGATCTACCTTCAATGGGCTTGAGTTCGCGGTGAGATTGCAGGTAGTGCTGCACCTTGTTCACCTGAGAGTCCATTGCAGGGATGCAATCGGATGCAATGAGACTCTGGACATCGCTGCGACTGCAACTGAAACATGCGGAAAATTGAATAAAATAAGTATTTAATAAGCAGCTGTGACAACTGTTGTTGGATCCCAGTGTAGTGTACCGACTTGTTGTGACCAATATTCACATTGTGGCTACAAAATCCGCTGCTATCGAAGTTCAGCTTGCCAATTAATTTCCAAGTAATCAGCATACGGTCGTGCCAAAAAGGAAAGGAATTGTATGAATTCTGGTCATTTCTGGTCAGTATAATATGTAAGATGATGTAAGCAGGTGAAAGGTTGTGTCTTACACTGCCCGTGAAACTTAGCCCGCTGGTGGCAGAGGGTAAAGCGCACGCATTCAGGAGCGCTTTTTCACTGCCTGTGGTGGTGAGAGCAGAAAATGGTAGAGAGAAAGAGGGTCGAATAGGTAAAGAGGTAAAGAGATGAGACAAATAAAGATACGTAGATAGTGTTCAGCCTGAAGATGCTGAAAGATAGAGAGAGAGAGAGAAATCAATAGATAGATGGATAGCAATTTTTTGCTATAATAGACAATAAATGGAAAAAGACATCGAAATAAGTACAATAGATGGACAGCTAGCTGCATAGATCGCTTATGGACAGACCAAGCAAAAGATGAATAGATTTGATAGACAGCTGAATAAGTAGACGCAAAAAGCTAGATAGGTAGGTACTGCACATCCTTAGCTAGAGACAGACAGAGAGACAGACAGAGAGACAGACAGACAGACAGACAGCCAGACAGACAGACAGACAGCCAGACAGACAGACAGACAGCCAGACAGACAGACAGACAGCCAGACAGACAGACAGACAGACAGACAGACAGACAGACAAATAGAAAGATAGAATCGAAGACATTTAATTACTTGCTTGATGAACATTTTGCACTCGGAGCAATGCAACCATTCTCAAGCCAAATCTTTTCCTATATCTTTCCATGTTGGGACTTCCGCCCGGCACGTGCACCCCTGGCGCACGTACTGACACATGCATCGAAATATAAAATACACATGTGCATGTGTTGGGGGGGTGCGTGTCTGCGTGGATGATTTCAACTATGCAGAATATAAAATATATGAAACAAACCTATCTATAGGTTCATCAATGTCACTCTCGCCCCTGTGGCCCTGATCGACCGCAAAACACACATTTAGCAAACTGCAGCTCTGACGCCAAATCGACAGCATCATCTGGCCCCAGCTTGTGCAATCGCTGACATGTTTCCACCAAGTTGTCTGATGACATTGGCTTGCCGCGCTCGTGACCCTTGATGAATGCGGTCGAACGATGGTACCACTCCCTGCCAGTTTCAGCTAGAGGTGTCTGGGAGGGCACGAAGCTAGAGGTCTCTGCGAGGATGAGAAGCACGTGGATTGCGTCTGTTGGGAAAGTTCTTTGCGCAAAATCATCGAGCCAAAGCGAATTGAAATCGGAGATGGCCTGGCACCAGGCTATGGGATGGGCGCGCCATCGACAAGAACGTGCCTCTCCCTAGCCATGGATAGGTTGACACTTTCAGTGCTGATCACTATCGATGATAAATAGCTTATGCTCACGCTGACACGTCCCATGGTTAGGAATGGCTCTAAATAACAGCCATTTATCATGAAGTATCACTCCTAGTCATGTACTCCATCATTACTTATAATTATGGTCATGGTTACCCATGGTTCGTTATCCAATCTCTGCGCAACTTCTTGCGACCTTGGCAAACTTGTATCGCTCCATTGCAGGCCCAAGGCGAAGCACCCGGGCTCGAATTTTCTTGCACAAAGAAGCCTTAGCAACTGGAGTGGCAGCTCAACGTTGGGCCATTCAAACTGCTTGAGAGACATCAAGACGCACGTCAAGACGAGTGCCAAGACGCCTGCACTACATTAGAGAGATGAAAAAAGAAGGCGAGGTCAGAAGCGACCAGGGGTCTTTCAAGACCCCGAAACCTCGTCTGAACTCAACAGATTGGCAGCCGCAGCTTTTCCGAGCAGCCAAACGAGGGCATCGAGATTGAGATGAGGCTGATGAGTCCAACTGTAAAGCGCTCACAGGCTCCACTTCCGGATCGTTCGGAGACCACCTCATGTCAAATCTGAGCTGCACGATGCTGCACATGATGTGAATATCAATCCCATTTCCAAATTAAAAGAAAGTGAAATCATTGAAAAATATTGAAAAACCCAAGAAAGTTCCTTCTGTGCATTGAAAATTCCGAGAAAGATGAAGCTTCATGAAACTTCTGACCCATAGCGACACAGGAATTTGTGTGAAAACACCACGCTTCATCCCCACGCGGCACTTTAACTGACCTTTGCAAGTTGGCTCCCAGTTGTCACAAGAAGTTGGGCTCTCTCTCCCTCACTCTCAGGCAATTGCAAAGATTTGCAAAGTACTAATGGGTAGCTTAATGCAATGTAGCAAGTCCAACTTTTGCAAAGGTAGGTGATGTATGGAAAGTGACATGGAGACTTCCATACCAGCATGAAATGCACCTAGGCCCTTGCAGGAAGTCTTGCAGGAAAGCTGCTTGAGAAGGAACTTCTCATCGTCACTTGGCAGAAACAATGGTAGAGCAATCTCTACTGCAAACTTCTTCATTGAAACTGGCCGGGGCAAGAAATGACCCACCGGTTGCTTCACACCCACCACCGGACCGCGAAGCAAGTCTCAGGCTGCCGGTGGAGAAAATACCTACATCATCCTACATCTTACTGCACGCAACCATAGCCACATGTTGGCATATGTGAAAGTGCAATATGTGACACATATCATTGTATAGTTTGGCGGGTGTCATCAGGTATCAGTTTCTGATAGTTTCTGGGAGCTTAGGACGTGCATTACAGTCATCAGCTTGCAACACTGCAGGTGGTTTCGGCATAGTGCGCAACTGATTCAAACTTTTCTGAGAAAGCTTGGGACAAGCTTTGAGAGTTCTCTCAAGTCCTTTACCATTTTTTACAAGCTATACGCTGCTCAGGCTTTTCTATGCCTCTCTCCCCTGCCCAATCTGCCTGCGGTCTGTGCCACGGACTTGATGGACTTCGACTTGCCCATGGACTTCGATGTCTCCATGGACTTCTTTTTCTTTGGAGAAGGCTTTTCCGTTACAAAACTTTGAGACGCTTTTCCTGTCGTGTCTTTGATGCCGGCAGGGCGCTTTTCGGGCTTTTCCTTGTCGATGTCTGCTGCAGCTGCTCTGAGAAACTGAGCTACAACGTGAAGCCCAAAGAAAGCACAAGTCAGTCCCAGGAGGGACACCAGCAACACTGCAAGGACCATTGCAATCGTTCTAGGTGGGTTGAAAATCAAGATGATCGATACAATGCTGAAGAGGCAAAAGCGCACGATCAGCAGGCACATTTCCAGGACATCCAGGATTCCACCCTGCGCCTCGTGAAAGGGTTTGAACCAAGTGAAGAGTCCAAGTTGAAAGCCTGAAAAAATTGGGAAGAGCAGGAGCTTGGCCTTTGCGTCCGACACCACGCTGGTGTAGGTCAAACCTTTCATGACTCCAACATCCAAGCGCTTCACAATGATATCCCACCACCAAAACTTCGGCTCATAGCCCTGAATGAAGAAACCAAATTTTCGATTGTTGTCAGGGCTCTGTCGATCTTTCAGCGCCCAAATCCGAAAGAAAATCAGGATGGGAACCCCGAGGCACCAAACCAATAGGCCAATGAGGCAGGTTAAGCCCACGGGGAAATGATCCTGGGTCCAACAGATCAAATCGGGATCAGGTTTGAGCCGCTGCTTGGCTACAGAGATGCCCCCTTCATCTTGTAGAATTGGCGTGCACCACAGCAACGTCAAGAAGTTGGACAGCAATCCCGGCCACCTTGGAATGGCACAGCAGGTCACTGCCAGATTCTGTCACATGTATTCTGTCGCATGTAGTCTGTGTGTTCATGGGTGATGCGCAAATCCACAAAGCACGCGAAAGACTGACTAGTGGGATACCACCCCCCCACAGGGTGTGACTCGGTAGTGAGGAGCAACATCACTCAATTGTGTAAATCTATAGCAATATGTCATCAATTGGCCAAGTACCCAAACTTGCACAACACAGTCCCCCCCATATTCCACGGCAAGATTTGTCATGCAACGTCAAAACATTTCAAAACAACAATCAATATGTGCATATATGTGCCCCATGGGCATCAAGTGGTTTGATTGTTTTCCTGCAATTGCTAGCGTTAGCTATATAACCACGAGAGGGATTGCAACACGCCATTTCAAACAAGGAACAGCAACATCAAACACAATGCTCTAGTAAAACACAAGGAAAGCATGAACGACATCCTTGCCAAACGCAGCCAGACGCTGCCAAACGCTACTGTAAGAGACTCTTGCGCAACATGGTTGCATGACATTCGCGAAGGATGCGCATTGGGGTCACTCCTTGGGCTCTAGGAAGACGCTTGTTCGCAAGACTTCTAGGCCACTCTGGCGCGTGACTCGTGTGAGACAATTTGATACTTGAATCACTCGTGAGGGACGCTCTTGTAGGAAACTCTGGTGGGACACTCTTGCGAGGCACTGCAAGAAACTCCTGCAGGTTTCAAAGGACACCTGTGAAACACCCCGTGTTCCTTTCCAAACACTCTTGCAGCAGCACTGCCGGAGTCTCTGGAAGGACGTTCTTGCGCAGCACTGTTGCAGGACACTCTTCTCAGACAATTTTTGCGGGAGACTCTGCAGGTCATTCTCTTCAAAAAAGTCCAGTAATCAGGAGGCACTTAGATTACTGCCGTGATAAAAACATTCTTGTAGGTCGCTCTTGCAATGCACTCTTGAGGACACTCTTGCAGTTCTGCAATCTGCTGGAGGCTCTTGTAGGACATCCTGGTGGGATATGATGGGAGGCTCCTGCTGCACATTGCAGGACACTCTTCTGGGAGACCTCTGTAAGATGGAAGATTGGGGACGATTGGAGTCGGAAAAAGGACGCGTGTCATGGAGACCTCTGTAAGTGCTCGAACCAAAAACAGTGGCTGCCATGAGGTGTACGATGTGCGGAGCAACCGCTTGCTACAATTTTTGAACCGGGCACACCTTGCGCAGGACACCTGACGCAGTTCACTGGAGACAACCGCGATAGGAAGTACTGCGCCTGCCAAGATCGATCGGAATATGGAATCACATGGAATCACCTTTGAGAGTGCGTCCCACCATGTCCCATCAGTGCTTCCCAGCGGGACTGACTTCTCGGAGTGCAAGGGGCTGATCGCGGCAACACAGCAACGACACCGCGAGTTGACGAGACCGACGCGAGGACAGTTCCATCATGTTCCATCCCCTGCACTCTTTGACCATAAGCAGGAACCTACTGCGCCATGCATTTAGCAGCAACCTTTCCATTCTGCAACTCTCCTTCTCTCGTGTACCTGAACTTTCTTGCATCCAAGAGTCATAGCTAGTAGCATGACCCAAAAGACTGGAACGCACTCCTGGAACAAACGGAGAGGCGAGGGGCCAGCTGAGAACAAACCGAAGTCCAGCGTTTCCTTGGCTGAAGCATTGCATACAAATTCAGCACCGCTTACAAGGGAGACACTTCAGCCTAGGACGCTCAAACGGTGGCAATTGTGCAGGAAAGGGGTTGAATTGCCACTTGGTACCGCCAAGAAGCTATATCCACATGTTTTGCTTTCGCAATCCGGGAATGGGAACGGGAATGGCCCAAATGGTTCGTTGATATCTGAGGCTCACTTTTTCGCCTCACAAGGCGGCGCCCAGCACTACCAGTTCAAATGACTGACATTGACTGTCCCGACTGTAAGCATGCTTCAGGCGTGTCTTCAACCGCCATGTGCCACGCCTCACTTCACGGCACGCCACTTGGCACCATGTTGTGAAAGTCTCATGCTGGTTGCCCTTGGTGGCCGCACTTGTGGCAACGCGGCTGCACCGAACTGAGATAGTGGCAAGGGATACCAACGCAATATCTGTGCTGGCGGGGCCGCAACCAATTTGCACATTCATAGAAGATTCCAGGTAGCCAACGTAGGGATACATGCGATTCAGGTCCATTTGGGAACAAGAAATCCAACTCTTAATGATAAAAATGAATGGAATCACTTGGGTGATTGATACGCGTCTCGAATAGCAAAAACCTCCACAAAGCTTTTAATTAAACAATTCGTTCCTTTTTGGCTTGACCGAAGGCCATCTCACACATGGAAAAAATGCCAAAGGCATAGGGTGAAATGAGATGAAATGATCATGGTAATTGGTGAGAATTTCTGTCATGTGTTTGGTTTGCTGGGTGTTTGGCTTGGCCCAACTGCCATGTCAGTGGAAAATTGCAGGTGCCTCCAGATGATCAGCTTTGATAAGCACGCCATGGAGAGCTTTGTTGGGCACGGCTCTAGCCTTCTTCCCCTGCTGGAAATATGAAAGAAATGAAGGAACAACTTGTGATATACGATCCCTTAGAGGTCCTTTTAGATTCAGGATTTTCTACACACACACTCACAGTGATGCTGCCTGAGCATCTACAAGCACTTCATCATAAATCACTCCTGCTGAGTCATAAGCATCGGCTACCTGCGCGGGCCAATGTGTAACGAAAGGTAAGGCAAAGGTGGAAAAGGGGAAAAGGAAGCAGGATGCATATGGATCCATGGGTAACTCGAGCAGATCTATATTCATATTTATATATAATTCATTGGTTACGAAACCTTGATGCGGACCTATGTCTGATCATGGAGGAACTGTGCAAAAATTCACATGTTGCGGCCAGGCTAGCCGCAAAACTGTAAATTTCTGAATCCAGTTCTTCACTTCGGCTTGAACACTCTCGAAGATAAGCCGCAACAGGCAAATCTTCATGGTCTTGGCAGGATGGTGCACTGCAAAATTGGCACTATAATGACATTTGCATACATTTGCAAACTCCCATGCGCTCATAAAGGTGGAGTGGTAATGGTGGTGTGATAATTTAATGACCGGTCTCGGGTTTGCGATTTACTTTGATACGGTGCCCATTTGTCTATTTAGCATTGGCCCCGCTTTAAAAAACATAATATTGACCATCGTACTGTCTGCCTCAATGAACTACAATGGAAGGAAGATTCTCTGCTTGAGCCAGCTACAAACTTGCAAGTTCGGGATTTGTGGATGACCTACGCTAAATTGACGGATGAAGATCTGCAAGTGACTTACGCATGGACTGTGAATGATTTATGATTATTGGATGACTACCGCCGTTTCTTGACGGATGATGTCAAATTGCAAGAATCATTACACACTGTCATCAACCTAGATCATCCTTGACCCGTATGCATATTATATATATCCGTGTAGCCTAGAGCGCGCACCCGACATCCAATGAACAGAATCATACATGCGTTCAATTCCATATCCAGCTAAAGCCAGTATGGCAGAAAAAACAAATAGTACATATTATAGTACGTTTCGGCAAATTTTGGCATACTAGTTATACAATAGAATACTGTGGTATAACATCAACATTGCACAATGCAATTGCAGTCGCAATCGTGTAGTACGACAATAGTTTTATGGCATCAATGCCGCTGTTTGGCACTCATCTACTGCGATGATCAGCGCAGCCAAGCTGCAGTCGCAGCAACTGCAATCGCATCAACACCAGCTACCTCAGCTTCACTTTCAATTAGTGCTCGAAGCTTCCACACCAGAGCTCGTTTGGCCTCGGTGTTGGCAACCCGCACTTGGCACCCTGCAAAGCACCATATAAAAAACATGGTCTAAACATGTCCAAACGATCCCCACTGGATTCCAAATGTGCCAGAAAAATGATGACATTGAGAAACTAGATAGATTAAGTCATACGAAAGTTCAAGTGCAGCTCCATGCCGCTGAATTGCGAATGACTCAAGCAGGCTTGGACTTCGCCTTGCAAGCTAAGCTGATGACAACAGTTTGCACTGTCGCTGAAGATTTCACAACTCAAGACAGACTGAATGCAGTTCTCTGCAGCACCACACCAAGTGGTTGCAAAATGCCCAAGGTCACACAATTGTGCTCATAGGAATTTCTTAGAGGGGAAGAGAACAGGAGGGTAGAACACCAAAAAGCAGAAGGATGTGACCAAAAACAGAATGGATCAACAATAGAGAAACAATTACAAGTTAGAAGGAACAAAAGCGACATGTGAAATTGACAAGGTAAAACAAAAAAACGTATGTTTGAGTGCGTTCAAGCAAGATTCCGTAGCCAAAACGTTACAGTACCATTCCTATAATAACATATAATTACATGAGATACATGAGCAAATCTGCAGCGATGTTGTAATGCCAAATCCAAGAAACTCCTCTATTGCCGCTTCCTGTAAGCCTTCAGTTCGCAAGCAAGGAAAGTTTTTTTTGCCGGGGCGTCCAAGGGTTTGCCCTCCATAGCTTGGTGCTTGTAGAGCGGAATGGCAGAAAAACCATGAAACTTCTACAAGGAAACTGCAAGCACAAATGAACAACCCAATAAAGTATACGAAAGCAACATATGCTCAAGAGGTTCAAATCCCAACCAGTTGGAAACCAATTCTTGCTCAAGAAACTCTCGTCGCTCATTCCGTACACCAGCATCTCCGGTTCGGCACTGATGTCAGCCCAGGAAAGCTGAACTCGCTTGCAAAGAGTAGCCTGAAAATGACACAGCGCAACCAACTGAACCTTCCAAATGAAGCTTTGAGCTTGAGGATGCTTAAGGGCCCTTTCACGAATAAAGAACCCAAGCAAAAAAAAAAAAGGTAGCACGTATTAGCACTTGCAACCGCGTCACCAAATATGGTTCGTCGCGAGTTCGGTGCATGCCTTGGGTTGCGGGATGTTGCTCCCAACAACAGGTGGTGTCATGTGGTGCCTTAAAATAGGGAATGGTTGGTTCATCTCTATACATGGTTAATATGGGATGATTGGGGTACCCCTATTTCAAGAAACACCTATATATATTATATAGATATATATAAATATATCTATATATATGGATAGATGTATCGCAAGTACTGGCAATATCGTTTCTCAGCGAGCAGTTCAAGCTTGATGGTGTTTGCTGAAAACCTAATCAGAGGTTCACCGCATTCTCCGACATTAAGTGAGCAAAAATGCGCATTGCCGGTGAAACGAATATCGCCGGGTTGCAAATCTTTGTTGCCAAGGCCCTCGACACCGCAAGAACTCCTCAGGTGTCGGTGCACGCAATCACTACATGAGCGTCGTCGAGTAACATCTCTTTCTTCCCCGATGCCCGGCGCTGATGCAGGGGCTGGATTAAATTCCAAAAATGCCAGATGCATGCAGATGCTTTGGCGGCGATTTTCAGAAACGCGTAAAAAACACAGTGATACACAGTGGTTAGGGCAGAAAAAGGGGAGGCCCTCGATAAAGCTCTGGCATCCTACTAGCAAGCCGGAGGGAAGCCGAAGCGATTTGGCTTCGCACCTTTCGGATCATTTTTCCCTGGAAAGCGACCCTTTTGGGATAATGTTCGCATGCTAAAGTTTTAGCCCGTGGTTAAAATGTAGTTACAATTTTAGCACATAATCACTGAAATCAAAATCAACCCACCACAACAGTGCCATCCATAATGTGAGATGTTTTTGGGGCCCACCCAAAGGATCCCTTGGTCTCCCTGTGAAAATTCTTCAAGATCATAGAACATACTTGCGTGTATGCACGCATTGATGCATGGATGCATGGACGCGTGGATGCATGGATGTACAGACGCGTGGATGCATGGATGCATGCACGTACTATACCATACTGTATGTATGTAATTGGCTAGAGAGGAGCTAGCTGCACCTAATTGCAAAGAGTTTCAAGAGTTGCACGGAATGATCGTGTCCGAAAAGCTGGCCCTTTTGTGGCAGTTTTTGTCGTCCTGGGGGGTCTTGGGACGAGGTCGAAACACGCGTTTTGCCAGAATGTTGTCGTTTTCGGATCTGCAATGTGCGCATCATTTTGCCTGACAGGCACAGCTCTTCCTGAGCCCACCACAATTTTTCGCAGCAAGCGCAACATACTCTTGAAGATGAATCGCGAAACCATGCAAATATTCATCTCATGTGCTTTTTTGCACCTCCCTTGCGCACTTTGCACATTTTCAGTTGGCTCGTGCAACCCCTTGCGGACTTTGCACCTGTCGGACCGCTCTGGACTGCACGCAGTGCACCTTCTCAATCAAGATCTTCTACAAGTCGTCCCGACCGACCGACCAAAACAGAGCAATATCCTTTAGAGAATTTTAGGGATATCTTCTCAGTTGGTCGGTCGCACATTTCATGGAGGGCTCTTGCCCTCAGCACAAACTCTCCTCAGAGCCTGAGCTCTTCCAGATATATTCCCAAACGATCTTGTACAGCTTCTCACAGGGATCTCATAGGCATGTTATTTATGTTTATCCTCCAGACCGTCAGAAATCAATGCACTCTCTATCTGTGGAGCTTATGCGTTCCGCGTGAGTACACCAAAGGGTTGCCTGCAGCATACAAATTTGAATCGTTTATTTGATCTTTTGTGGGTACCCACATGTACCCGGTGTCGAAAATCAAATTTCTCGTGCGATTCTGCACTTTTGGTGTCAGACTTGCCTGCTTGGAATCACAGCATAAGTATGCATAAGTATGAAATTGGTATGCCTATAATGATGCTGGGAATTTCAGGAAGTGTGGCTAAAAGCGAGCCATGCACAAGATTGAAGAGGAAAGATGAGGAAAAATGAGGAAAGGCTGAAACTCGATGTACGTGGATTGATGTCCGGTGTCATGTGTACTGGTTGCATCGTGTTGCATCCACGGCTCCGTTGATGAATTCCTCAGGATCCTCTCCGCCATCCTGAAGACTCGCCAAGGTCGTCGGCTCAAGCAGCCCAGACTCCTCCAGCCAAGCCATGGGCCATAGGATGACAGGAGGAAGGCAGAACCCTCACAGAAACACACAGAAACTCGTAGAAAATCACCGTCCTCAATATCTTCCCAAGTCAGCCCATAGCTCGGCAACAGAGGCAGCAAAGCGATTTCCAGTTTCTGAATGGCTTCTCGCCTGGCTTTCTGTTTGATTTCCTTTGGATTGAAGTGGACACCCCTCTTCCGGGCAGCGGGGACCAGGCAGTAGACCACACATGCACACAGCAAGTAGACCACCAGGATCGCTGCAATTGGATTGGCAAGATAATACACCGCAGGGCCCATCAACTTCAAACCTTTCATCCTCGGAGTGGCAGCTTCACACAGCGTCCCGCATGCAGCGGCGTGTCGTTGAAGTTGATGCAACACGTTGGAGTTGAAAATATTTTTCCATTTCAATGCTTGATCTTCTTAAACAAATGTTTTGACTGCGCGATGATCTTTTTTCTAGATTTTCTGCTTTAATGTCATGTTAGAAGAAATGCCCTAAAATGTATGGCGGGTCAATTTTGCTGCCGGATTAAATCAGAAAATATGTCAGCCCTTATTTTGTAGCCATGATACGTACACGTTTATGACAATCACATGATCTAAATCCTGACATATACTTACTAAATACATAATAGTTGATAAAATCAATAACTACCGTAATCATAACAATGAGAATGATAACAATGACAATACCTGTTCATTTGCAATACGAACTTGTCTGATACTATTCATGGGCTTTGAACAAACAGCACCACTTTCGACTCTTCTGGCCATGGTTCGCATCCATCTTCAAATGTCTTTGCACAAAGCAGCTGGTTGCAAACTCCACGGTAGCAAGTTGTGGCCTCAGGACATCTCAGCAATTTCCAGGCCATCTTCTCATCAAACGGATCCCGCAATCTCCAGGAGCTTCAAAGGCATGTGACACATCGAAATAACGACATCGTGTGCCAAAATGAAAGGATTGCATCGTTGCGTGCCCGGACGGCAGGGATCTGAAATTTTGATACACGCACGCGGTTGCAAAAAGAAAAAAAAACACTAAATAGTTCCCAGAATGCTTGCCATCAAGCCTTACAAGATTTACCAGCGAACCCCGTGACGATGCGGCAAACTTTGCCGGAAACTTTATCGATAGCGCCTCTCTTGAAATGCCAATGCCGCAAGCTCTTTGAATTGAAATGCCAACGCACTCGATTGCACTCTTACAATGCTGTTAGATTGGTGCCGGGCCCGAGGAGATGAAGCGCCGGCATTTTCTGGTGTAGTAAAGGTGTTTTGTAGCAGCAGTGGTTTGTGATGGTTTGTGGTGCTGCTGGTGTTCTGAGGTGGTGCTGCTGCTGGCGGTGGTGGTGGCTGTGTTTTCTGGCGGTTGTGTTCTGGTGATGTTTTCTGATGGTGGTGTTTAGTTCCCGCAAGACCACCAAATACTCAAAGTAGCTAATATATCTAATATAGAGCATGCTAAATCTAAGCAAACTCGAGCAGCTTGACGCGGGCTTTCATGATTTGCTCAGACCCTTGGAATCCCTTGGACCTGGTCGACTTCGAATCTGCGTTCACTCTGCAGTCTGCATTCTCTCTATTCAATTTCTACCACTCTGAGATGCTGAGCCATCGGCACAATATCCAGAACCTTGTAGATGCTCTTTATGGCTTCCGTGGCTTCCCGAGGCCAAGGCACCTTCATCCCCTGCGAGCAAGGCAAGCAAATGCTTTCCATCGATGTGTTCGGAAATCCCCATTGGTGTTTTTTCTTGAGGTGGAATGAAATGCGTTGTTCGGAAATCCCCAAGAATCCTTTATGCATTGCTTTCGACTGATTCATAGTGCATATCAGGCGTCCAGTTGACTCTACACTCCCAAGCCGCATGGCTGATCCAAATCCTTCGGCCTAGCTAGTTCCAAAGGCTTCTAGGGCTTCCCACCAGGACGACAAACTTGATGGGAGAAACTTGGCACAAAAGGGAAAGTATGGAAAGTGGGAATGCCACTCAGAAAGTGAGGGGGCCTCCACATTTGTCACGCATTCACTGGCTTTTGCATCTGCGCACTGCTGCAACTGTCTGAGTTCTTCCTCCTTCTTTGCCCATCCAAAACCTTTCAACTGCTCCAGGTTGAACTGTAGAAGCACAGAACCTGCCACGACAATGCAAAAGCATGCAGAAGTGACAAGTGTGAGTGCAATTATATCAATTATTTGCTAGAGACTGCCATCTTTCAACATTTCAGAACAACAGATATCACAGCCGTGATGAACACAAAAGGCGTCAGTGTCTGCCAAGTGGCAGGCTGCCACCCATTGAGTCCCGATACCTCAAAACGCACAACGAATGGCAATTCGGCAGTAAATTTGATGTCTCATGATGTCTCTATTCAACCAATCTCCTGCACTGTCTCCCCTGGCTTCACTGGCCACAACTATCCACAACATTCCACTGCTGCAAGCTGCGGATGATGCTGGTATGCAGCTTCACGCCCCCTCTCACCGCGGTGGTTGCTGCCATGACTGCGACCACGAAGTTCATGGTCGCTTTTTGAATGAGGTCCGAAGCAATGGCCAACTTGGTCAGCAAACTGGCCATCACCATACGCCCCCAACGGCGCATGGAATACACATGGGACAATGGTTGCAGATCTATTGGTGGGTCGCCTCATTGATTACCTGATGACAATCCCTCTAGCTTTTTCGCAATCTGCTTCAATCAGAATTGGAAGCGAGTGAAATTTGCTGTAGCTAAGATCGGGGCAGCAAGGTCACCACTGGGATCTTCAGGACAAATCTCACAAAAATCTGGATACTTGTCGCGAGACCAGCCATCTGGACAATGACCACAAAGCACACCTCCCGAGCCTCGAACTGCATGGTAGACAATTGCTGGTAGTTTGAGGATGTTTGGGGATTGGCAACAGGAAGTTTGCCGTTTGTGTGCGATTAAGGACCAGGCCAGCTCCGCATGCATTACCTCGTGGGAACCCCAGCCGTGCAAGCATCTGAAATGCTTACATTCGTGAGGGGCATATGCATGGATACATCTCCTCCATGTGTCACGTGTCGTTTGTGCGTGTGAAAGCAAACCCTGTCCCTAAGGGTCGAATCCAATCAGGTACAACTGCGTTGGTTCTTTTTGATTCTTAGGAATTTTCTTTGTTTCTTCTTCGAGTTTTTCGTTGAGCACGGGGGCGGCCCCGTGAGCATAGCTGGTTGCCCAACAAAGAGGGTCTGATTAACTCCATGTACCTGCGCAATTTTCACCATTTCGTTTTCACTCCGGTCATTGCTGTAAGGTGTTTTGCATCACTGCTGCAGTCAAAAATGGCAAGGTGGATAGCCAACATACCACCCATGTGGACACTGAGCAACTTGGGAAACCATCATCTATCATCTTCAACTTCATTGGATCATGCCGTTACAGCCTCACTGCCCATGATGGTAGCAAACCGATTGGGAACACGAAGTCAACGAGCCTGGTAGCATGCAACCATATCGCTCTTTCAAGAGTGCGTGTGCGCGCGCGCACAGATGTGCACTTCCGTATGTTGCATGCGTGAACGCGTGCGTGTTTGAGATGTCTGCATCTACAACAGACGTCGTTTCATGCTTCCGTGTGGTCACTACTTGATAAAAGGTAGGGTCGGGCCGACGAGGCTGATTTCCTTGGTGGTGCACGGCCCAATCACCTGTGTGCCTGCTCAGTCGATACCGTAAAATTCCAAACCAAGAACCCATGATTGCACTGCATTGTGCCATGTTGTTTCATAACACTCCCATCACTGTGCTGCTTCCGTGATATGTATGTGAGCATTTGTACTCTTTGATGCTCTTTGGACATGTTTGGACTAAGGCTTCCTTCTTGCCTCACTGGGGTTGATTACGCCTGGAGATGCCTTAAGATTTTGTTTGTCCTATTGTGAACTTGCTTTTTAAGCAGAGGATTATTCATGTGCAGAAATTGAACCAATTTCGGCAATCTCCAGTACCGAATGTCTTCCAGTCGACTTGCGTGAGCATGACACAGGGTATCTCAAAGGGTTCTGTGAACTCTCTGAAATTGCCTACCATTGCTACAGATATGAATGCACAATTAAACTGTATGTATGCATGTGTGTGTGATATTACGCATGCTGGGGCTCATGTCGGCAAATCAGGAAACTCAGATGGCGCAGAGGTCCCAGATTGGAAGCCTTAAACAGTTCCACTGCCATGCAGCTTTGGCCACAATGGCCTTTCCATGCCTTGCCTTCATAGCGAACACATGTTGACTCTACTTTACCAGTATTGAAACGCCTAGCTGGGGCCTAATCAACTCAGCTTGAAGCATCTTGAAGCCCCTGATGCAACTGAAGCTTTATCTACAGCATTCTTCTTGTGAGTGTAACGCCAGCATTGGAGTTTGCAATAGGCGTCTGGAAAATGTAAGATTTACATCTAAAGCGGCATACCTTGCTGCCTGATGAACATCTGGATGCGTCAGACTCACTAACAAGCAATCGCGCACATGCGGCCGTTCACACCCGCGCGTGGGCCAGCTGACAATATCTGACAAAGAAACACATGTTTCAATCCTTTTTTCCTACAAAGGAATTAGCTCACTGACGACCCAATGTCATATGGGAACGCTGCAGTGTTGTGATTCACAAAGTTTGTTTAACAAGCTGCTTGTCACTGAACCCCCCCAAGAAAAAAGAAACGAAACGCCGAATCCTTCAGGGTCCAATCCAACAACCCCATC
Organism: Symbiodinium kawagutii; assembly: GCA_009767595.1. Lineage (NCBI taxonomy): Eukaryota > Dinophyceae > Suessiales > Symbiodiniaceae > Symbiodinium > Symbiodinium kawagutii. Next base: position 239,030 of record VSDK01019608.1, on the reverse strand, counting down.
AAAACATGCACAAGATATTATGGCTGCTGTGTACAGCTATGCTTGATTTCCATTGATATCCATTGCACCGCATTGCTCCCTCACAACACCTACAGAGCAGGCGTGGCGTGGAGACCCATTATCTGTTTATATGTCCAAGTTCTGGTAAACACCCACCATATACATGAACATATGTATCAATATATATATATATATGTGTGTGTGTGTGTGTATGTGTGTGTACGGTTACCGTAGTCCTGCCTGCACCTTTTGAGGGTTTGTCTTACATTATCTTGCTTGATATAGTTCTACATTCAAAGTATTAACCCAAAAATAAATATAACATAATATAACGTAATCGAGTAATATATATAGTAATATCAAGCATATGTGCAAGTGCATGCCACCATATACCCTAACCCTAGCCTTCGCTGAGCTCTCCTAGCGCCAGTGTGTTTGCTGTGAGGATTTGCGAGTCTGACTTTGCCACCCAGTTTCCAAATTCGCCGTGGCAGACCGCTGGAGCTTCAAGGCCAAGGCGTTGAGAAACGCATCCAGCACCACCCATACATGCTGAAGCACCGCTGGGCATAAGAACGTCGCAGCTCACAGCAGTAGTCATGCCTGTTTGGAAGAAACCAGGCCTTAGCCGATGACGTAGAGATGTGAGAGCGGGCTGTGTGTGTGGATGCGGCCCATTGCAACGATCACCCTGCCAAGGCCGTCAGTATTCCAACCTAGGGAGACCTTTTAGACTCACTCTCTCTATCTTTGAACTTCCATGTCTATGCCTTCCGAGTCAGGTGCATGGCATTGCCCTGTTCTGTGGCTTGGGGGGTATCACTTCTACAAAGGAGGGCCGTACCTGGATTAGGTGCATGGTCAACACCGTCAACACCCAAAAGCAGAAAAAATCCGGACTTGCTCTCACGCAGGCTTTGCACAGGACATGCTAAGCACATCCAAAACCTCAGACTGCAAACAAGGAACAGAGCTATAGGCAGCGCATGCACCCCAACTGGAGACGTGCTGTGATGGGTCTGATTCTCAAAACCACCCCTGCAGTCAAGGCCTTCGAATTTGCAAGAGATGCATTTTGCAAGTTGCCCATTGGCGTCAACGCTCGCATAGTAGTTCACCTCACAGAAGCAGTCGGATAAAGATGTTGCAGCCAGCTCGCTGTCGGCATTCGCAGGGCAGCTGAGTGGACACTCCGCATTGCCACGGTTGGGTTTGTAGCTTTTTCGAGCGCAGGGCTGGCAATTGGTCTGTTGAGACCCATCAGGCCCCGCACTTGGGACACCAAAGTAGCCTGGCAAACATTCGCAATCATTCCGTGTCCTTCTTAGAGTCGCGGTAGAGGAGTGGGGGGGACATAAATAGGCGTGCCCGTCCCCAGGACAGTAGAAGCCCTCCATGCACGTGGTGCAGGAACCGCTTTCATCTTCATAGAGCCCCTCCTGGCAGGGTGGAGGGAAAGCGTGAGGGAGTGACAGAGAAGTTCAAAAAACTGAGATTGGCGCTACTGAGCCTACATGTCATGAAAGTGTATGAAAAAGTTAGATGAATGCCGCCAGGGCAAACCCTAAAAGCATCTGAAAGCAAACTTCTGTATCAAAGTGACCGCGCCTGGCATTTGCAGTCTTGAAGAGATGTTGATGCAATCTGCAATGTTGATCTTAGCCATGGACATACTGTGCAAACTGCATTCGAAATGTCGGCCTGCCAGTCAACAAAAAAAAGAAAATATGTTGATGAAACGCTGAATGCATGAAACTCTATATGGGTCATGGCCGCCTACAAGAGTGATCTGACCAGGATGGATGCTTGACAGCACTTGCAAAGCAAACAAATTATAAACGCGGCGGGCACTTCAGGTGCGCCTTGTATTCACCTTTTGGGCATGCGTCGCAGAAGTCACTTGAAGGGTCATATCCAAAGCCAGGGCTGCATTGACAGTCAGCTGCGGTTTGGACAGGAAAACCTGCAGCCGTACGCAGAAAATGACTGCATCAGCATCACGTGCTTGGGCAGTACGATGTTTACTACTTCATCTCTTGCATTTGAATGACAACGGGATCAAAACAGGTATGCAGTGCTGCGCACGCACTGCAATTCGATGCAACATAGAGTCCCACTGCGAGTCCTATTGTGATTGAACGTCGTGGTGCCAACGGGGTATCATGCATTGTGACCCATTTATTGTAATGCAAGAGCCGTGCAAAATTATGGGAATTTCATTGGTGCACTTCTTGTAGTGCAAAGCAATCTGCAAAATGCCCCAACCGCATACAATCGCAAATTGCAGTGCCAAAAGTCTAGCAAGAAAGGGAAGTAGCATCCCACAGGGTCCCCTGTGTCTTTACAATACGAAGCGTCAGCTCATGGAATGCATATGAATGCATCGAGCTTTCCCAATACGTATGGACGGCAATGAGCAAATGTAAAATCAATTGAATTCAACTTAAGCATAATTAACCTGAAAGGCAGTGGGCGTGGAAAGAGGTAATGTGATCGGGTCATGTGACGAGTCAGTCAACTGGTCATGCAATTGTCGGCTTGCCGGATATTGCGATATCGTGCACAATTTGTCGTATATTCCCAGTTTCTGTTGTGCATCCTGTGCGGTGATTTGTCATGTCACAACGCCAGCCACAATTCAAATACAATCTTCGGTGTAGCCTTTACAGTGTTGTATGATCAATTTAGCTCGCCCAGCAATGGTCAGTTGAACGTGAGACATCATGAAACATCTTTTGCGACATGCACCTCGATGCTCAAATGTGTAATTTTGGTCAACTTTCACAACACCAAGGTGTTCCAATACCGGCAGAAGGGCGGGATGGAGGTGATGATAGGTGATGCAGGGCCGGATTTTGTTTTGATTCACAGCAAGGCCTCACAGATGTCGATTGTCTGCATGTTGGATGTAACCAATGTAAAATTGTCAAGCGGCTCCCCGAAAACTGCTGTCGCTTTGCAGTGAGAATGTTGATGTAGTCTCTGTCTCGTTGCCCTTGGTTTTGACTGGTTTTGCATGTATTTTTGTACTGCTCTTCGTCTTCGCGTTTGTTGTCCTCGTTGTCGTCGTGTTTTTTCCACCCAACACCTTTTTTTCGAATCTTAAGCAAATGTCATTGCAAATGGATTGCAGCTTCTGTATGTTGTTATTTTGGTCGGCACTGGCCGTAGCTGTCATCGCACATGTGGATGTCATTCTTATTGTTGCTGTTCCTGTTGTTGCTGCTGCTGTTGTTGCTGCTGCTGTTGCTGCTGCTGTTGTTGTTGTCGTCAATGTGCCAATCCCCCGCGATACCATCCAAAGTACGGCGTATATCCGCGTATGCGAAACGAGCTCTGACTTTCGGAGTCTTCTGAAACAATGCGAAATGTGCTTGTGTTGCAAGACATCTTGAATCTTGCTAATTTCCTGCCACACTGAGGTACTACCTCTCTTGCTAGCTGTCTCTACCCAAGGGTGCGCCAGTCTGGCTGCGGTGGCCGGACATACCTGCAGTTGCCACTCAGCAGTGTACAAAAAATGTCCGAACTAGTACCATAATAACATTCCTAGATGTATACTTCCTGCTGTTCAGAGCTGTTCACAGCAGATTTCAGATTTCTTCAGCTTCCATGATCCCGCCGCATCAAAAATCATCAAAGCCTGACCCCTTTTCGAGGAGCCTGGAGGTACGGAGCGGTGCCGAGCACAAGTCACCGTGACATAGGTGGTCTGCGGTTCAGATGTTACGCTCAGCTCAATGCCAGCCTCCCTCAATGTCCTGAATGCTCGGATGTCTGCGATGATAGTGGTGCAAAAGCTAGGATTTCCATCCATTTCCACATATGACCACCATTTATCATCACCCAAAAACCATATATACATTTTTCGAGTCTTTCTTTGCACGGCCCTCCTGCAAATCGGCATTTCTTTGATGTGCCTTAAATCATTTAAATCGATCCTGCCAAGCCACGGATTGGACTGCACAGCACCCGCGATTTCATTGTTCAGGGTGGAAACCTGCCAAGCCCTCAAGAAACAGCACCCGCAGTGTCCATCAGAAATGCCAACAATATAAATACCAATACTAGTATGCCTGCTAATAGTCTAGTAGTCAAAAACAGCTATAACTATAGACTAATAAATCAGGAACAAAAACATCCCGCCGGGTCGGAAACCGTACCCGTGGTCATTGCGATTTTGCATATGAACGAGTTGTGGCTGACCTGGTAAAAAGCAGTAATTTGAGAGGTTTTTTGGAAGGAAACCACAGAAATTGGGCTGTGTTTTGCATTACGACATGGTTTTCGTGGGTCAAAACGCACATCAGGACGTCAAAATCACATTAAAAATTTCTGTTTTTTCACAAATTGTCTTTTTACCATAGTTTCGTAGCCACGAAGCGCGCCGCTTCGATTCTGTCATGTCTTGGCACACATTCTGTTGTTTTTAGTTTTTCGTCAAGTTTCCAGATGAGGACTGGGGACTGCTATACTCATCATGTTTATTTCGTATGGGTTTTAG
>VSDK01019608.1:213425-234016 GCA_009767595.1 Symbiodinium kawagutii | reverse complement strand
CCACCCGTAGCATCAACTTCACGTGGCAAGTGCAAGCGAACGTTAACATGCCCCACCCCACCCCAACCCCATCCCACCCGTAGCATCAACTTCATGAGGATGAACATGACCCCCGGGTCGAAACACAAGGATGAACCTTAAGATGCCCAAAAAAAACTATTTTGTGGGTACGGTTTTCGACCCGGAGGCAAAAACATGAAGAAAATTATTAGAAAAGGTCAAGAATGAGGAAAAGGATGTAAAAGGCAAAATGCAAAAAACACCAGGCGAGGGACGGTAAGGTCTTCAGCTGTCACTTCAGCTTCAGCGACAGATCGAGTGTTGATCGTGATGATAACATCAGAAATCCCCAGCAGCCATCGGGACAGCCGGCGACCGAATAGGTCTCCGAAGTCCTTAGCGCTTGAGCTCCTGAAATCTCATGCTAATGAGATGAAATGTACATATATCTATCTAGATAGATAGATAGATAGATAGATAGATAGATGGATGGATAGTTAGATAGATAGATCCATAGACAGATAGATAGATAGATAGATAGATAGATAGATAGATAGATGGATGGATAGATAGATAGATGGATGGATAGATAGATAGATATATACATAGATATATAGATATACATATATATATATATATATGTGTGTGTGTGTGTGAGTGTGTCTGTGTGCGTTCTTTTTAGTAATGTTCAGGAAAATCTCTATGAATCTCTCTCCAGGTGTTTGACGCTAGAATGCCTGTCACGCATTCCATCATGTTCGGCATCCAGCGGTACATTGACAGTCGTGGACTTGGACCGAATTCCGACGTGCTGCGCTAGTGCGGGTGCGGTCAGAAGTGTTTTTTGCGGTCCAATGTGTGGCAGCAGTCACCTAGCTCCCTGATCAAACGAAAGATCTTTCCATCAAATCCCTGCAGAACTTCACTGACAAGTGGCGATCTCAATCGCAGAAGGATCTACCCCAGTGGTTACGGCCAAACTCGTCGCAAACATCTCCTCAGCTCGGACAATGTCAAGCCCTGTGCTCTACATGAACCATCTTTGACCACTTGGAGGTTCGCCATTTTTTACCCCTTGATTTTGGCAAATATGTTACTTCATGTTTGCAATGATTTGCAACCAAGCTACAATAAGCTGTTCGCGAAGCTTGGTTTCGTCTTCAACTGCAGGAAGTTGCCCCATGGAAACGTTGATTCTGATTGCCGGCACAGTTGCCGTGCTGGGCAGATCGCCGTCATCAGTGGGTTTAAGGAGCAGCTCTTCAATACAGGAAGAATTGGAAACAGAGCCGGCTGCAAAGGTCGTATAAGCTTCCTCGCACTTGGTGCAGTCACTATCGCCGATCAAATCCTTGTATGACCCAATGGGGCAAGCTGTGCAGCCTGTGCCACCTCCGTCAAATGCGAAGCCCTTTGCGCAAATACATGCATCCACTGTAGCCTCAGGCAACGTCGATGCATGGTTGCGCGCTCAGCGTGATTGTTTCCACAGCCAAGTCACAAAATGTCGGAAGGATAATGCCCCAGTCCCACAAGAGCTAGCCAGACTGATTGCTTCGTGCTTTTTCATCTTTTAAAGCTGTTTACCTGATAAGAATGATTATTGCCACGTGCAGTGGGCATCACTCAGTGCAAGAATTGGAGTGAGGCGAGTCTTGGATGGGCCACTTCCACAGCCAAGTGGTTATATAAGTGAAACACTGCCCTATCTATCAGAAACAAGCAGGTAACTGACAGGGAAGAATTTTGGGGACAGGACGGGACATCAGCCAATATCTCTAAGGTATTGCTGATCTGTCTGGACATTCCTCTGGTAGATTGTCCCACTATGCGGTTCCTTGAAAAGTGCGTCCATATGCATCATGCGGGGAGTTCACTGCCTCACCACCAAGCGCAAGTGCCACTGAACCCCCAAGGAGGCCACCTGCCATGACCCCTCCGAGCGGCTGAGCCCATCTGCAGCGTCGTTTGCCCCGGCCCGCAGGGAATCCGTGTCGCCAGCAGCGGTCGTCCGCCTGGGCAATGGAATCCTCGAGAGCACCGCTCGCATTTCAGGCCTAGCCAAGGCCAAACTGGGATTTGGTTGACATCAGAAATTGAGAACAATATGAAACAAAAGATATACGTAAATATGATGTGTATATGTTTAAATATATGTGTAGTTATTTGTCTATTTATCTATTCATTCATTAAATATTGAGTAAATACTTGTAGAAACGAAAAAAATAAATATAGATTATATATATATATATACATGTGTGTGTGTGTCTGATACGCATGTGTTCATTTACTAAATAAATATCACTATAATACTTATCCTATTCAACAGTACATACATTATGTACTACATGTGCGTGTGTGCGTATGAGGTGTATACGGCAAGTTGAGCCCCAAGCTTGGGTTTTGTTGGGATGAACGCTATTGTATTCTAGCTGTTGCGAGAGCTTTCCAAAGTTCACGGAGGAGAAAACAATGAAACCCTGTCGCGATGTCACGATTAAAAATGATACCGCAGTCTGATACCGCAGGTTTTGCCCCTCAAGCACTGTGCGAGTTGTTATCTTTGATCGTTCTTGGCCGATTGGAAGGCATAGCAGGGAGTAGACATTGCTCCGCTGTATAGAACGTAGTTGTGGACACAGTGTGAAGCAGACTTGGGTGCCAATCGGTGCTGAATCACTGTTTCCACCAACCACCGCATATGAAGCTACAACAATCCCATCATGGCAGAATGGCTCACAGCATCGAAGCTACAACTACAACCCAATGTCAACATCCATACATATACATGACATCTATATTATGTCTGCAAATGTCTGCGGCGCATGTTCAAGATTCGCCTGAGAGTTAGTGTTGAGATCTGCCATCAACTTAGGTTGATAGCTTCTACTGTCCACTGAGATTCGGACTTTCATGATGAACCTATATACTTGAAACTGTCATTACTTGACAATGCAGCTAGTTCCAAAAGCTGTTAATTGTTCCTTTCATTGTTGGTTTCATGTGATTTCATGCTTCAAAACGGACGTTTGATTGATTCAAGAGGCAGCTCGAGTTCGAGCTGAGCGTTGCCCAGCTTTCCAGCTATGCTTCCGGACTTCAAACCAATTCCTGTTCAAAACAGACAACACCTGACCTGATCGATACAGATTTTTGATGATTTTAACAGGGAATCACGATGCCACCAATTAATTTGCAGATGTGCACCTTTGCACCTATCAGTTGGTAACATGAAATCGGAACATTGACCTCAAGTGTTCCAGCCTCCTGGTGGTCCTGTTGCAAAGCTTCCAGGAGGACAGTCTGCTTGCAGAGTGCCTGCTGGTGCTCGAAAAAGGGAAGTTGACGAGCAATCAACAGACCCCGGGCACCAACATAGCTGGTATGAACCAGGAAAGGCTTCAAAGGGCAGGGTGCCCAAAGTCACGGTAAAGCCATCGACATCTTCTTCCAACATGATTGGATTCTCCAAGTCTGCAAAGCCTTTCTGTGCTACCCCAGATGCACTGCCACACACGCCATCTGCAACCCAAAGGTGGTCTGCTGGTGTCAAGCCAATTCCGAACAGACTGACGACACAGGCATCGCCCAAATCACAAATCGTCGTTTGTGCAAAAGGTCCACGTGCAGTCATGAGTCCAACTCTTGCTCTGAAACCGCTAGAGGAATCACAAGCTTCAGCATCAATGATGGGCCTACAAAAACAAATGCGGAAGATACCTGGAACCGACAGCAGGATGTTGTCACCAGCACCTGCAAAAGCAAAGTTGCTTGCATCGGTGGAATCAAGGATACCATCTGCTGGAATGCCAGGAATGGGACCCCCCTGGCCGCATTCAGATAGGATCATCAGTCTGTCTTCTGGAATCATGCTTGCACCTACCACCCCAGGAATTTCACAAGCTTGTCCCACAGAACATCCTCTCTCCTGATTTCTGTTTGGGCCTAAAACGCTTAAGCGTCCAGCATAAACGACATAATCTGCGGGATCTGCACAAGCAGTGAAAGAGTCCCTGCTGCCGCACCAGCAGAGCACATATCCAGCTTGGTTGGCAGTGATCTGGAGATTGAAGTCGTTCTCTGCATCGGTTTGGCCAAAGCTGAGGATCAAAGTGACAAAGTTGTCTGCTTCGCTGGCCAGTTGAAATGACCCAGTTCCTTCCTGATTCGCAAAAGAAATCTGCAATGCTGAGGCTTCTCCACACGAATCGCGTTGAATCCTGACATGGTCTGATGTCGTGAGACCGTAGCCAGAAAAGGGTTCCAAGTCCAGACAGTCCTGACCTCTAAGGCATGCGAACGTATTTTCGATAGGACCGATGATCAGGAGCTCCCCCACAGATAGCAAGAAATTTTCATTCAACTCTCTGCAAGTCAAGTCTCGGATGTTCGCACACCAACACAGCTGCACTAATCCACCCTGTGGAACGAAATCTGAGGCAGCGTCTCCCCACACATATCGACTACCGCTCTCGGTAGCAAGTTTGGAGATACCGCTATTTGCAATACCTGGGACTGGTGATTTCGCTGAAGCACAGTCAGAGGTGGTCATTGCTATGCGGTGCCCGTCCTGCAATCTTAATCCTGTCACTCCTTCTGCAACACAAACCCTACCTGAGACGCAGTTTCGCCGCCCTTCCCTAGCACCTGGCTCTATACTTACACAAAAGCCCTCTTCGTCAGCACCATCAAGCACGGTTGTGGAGCCAGTCACACACTCAACGCAGCCTGTGACATCAGCAAGTCCTGTCACATTGCTCCATTTACCACTTGAACATGGCAAGCATGCATCGAACGATGTTGCTTCTGTATCCTCCAAGTAGCGTCCTGGTGTGCAAAGCTCACAGGTTGGCATTCCTCCGGTCGAATAGCTTCCTGCTGCGCAAGCGTCACACTGGCTCTGACCTGCATCTGAAAAGCGTCCAGCTGCACATGGTGCGCATTCTGTGTTTGCAACTTCTGCTTTGAAGCGACCGGCATCGCAAGCTTTGCAAACACCAAGGTCTGGAGAAAATCCAGCGACGCAAACGCACTCAACTTCGCTAGAAGAATTCGTAAGTGTTGTGTTTTCAGCGTCGCGGCAGGGATGTCGGTGTGTCCCCCCCTGGCAAAAGAATCCAAAGCCGCATTCTTGGCAAACCGAAGGCACTTGAGGGTTCACAGTCACATAGCCAGGAGAGCACGTGCAAGCCGCATATGAAATGGCTCCCTCGGACAGCGTTGTCAAAGTGTTCTGTGCTGGCGAATCAGCCGGTGCTGGCGGACATGATGTGCACTCAGAATCAGCCACAGCAGATTTGTACTTCCCAGCAGGGCACTTCACGCAACCTGACTCAAGCCCAGTGCTTCCAGTCACGCTCGGCTCCATCCCATGAGGGCAGCGGCAATCTTGGATACCTGAAATCAACCCACCTGCTGCGAGCGCCAAACCGCCTGGACACTGAAGCAGGCTCTCCACGACTGGAGAAGGGGGCAAAGCTACAGCTGCGCCAAGGGCTGTTCCTTTCATCTCTTGGAAAACCCAAGCAGCAAAGACATCGGGCTCAGACCTTGCACGAACTTCCTCTGCCTCTGCTGCTTCTGAAGCGTAAAACACATAGTCAACGTACCAACCGCCGTCAAAACCAGCTTCGAACTGTGCTGAAGCCCTGGAAGCCGTGGTCACCCCTGTGTTGGACTCAAGTGCCGTTTGGATCTCAAGCAGTAGTGCTTCTGTCGAAGCATCTGCAACCTGAAGCACTCCTTGAAATGAAAAGAGAGTGGCTTCGTCTGATGCCCACTGCAGAGTCCCACTGAAGTTGGCTGACAGAAAACTTAGGTCTGTGCATGCAAAACTCTCCGCTCGAGGATCAGTATCGATTTTGTCGCCAACACACCTGCACTCTCTAACGCTGATGGACGCTGGAAGGGAGGTGGTCTCCTGAGGGCAATCTCCATCACATGCCGAATTCCCCACAAAAGTCTTGAATGTGCCGGCAGGACATGCGGTGCATACCTCAAGCATGGTGTCCCATTGGTAGCCCTGTCGGCAGTGGCAAGCTTCTGGTGTACTGGCGTTGGCTGATGAAGTGCTGCCAGCAGGGCATGCAAGCAAAGCGGCAGGCCAACCGCCAGGGCAGTAAAAGCCTGGTAGGCAAGAGTAGCACTTAACCTCAGACCCTGCCAAGTCAAACCAACCAGGGGCACATGCCGTGGTCAGAGTCACTGCCACAACATGCATAAAGTGCGAAAAGTCCCATCCAGAGCAGTCCATAAAATCAGATATTGCACACCAGCACATTTGGATTTGCTCAGCTGCCCCATCGATCGCAAGCTCTCCAACCTCGATTTTATAGCTACCTTCAAACTCTTCATCTGCCAGAAGTGGAAAGCGAAGCATGGGGAATTCAAATCCCCATGTCGTTGAGGGAAAACCCGTGGAACACGACCTGAGTGGGGTCACCATGTCTGTGGCGGAAAGCCCAACACCTCGCAGTCCTCTGATGGTGCAAACTTGACCACGGGTACAAGTATAAACTTGCCCACTATAAGTACCAATAACCAGCAGCAAACCAGCTCCGATATTGAAATCTCGTGATTTCTCGCAATCTATGCCTTGTTCCACGTCGTGCCTGCACCAACACATTCGGTACATTCCAGGCTCTGCAGTTAAGACTACTTCAAAGGACTGAAAGGCAAAGAAAGTAGCTGAGACGTCGCCTTCCACGACCATATATTTGTCAGGCAAACCATCAATGAAGTCCGATAGGCCACACTCAGGCATGAAGGTCAACCTATCATCTACTGAGAGCAATGTACCACCATTGAACAGCTGCGCAAAACCTCAGTTGGGAGAGCAGAATATGGAACATTCTGAAGCATGCTTTCAGTATGTGCACGGGTCTTTCTCTTTCTCATTCTTTCTCTTTCTCTGTCTGTCTGTCTGCCCCTCTCTCTCACGTATTTCCACCGTTGCTGCGCTCAAGGAATGCAAGATTGACCAATCATGAAGGGAAAAAACTTGAAAAAACAAAGCACACTCGGGGACAAACCGTGTACTTCCGTTTCTCGAGGAAAAAATGCGTCAATGCTGGTCCCAAACATGTTTCCAAACACGAGAACGTGCAAAGCAGCAATCGAAACGCTGCTGATCCGAACGTTGCATAGCTAGGAGGCATGACCGGGCAGTGGTCGATCGCCAGCGACCGCTTCAGAGACAAAAGCAGAGGTAGAGAGAAGAGAAGTAGAAATTGAAACAGAAAGAGAAAGAAAGAAAGCGAAAAAAAGAAAGAAAGAAAAAAGAAAGAAAGAAAGAAAGAGGCGGAAAGAAAAAGAGGGAAGAAGAAAAGGAAGGACGAAACAAAGAGAGAGAGGGAGACCAGCAGTTCTCATGCCATGTCGCTCTAACGACTGTTATTCGATCTTATTCGACTCAGCAGAGTTTCCCGTGGCCTAAGTAAGGGTCCACTGCTTCACCGTGTACAGGCAGGTCTTCGGTGTAAAGCTAAGATGCCATGATTGAAACATTGGGCGCGGCATTAGCCATCCAAAGACTTGCCTAATTGTCTATAAAGATCTTATGTACTCTTCGGTATCAATGGATCACATTGTGAATAATGACAATTAAATGAATACAGTATAGGATAGGTGATCATAATTGATCATATTCAAACTAACACGCACTCTCTCAGAAGTAAGACCTTAGCCTAGAGTCTAGAGTCTGCAAACAGTGTTCTAAAAAATGCACGACAGTTTATTCAATTTCCGGAGAGGTACACCATTGACCCGCATAGCACATGGTAAACTCCCCACCAGTAGGGCCAGAGACGATAGCTGTCCCAAAGCCAGCTTCTAGGTAGGTGGCAAAGTCAGTTGCTTGCATCTCTGCACAGGACTCTCCCTCGGAAGAACACCAGCATAAAGAATATGTTCCTGGCGATGCCCACAAGACTTCTGGGAGGCTCAGCAAGAGTTCCAAGTCACCTGACGAATCCGTGGAGTTCGTTGTGGAGTTCACGGTGATGTTAAACTTCAATCCAGACGACGACGACGCCACCTCTGAAGTGCAGCTCTCTCGGGCGTAAATCTCATCACTTGAGAGGAGACCCAAACCCCGTATGGGCCCCTTCTGCAGGCACTGCCGTCCTTGACTGCAAACGATTTGCTGGTTTGCAAAGGGACCTAGCACTGTTAGTGAGCCGACATTCACCTGGAAGTCGGAAGAAAACTGGCACACATTCTCGCCAGCGCCGCTACACCAGCAAAGCTGGTACAAATCCACTGGAATTTCTGTGCGGCCTTCCCACTCAAAATCTGTTGATCCTGCACTCGACATGCCTTCAATAATCAGCTCGCCAAAGGTCACTTCATTGACACCAGTGCCAGCGGTACCATTGCTGCAGCTTTGGTCCTTGATTGTCAACCGACTTGCGTTAAAAGCTTCTGCTCCTTCCAACCCTGTGATTCGACATGTCTTTCCCTGAGCGCACTGAAAAGCCTGACCTGCAAGTGGAACGATGCATTCCTGGGCACTACTTGACCCATAGTCCAGGGTTGCAAGACCCACACAAGCCACGCATGATGTCAAGCCAGTCTGAGAGGCATACCTGCCAATTTGACATGGTGTGCATGGCGCCAAGGCTCGCCAATCATCACTGTACTTTCCAACTTCGCAAGGAACACAGCTCTGGACAACTGTGCCCACAGTTTGTGTTCCAACTGGGCACACGTCGCACCCTGTGCGGTTCAAGTTCACTGCAAAGTCACATTCGAAACACGAGGATTTTGACGCATTGGGCTGAAATCTGCCTGGCTCACATTCCGCACACTCGCTTAGATCCGAGACGCTATACCTCCCCGGTGTGCATTCTGTGCATGCGGCACTACCTTCAGAGGATGCTTGGCCCAGAAAGCAGGCTTCACAACGAAGACCCCTGTCGGCCCGAAATGATCCTGCAGCACAAGGCAAACATTCAGTTCTTTCAAGGTTAGGCGCGTATCCTGCAGCACATTTCTCGCAAGCGCTTGCCCCAGCCTCTGAGATTTGTGGAGCCGGGCACAACTTGCAAAACTGCGCCTCTGCGGTACTCCAAGTTCCAGCTGTGCAATTGTAGCATTCAGGAGATTCGATTTCGGCGAAAGTGCCGGCAGGGCAAGGTGTACAGCTCGGACTGCCAGCTGGGGCTGCAGTTCCTGCCCAGCAACCGATGCACTCCAGACTACCTTCCAAGCTGTAAAAACCTGGAGGGCAATCAAGGCATGATTCATCCTCCCAGTATGTGCCAGCAGGGCAGTCTTCGCAGGCTGAGGAGCCTGCCGATGAGACGCTGCCTTCGAGACAATCGTAGCAGGTTCCCGAGTCGTCATTATTGTACTTACCTGCAGGGCATGAATCACAAACTGTAGCATCCACAGATGGCACAAAGCCAGGCTCGCACGTCTGGCAGTTGATTGTTCCCTCAGACGAGGCAATGCCAATGGTGCAACTATCGCATTCTGTCTTGCCGGTGGAGTCGGCAAACTTCCCAGCGGCACAGTCTTCGCACGCACTGGCTCCACTAGTGCTGGATGCGCGCCCTTGCGGACAAGCTCCGCAGTAGTTGACGTGGACATGGAGTTTCCAATTGACACCATCATCTTCTAGAAACGTTCCTGGTGGACAATCAGCACATTCCGTCAAGCCAGCAGAGTCCGCATATTTTCCAGCCGGGCACACCGAACAGGATGGACTTGTCCCGTAGCTACCCGCTGAACCTCAGATTCAAGTTGCAAGGAATGTAGGTACATCCCAAAACACTGGTTGGGGGGTTCAATCTCGCAAGCTTCTGCAAATTTGCGTTCGCAATGCCTCTGAATTGGTGGTGTCTGACCAGTTACTGCACAAGCAGTGGGAAATCACTGTGATGGCGGGGGTGGCACCATGGTTGCACTCTGAGTTTCTGGCACTGGCCATTCCTCGGCACCCAAGAGGTGCACCAAACATGTCGCTTGAAAAATGGGAAACTCCATGAGCACGGGGAGGTTCAAGCATGCCCCCAGGGCCCCCCAACCTCTGGACCATGACCCCATGAACACCAATGCAGGCATGATGGTCCATTATCATCAAAAGGGCAAGTCAGGGCAGGTCAATTGTTTCGTCCGCTCCAACAGTCATGTAGCTCGGCCATAGCGCAACATGCGGCAAAGTGATTTCGGTCGGCAGGGACACGAGCTCATGGAGTTAGGGGCAATGAAACATGACATGTGACATCATATGACATCATGATTCCTGCTTGGCCAGGCTTGCACCATCAGGGAAGTGTGGGGGACAAACAAAAGGGGTCTTGCGGGATAAGGGAATGAACCTCCTGGAAAATGTGTTCTGCACAGAGTCAGGGTGGAGAAGGTCTTGCTTACTTCAGAATGTTTCCCCTGTGTGGATGGGAAATGAGGAAAGGTGGGGTCGGGCAGCAAACAAGAAGTAAAGGATGTGTTGCTTGAGAGGCGTCGCCTTCGCACCGAGTAAAAGGAAGCGGTGACTTTAGCACGGGCCTTCAGTCTGGAAGGACTTCAATTTTGGCCCAAAAAATGTCAAACAGGGGCCAATATGGGGCCAACATGTTGACATGATGGGTCCGATTTGGCAAACATCCCCCATGACGGCCCCAACATGCGGCAACACGCACGGAGTGGAGCCTATACTCCCAACATTGGCCCAAATATGTCACGATGTGCTCAGCATGGGGCCCGACAGCCCCAACACGGGCCCAAGAGCCTCAACATGGGTCCGACCTAGGACCATCTGCCCCTTTTGCATCCTGTTGCTCTAGAACACCTCCTTTTCTTGATGGCTTTTTGAAAGTGACTCTTTGGCAAGATTGTTTGGGCCCAAGATAAGTCCAACATGGGGGGACATAGGGCCCAACATGCGGGAAACACGTGGGGCACGGCCCCAACATCCGCCGAGCATATGCCAAGATGTGGCCACCCTAACATGGCCGCAGAAGAACAGCCTCTTGCTCCAGAGAATTTGCGGAAAGATAGATGTGCCCAACATGGGCTCTCTCGCCCCCACATGGCTCCAACTTACCCCGAAATGCGCCCTGAAGAACTGCGCACTCATTTCAGAACTATATTTGGATGCAATTGAATGCGCTGTGGAGACCTTCATTCAGAAAAGGGAACGTCGCCCAAGATGGCTTAACATGATTCCGGCATGCGGCAAGAGACAATGACCAACCTGGCGCCCAAGATCGCAGCCCTTAGACCAGCCTCTTGTACCTCAGCCTCCCGCACGCAAACTCATCTAAACCCACCCACCCACACAAGCCATCCTCTCCTCTCCTTCCCTCCCCTTCAGCACTCTGCATTCCACCTTGCGGGCGACCCTAGCCCGGCAGCGGCTCGAATATATGCAAAGAAGAAGCTTGCAGCCACGGACTGGTATGTCATGTTCATTCAAATTCGATGTTGTTTCTTGCCATCTTGTTGTTTGGAATTTTGATGGTATCCAAATGTAACTAAGAATATCTACAGTAAACATCGCATGCTTAGCAAAACGCTACTGATGATAATTGGATTCAGTGCACTTCTTGCATTGACGAGGAGCACTGGCAGAAAATACAGGGATAGCAACACCAGCAGCAGCATGGCTTGAGCTTTGCAATGTCGGCTTCCATTGGAACTACGGAGTTCGACAACACAAAGTGTCAGCTGTTAGCTTCTCAAACCTCATCCTCTTGGGTAGCACGGAACATTGCAAAACACAGCGCTGTCAACTTCTTGACATCTGCTGATTGCATCTTCCCACAGCTTTGCGCCTTAGAATTTGAACTTTGAAAAATCTGACCTTGTAAATATATTTTTGTAAGTATAGGTATACACATATACATATTCTAAATAACTATATATTATATATGTGCGATTATCATTTTTTTACAAAAGATGAAGTGGCAGCAACTCTTTGAACATGTTGAATTCATGCATTGTCTCTGCCTCTTCTTGAGCGTATTCAGCTGCAGGAGACGTGAGCACAGTCGTGAGCACTTCCAAGAGACTGTCCCAAGGAAGTCCCAGGCTCTGGAATCATGCCCGCGAAAGCTCTCTCTCCCTCAATAATTAGCCGTGCAAACATGGATTTTAACATCAACAATAGTAAGGAAATGTAAGAAAATCAATAATTGACACTATAACTTTCACTTTTCAGTGCAAATCTCCTCCGAAAGCTCAAAACTGCTTCAACAAGAATTTCAGACACAGCATCTTTCAGTGCCCAGCAACATTTTTCCCGGGGGATAAGTTTGCAACGTCGATCACTTGCTGTTGAAGTTGCAGCTAGCCCTTCAACTTGGAAGCTGAGAATGCTCCGGAAAGAACAGCAAAAAGATCAACGTGTTAAAAATGAGACGGTCATCATTCACCTAGACCTTCTTGGCACATGGTCTCCACTTACAAAGGTGAGATTTAGATCATCCACCCACGTCATCGGAACAGATCGAAACTATGGAACACAGCCAGCATCTCAATATGCATCCAGTATCATCCAGTCATCAACCATTTCTCAAAGTAGCAAGTACCTTGCGCCAAAAAAATGAATGTCGACTCGTCTGACGTGCCCCCAGCGCACAATGGCAAGGCTTGGGGCCGGAAACTCAGTGAAACAGATTGAAACACGTTCAAATCCGGCTCGTGTTCGCCACGTCCCCGGGGTCCTCCAACAATCCTCAAGAACTAGGCCAGCATCACGCAAGATTTGGGGAGAATAATGGTGGCTGGGTTGGAGAACATTTACGTTTGATGCATGAAAGTAGACCCGTTTTAGATGCAAAAAAGTGAAAGAATCCACAATTCACGGATGTTCAAAGTGCCAAGCTTCGCATGGGAGAGGTCAAAAGGTTGAAGTGAAGGGATTTTTTCTGTTCAAAAGTCAAGCAGTTGAAGACGGATTTTGCAAGTTTGATCGTTCATGTAAGAATGTCTTGGAGGAGTTTCTTCTGGTACTATTGATCCTTACCCCTATGAGTAAAGGTCACCCCAGCGACGAAAAATAGCTTGGGAACCTATTGCTTTAGCTGTCAATGGCACTTCTTACCCGGCAAATGCCAACAAGAAATAGGAGAAACTGGTTGGGGGTTCAGCCCAGTGAAAATAGACTCGTCCCAGTTTTGATATCCGTGCGGATCCGGAACAAGTTTCACCGTTGACATTTTGGAAACAGAGTCTGCTTCTGCCCCAGGCGGCAGGCCGCCATGGCAAGTGAAATGCAATCAGTATACGTACGTAGGTAGGTAGGTAGGTAGGTAGGTAGGTAGGTAGGTATTATGTATGTATGTATGTATGTATGTATGTATGTATGTATGTATGTATGTATGTATGTATGTATGTATGTATGTATGCGCGTCATGTTGACAGCCAAGGATATCATTTTCTTAAGAAAAGAATGACCAGAAAGGGAAACTCAGCAGCCGATGACAATCGGGTCGGGGAAACCACAACCTGACAAGTGATACCAACATCATCCAACATCTACGGCTTGCTGGCGAAGTGTGAAAGGAAAACTACCACCGGAGAACATTTCCCACAAACCTCACTTTTGTGAATATGGTGTTATTTTACGATCGGCCCAGCGCTTTTACTGGAATACTGTGAACAACAGAAGTGACCTTTCTCACTGGCAGGCATGACTGTTAGGCGAAGGGAAGCCTCAAGCTTGCTGAGGTCAAGCACCTAGACAGTGACTAGCACAAAGGTTTTTTCGTTTCTCTCCAAAAAAGAGTTCATATGTCCTTATGTACCAACGTGGAAACATGCCTAAGCAGAATCCTCAAGAAGCATCAAGAACCTGTCTTTGGAGATGTCCGCTTTACAACTAGCAAGACCGTTGTCAACACGGGGGCTCTGCTCGTCTCAACAAAAAATCGTTGCGGTGCTTGTATTGCTATCGGCTCACCTCTGAAAGGCAGAAGTGGATTTTCGAACAATCCTTCTGTGATTAATGTCAGCTCGCAGATGCTGGCAGTATTAGCAAATCAAAATGACAAGTTGCCTAGCAGCAAGTCATCAAATGAGCAAACCCAACAAAAAAATGCCAGAAATGTGTCGTCCCATGTCATCTGCATCACCGACTCTATATTACGATACCAGCATCTGACCAACGGAAACCACACTAGAAATGTGCACTCTTGGACTTACACATGAATTGCCAATGTGCTCGAAGTGAAACGACCTGCTCCAACAGGTTTCCCCGGCCACTGGCTTCACACCAAAATGCATCCGAGATGCTCTGCCCTGCTTGCCGCAAGTCATCAACCGCCAGCTTCCCTCTTGGCGACATGGGTTTGTCTTTCATCGCCGCTGATTTCACCCTCGTTTGCACAGCCTTGGGCTCAAAATGCTCAGGAAGTCGTCTCCCGCAAACATGAAACAGCGGCATATGATGCCAGGGGCAAGGCATGCGGGCTGGGGGTCTGCCTTGAGCCAAGTGGCCATATCTTTTACCTCCTTGGGTTCTGGCGGTAGTTCCTCGGGAATTGCTCACTGCCGAACACAACTCCAGACTCAAAACTTGTCTCATCTGTAAACCCACACACGCATTCATGGATATTCGGTATTCGGATGTATTGCCGTCCTCTAAAATGCAAAATATCCGTAGCAAGCCATGATCGGCCTATCAAATGTGTTCATTTCAATACGTATCCATTTCTTGGCTGAGGGGCTTGTAACTGCAAGTTTGCCAGAGGCAAACTTTCACCAGCTGAAGAAGTACATCCTTCAAAGTCGCCCGCTTGTGCAGAACACACACGCACACTTGAAAGGATTTTCTGAATGAACGCACAACCCCGAAAAATCCTGTGCAAAAGGCAAACGGCAATTTCCAAACTACGTACATCACATACACTACATACTTTACATGTTACATGCATGACATACACTACATACATTACATACACTTCATAGACTACATACACTACATACATTACATACACTACATACATTGAACACACGACGTACATTACATACGCCACCTGCATTACATGCATTACATACATTACATACATCCATACATTCATACATCCATCCATACATACATACACTACATTACATTACATTACATTACATTACATTGCATTGCATTGCATTGCACTGCATGGCATTGCATTACATCCCATTACATTACATTCCATTCCATTACATTACATTCCATTGCATTGCATTACATTACCTACATTACACTACATTGCATCCATTACATACATTGCAAGCACTGCATGTATCCCATAAATTACATAGACTGCAAGCATTGCATACTTACTATGCATCGCATACATTGCATACATTGCACACAGTGCATTCAACACAGTACGTTGCATTGCATTGCGTTGCATTGCATTGCATTGCATTGCATTGCCTTCCATTACGTTGCCTTGCATTGCCTTGCATTGCATTGCTTTGCATTGCATTGCATTCAATTGCATCGCATTGCATTGCATTGCATTACATTACATTACTTTACTTTATGCATGCATACATGCATACATGCATGCATGCAGGCATGCATACATGCATCCATACGTACATACATACATGCATTCATACATTACATTACATTACATTACATTAGATTACATTACATCACATTACGTTACATTACATTGCATTGCATTGCATTGCATTGCATTGCATTACATTGCATTACATTACATTACATCCATCCATCCATGCATACATACATACATATTCACATCCATGCATCCATCCATCCATCCATCCATCCATCCATCCATACATACATACATACAGATCGATAGATAGGGACATCCATGTTGTGTACATATGCATTCATCATCCTTCAGCAGAATGGGCACACATAGGGAGATCTATAGAAATGTAGTGCGATGTACTGTGATGTAGTACGGTGCAGCGGACACCTCACACTGCACCTACTGCGCCCGTCGTGCCCAAGAAAGTGCATTTAAGCTCATGCAATTCCTCGAAAAAACAAGCATGAGCATTTGTACAGATTGTCCTTTCTCTCTCTCTCCATCGCCATCTGTCTTGGCATCTGGGATTTCGGAGCCTCCCTCCGTTTCCACTGGCGGCAGGGAATCCTGCACGGAGGCCGGGCAGGCAAAGAGCTGACTTTACAATGGAAGATGGATGTAGTTTCAGCCTTGGATGCATCTTGCACTGCTGTTGATAGAGCTTTTGGAAGGGGTCTCTGGCAGAATGCGGTTATAGATGTTATCTTAATGTGCCTCGATGGGTGTGCAACATCCTGAAACTTTTGAATGTCGCAGACTGACAGCGAAAGCGACAACAAAAATAGCAGCACAGAAAACTTGATGCCACGGCACGGTATGCAAATGTAGAAGAAACGTTTGATTTAAATTGATTTAATACATTCTTTGAACTATATTGAGGTATTGTGGTGCTGTGTTGGAAGGTGTTTTGGCCACGAACATCAAAGTCCGTGACTGTCCTTTATTGCTTCTGTCACCTTGCTGGCGGGAGGAGGCTCCATGGGTCGCATCTTCTCTGATAGTAAGAGGCCTCCCACAGCTTCAACCTTGGAATTCCGCTGGGCAAACAATCAACGATGGTCTGGATTTCGAAGATGTTGGATATGATTGGTGCCGGTGTTCGGATCCGGGGTCGTTGGATCGGATTCTAGGTGGTCAGATCAGAATCGCAGGATCGGACAAGTTGAGAGCATGGCAGCGCCCTGCACTCTCCATACCATCCCGACCATCCCACTACTATCCCGACCATCCCGACCATACCGACCATGCCCACCAACCCCACTATCCCGACCATCCCGACTGTCCCGACCACGAATAATCAAAGCTTCTCAGAATCATCCCGGCCATTCCGACCATTCAGACCATTCGGACCATCCCGACCATCCCAGACAATCGCCGACGCTGATCCTATCAATCAGATTCTGATCCCTGACGCCTGACGCTGATCCCTGGCGTTGATCTGGTTAGAATCTGATCTGGCAATTCCCCATGTTGCTGCTGGCGTCATTCTTTTCTAAGGGTCTCACGGCAGTGTATGTTCTCTGAGGCTCAGCCCATGATTCAAGTTTTGCTTAGACTCTGCTCATCTGCAGCCAAGGTGCCAAAATCACCGCGTCTTTGGCGCCAAGCTTCTGCAAGCGCTGCGTTGTGGCCAGGACGTCGTCCAAAGAAACATACCAAAAATGGTCGCCCGTCAGCGTCTCCATCCCGCGGTAAGAGCGGAGCAAGTTTTCTACCTGCTGTTTCCACTTCACCCCTGTTTCAACCAAAGGCGTTTTGTGAGGAACCAGCTTGGATGTGGTCGTCAAAGCGCACAGAACTCGCAAGACATCCACCGGAAGGTTTGGCTGCTCAAACTCATCCAGCCAAATCGCCGTGAATTCTGACAGGGCCTGCCGAGCACAAAAAGGTTGCCCGAGCATCTAGTGAGCGGTCAAGAAACTAAGGAACCCAAGCTGCACTGTCAGATTAAGCAAGAGGTACTTGCCGTGTTGTGCAACAGCAAGCAATGCTAAAACGGTCGACAATTCTCTTGGGATCTGTATTTTTCTGCATTTCTGCTCAGTTTTGTGCATGATGCATGTCCTATGATTTTCACGGCAATGGGCATTGAGGCCCTCATTTGGCATTTGCAGCACATGCTTCCTGAATCTCTCATTTGGATTCATGTGGCATGGTATCAGGAGCACTTTGTTTTTGCCAGAGTTTGGATCTTGATTGTACCCCGCGTCCTTTCTGTGCGGCTGGCAGGCATGTTGAAATTATTTTTGTTGTTGTTCTTCTTATTCCTATCATTTTTCATATGTGTGTGTTCATTATTGTTCATTGTTGTGTTTTGTTGTTTGTTGTCATCCGTTTCGTGTCAGTGTCGATGCTGGTGTGCTTGTTTTTGCTTTTGGGTAGCTGCGCCATAATACCAACCTGTGTGGTGCCATCTCAAGCTCTACCCTGTCTCTGGAAAGGAATGCTTTGAAATAGGAACCCAGATGCAGGATGGGTTGCAGGGAAGGCACAAACAAGAGAAATGAAGCTGCTCGATTTGTTTGAATTGTTGCTGTCGTGCAGCTGCTTTCTTTGGTGCACACAGCCCCCACAATGCCTTTTGGGGGTCAGAAGATCATCCATGTGGAAAGGAGCAGGCAAGACTTAAAAAGAGATGAGCCTGAAAGGGGTAACAACAGCAATGACGAAATGAATGACAGGGAACTTGTTTGACTTATTCCAAAGTTCTAGTAAGGTTCCAGGGTTCCAAGGTCCAAGGCTCAGGGTTTCACAGGGTTGCTGTCGTTGTTAATTATTGCTGTTCCTTCTTGTGGCGGTTTGTGCATTAATTGTATTCTTGCTACTGTACCGCTACATATTGCTACCATGTCTACCCATCGTAAGCAGCGTCCTCCAGCATGTTGCAGATTTTGTGGCAGCTGTGCGGGAGGCGGGGGGTGAGATAGGGGGAGGGAGCGACTCGAAAACAAACATCAATCATCCCATACCGGCCCACCACATTTCAAACCTGGCACTGCCCAGGCTACGAACAAGACCCGCGAATTGCGGTGGTTTGAAATGCACCCTTTACCCTTGGCAACTTGGAGATTGCTTCCTTCCTTCCTGCCTACTTTCCTTCCTTCGCTCACTCCTTCCCTGCCTCCCTTACTTGATTCCTTTCTTCCTTCCTGCCTGCCTGCCTTGCTACCCTGCCAGGCGCTAAGAAACAGGAAGTGATAGAATGGGAAGTTGCAATGACCGAAATCATGACAGTTGAATGCTCTTTCCGCTCGATGGCAACCAAAAACTAGCGGACTCATCTGCATACGGAAAACTTTGCCCAAACAAGGCTACCATCTGCAAATATCTGCAAGATTGATTTGGAATGATTCAGTCAACGCAAAAGTTGGTTCACATCTTCCTCCAGACTTGGCCTGCACCATCACTTGACGCTGCACTCCACTGCCGAAACGAAGGACTGAAGCCCGGATGCCTTTCAGAAGAGACACCTCGGCAGAAACTCATGAAGTCAACTAAGTCAACTAAGTCAACTGGTTCACACTGAAGCCGTCATCCAAGGAACCAATCTTTGAAGCCGTCCAGCAGATAGATCTGTGCGTTTCAGATCTGCCGCGCTGACCAAGCTGACATTGCTGCTGTGGACAGACCACCTCAAAACGTAGGATTGAAACCGCTGTGCAGTCCCGGGCTTGAAAATGGCTGGCATTGTTCCTTGGTGGCTTATAGATCCTTGTCTAAAGTTCTAATATTTAGCGGCTGATAAATAAATCACATCGCAAAGAGGGAGGCTAAAAAGTAAGGTAGTGGCTGTAAGCCACCCAGGTTAGATATGGTTAGACGTTTCAACACCTCGCTGTTGGCACGGCAACAACGGGCTCTGCTCAGCATTCCGTGGCCTGGTTGTGCCGGCAGGGCTCGCAACTGTAAACATATGGCTATGGGTATTGACCAACAAATTTCATGGTGGATAATAACCAACCATTTTACAGGGAAATCGATGGTTAATGTTGGGGGAACTAGGGGTACAGGGTTTGACCCACAGCCACATGCATGCATCATTATACAGGTAACCGACAATCTCATGCCTCAAGCGTGCCCCCGACCCTTTCTTGATGTCAAATCACAATGTAAACGCTGTTTGAAAGAAAGCATGCCTAAAGCATGCCTAAATCCAAAACACCATGGAACGCTGATGGGAAAACGTCTCCTGACTGACATTTCTTGTCGTAAAAAAATCCAAAAACCAATGGAACGCTAGTGATCTAAATGTACCTTTGGGGATTCAAAACGGATGCCTTGGGGCTGGAGAACTGCATCTAAACGCTGCGAAAACAATGGTTCAACTGCTGTCTGCCATCTATGCTACAAATCCAAACCTGAACCGGACGAGGTACCCGGACGAGGTACGGACGAGGTAGGGAAAAATCATTTTTATGGCCCCAAGAGACAGGCCAGTGATCAGACGACCCACTCAACATTAGCAAATGGCAAGAAATCAAAAAACCATACTAAACACTACACTAACATGATGATTGGTTGTTCCAAGGGTTGCCTGAGAAACATGTGAATTCCAATGGTATTGGGCAATCAAACTGGTCACGCTCAAAAACAATGTCGTTTCTGGAGGTGGTTTCTAAATCTATGGAGTTCGCCTGCGACTCACGAAAAAGGCACGCTTTCCAGAAGTGGCGTTTCATATGGTATTTGCAACGTTTTAGAGCGATTTGCCCAAATGAGGCACGAGATAGTCATTTGCCTGCACATGGCTCTCGGAAATCTCCATGCACAAGTGAACACGATCAGAAACAGGAAGAACGAAGAATACAACCAATGGAACCTCAGCTCACTTCTGGCTGCCTGAATTGCAGGAAAGATTCTGCAGGAAAAATGTTTCGTCCGCACCTTCCTGGAAAAGAGGCAGAAGCATTTTGACAATGACTTTTTTGCTCCGGCCTGGCCACGGCAAGGGCATACGGGCCCGAACCCACACATCAAAGACTTGCAGGAAAATGCTGCAAGCATCCGAGCGAGTACAAACATATTCAAGTACTCATGTCATCTCAGCAATGTTTCAATAAGTTTCATGTAAGCTTACATCATATCACCTGCTGA
>VSDK01019608.1:190718-213404 GCA_009767595.1 Symbiodinium kawagutii | reverse complement strand
AATCTCAACCGCTAAAAGCTAATTACGACCACAAAGCTATGCGCAGCGTCAAGTAACACAACACTGATTGCCCGAAGCCGAATCCTGCCTACTGCCCGCACCAAAGGATTCTGTTTCGCAGAAGCTGCGGCTTGCATCTTCTTCTTGTCCCGTGTGGACACCGGGGAAATGTCAGGGCTTCCAAGGTCCTCATCCTCACTCTCCATGTCTGCTGCGGAGCCCTTGAGAAATTGGGCCACGACATGGATGGCAAAGTACCCACAGACGCCGCACAACCAGGTGACGAGAAGACCTGCTAAGACCCAGGTGGCAGTCGCTGACGGATTGAAAATCAGCATGATGGCGATCATGCTGAAGAGGGTGAAACGGAAACTCAGGAGGCACATCTCAAGAAAATCCAAGATCTCGGCCTGCGTATTTGTAAAGGGCTTGCACCAAGCTGAACATCCCAGCGCGATTCCTGAAATAATCGGAAAAGTCAGAATCTTTGCTTTCTCCTCCGTGGCTATGGATGTGTATGTGATCAAGTTCATGACCAAGATGTCACAGCGCTTGACGATGATGTCCCACCACCAGAATTGAGGTTCAAAGCCCTGAATAAAGAAGCCGTACTTTCGGAAGTTCTCAGGACTTTGCCTGTCCTTCAGCACGTACAAGCGGAAGAAAAGTACGACTGGCACACCGATGCACCAAACCACAAGACCTACACATGCAAGAAAGGCGAGAACAAAGTGATCCGAACTCCAACAAACCACATCCGGGTTGGGAAGCAAGCGCTGCTTCAAGATCGTAAAGCCTCGCTCATTGTCTTCAGAAACTGGAGTGCACCAAATCATCTTCAAAAAAGTGGACAGCAGCTCTGGCCACCTTGGCGCAGTGGCATTCTAGGGGTGTATCCAATCATCGCTAGCCCTGCTACCAATGATGAGTCATCTATGTCTGCATCACTCTAGCCCTCACACTCTCCTCATGTCTGACGATGTCCAAACACGCAATTAGGGAGATCAAAACAAACTCATCCCTCATTCTCCGTTTCAAATTTGTAGATAAACTTGTTCTGCCACAGTTGTGGCACGGACTGCTGGAGGGGCCCACTGCCCTCGAAAGACCTGTTCAGATTAGATACCCGACGAGACCAGAGAGAGAGAGAGAGAGGGAGACACACACAAACACACAGAGACAGAAAGAGACAGAGTGATGGAGAGATGGGGAGAGAGAGGAATCATGAAAGTTTTATATGTAGTATGAAGAGGTAACGCCGTGAAGATGTAGTTACATACAGTATGTTACATTATCTGGTCCATTCTAGTTCCACATGCTTCTTTCGTACCGGTATGTTTACAGAGCTCGCATTTATCCACAAAAGCCAAAACGCCGCCAATTCATCTAAGGGGCATGGCTAACAACGTTACCCAAAAAACGGGCACACATTGAATGAGGAGCTCCGCCGGTCTCGGAAATGAGGTAAACAAACCAAGGTCCAGCGATTCCTCAGCCGAGCTGTCACAATTGCTGCCACTCCCAAGACACAACAGAAACATCTCTACGCGACGCTGACGATGCTGACTCCACCTGAATTATAAGTCACCAGCAATTGCTGCCAGCCCTTGCGCCTACAGTGGTGCACCACATTTCTCTTTCGGCCCAAGTGTCAAGGTCTACTCCTGTGCTCGACTCAGGCTCTTCCAGAGCACCACTGGCTTGGATGACGACATCATCCGTTTCGTTTCTTCTCTCCCTGGCAATGGGCAGAGTCCAAATCGGTGGAAATGGCACTCCAGAAACCCTGAATTGACATGCTTGACCTGACTCAGGACCAAAGCATGACGGATATTGCATGTATTGACACAAGGGGGCGAGATGGGGCCACCTTGTTTCTCTCCGTGACCAAAAGGACGACAGCACCTACCTACCAAATGTGAACACTATCAAACAATAGGTGCAAGACCGCGCTTCGCGGGTTATGTGGGTGTGAACATGACACTTTCTGGGCAGCAAGGCTTACAGGAACCACGAAACTTCTGCAGGATAAGTTGTGAAAGCCTGATCAATTGCTTGCAATCAAACCACATCAAACCTTAATTTTGACTTTGGACATTTGTATTTGTGCTGGTGATTGCTTCTGTGTGCGTTTTGGCATCGCGTCATTGCTTCGTCCACCCTGACCAGACCACTTCCAACAGTTCAGCATGATGCATGCCGGCGATTGCCGGCGCATGCTATGTAGCCCCAGTAGGTCCCAATCTGGCACCTGATGGCTTCACATTCGGCTTCCACCAGCTCAGAGAAGCTTGCCCCGGCCTCAGCCCAAGAGCATCATCCAGGATCATTTTACGGAAAGTCATTACATGTGATTGTGATTTGGATTGGAAAATCAATTGCGTATTGAATTGATGAAGTCAATAGCTCATCCTTGATGATCAATGGAGTATCAAATTATATCAAATATCATGCTTTAAATGTAGTTTAGAATGCCCAAGATCCCAAGATCAGCAACCGGGGCACCTTTGCGGCAAGCAGCTCCACAGGGCTGTCGTGTGCAGCAGCTACCTGAGCCAGCTCTCATGGTGTCTGTGGTGGCACCCCTGAACGCCACCGGATCTCCAACGGGATCCCCCCATCAACTGTTGGAGGGCCAAGGCTTGGAACTGGATGGAACTGGGCTGTTCAGTGAAAATTCTGGGAGTTTCCACGTGTTTCCATCATATGTTTCCAGAAGTTTCCATGTTTCCAGAAGTTTCCAGAAGTGTCCACATGTTTCCACAGTCCGGTGTCTCTGCAGGCTGGAAGCTGCCAGGGCAATATCTTCCAGGTTCAGGTTGTGGTGGGCAGCTGCGTCTTCAAACGCGTGGCGCATGGACCAGGCCAGAGCACGCAAGACCTGTCCACAGCGCTGCATCTTTGTCACTCCGCGTGCGCGACTCGAAAAGTGCAACCAAGCCACAATGGTTTCGATGAATGTTGGGCTCATCCTGAGAAACTGGAAACTGGAATCTAGATAAATCTAGCATAGCTAGAGCTCATGAAAAGCAACAACTGCACCATGGCACCACCGCTTACTATCTGTGCATACATCATGGGCTGACATTCACACATGCATATGTGTATGCATATATGTACATATTTCATCATGTTTACATATGCGAAACTTGATTTAGTGTGTAAAGTAAATTGTTTCTCACTTGTTTATTCCGTTAATTATCAAAGAGTTGTTTGCAGTTTTGGATACTGGGAGCTGCTGGGCAAGCTGCTGGTTGACGATAGCATCTTGCATGCCTTGAGCGAAGGAAACGGAAACCAATCCCGAAAGAGATGAATGAAATCTGGTCGGTGGTAATGACTCCCGCCCCATGAAAAATATGAGTCAACCAAACTAACTAATCATGCGGAAAGACCAGGGAAACACAAATAAAAATGTTTGAAACCACCAGCCAGGAATGTATTGAAATCTTGTGCTGTTTGTTTTCTGGCTCAGCGACTGCTGGTTTGCTTCCGAGCTGCTTTCGGCAGAAATGTCACGGAAAAGGAAGTTCGGGTTCGCGAGAACGTCATTCCATTTCAAACCAACTTCAGCACAAAGACTGGCCTGGGAACCCCCATTGCAAAATTCGTCTTGCTGAACTCTGCCTGTTGCCGATTGTGTCAAGCATTTTCACAAACAAAAAAATGCAGACAGCACAGAACAAGCCCCACCTGTTGGGATTCATGGCTGGCTTTGTGAAGACCTGATGGATCGTTCCAGCCACAGCCACAGCCCAGGCACAGCAACCTCTCCATGCTCAGAACTTTCCTCTGAGGTCCGCACACATCTTGATTGCCAAGGTCTGGTTGTAAGCCAGCTTCCCTCGGGCAACCAATGAATTACAGCCATGGATTCACAGAATTGTCAACACACTAATTCTCTGTAGGACTGGTTCAAACGCTGCGTTGCATGACTACAAAGCACTGGGTTTGGTAGTGTGGTTGGCTTGGGGCTAACGTCTCAATGGGATTTCAATCATTGTCCTTGCCGATTCTTTCTGTTCCAACCCTGATAGCTTTTGCCAAGGAATGCTATGGCCGTGAGGTCTCTGAAGGGGTTGAGGCCAAGTTGAATTGAATTTGATCGTCGCATGGCTTTTGCATCAGCATTTACAGCTTTTGGTGTATATTTCTGTGCCTTTCTGTGCCTTCCTTTGCCGTTCTGTACTCTCCAACACGTTTAAAGCAGCCCAGGTTGAGCTGCTGAAGCCGTTCTGAAATTGCATCCCTGTCGAAATACGAGCGCGGGATCGATATGGATCTGTCACAAGCTCTGGCATTGTAAGAAGTGGTAGCGGGAATTCCATATATTCAATGAGCCAAATATTGCCAAATTGATGAGATGCCAATGATGCCTCCTCTGCATCCCGATTACATCCCTGTCTGGACTTCTATGCGCAGGGGCCGAATTCCTTCGTCTCTTACTTTTTCAGTGCAGCAAAATGTCACCCCTATTCCCCTGGAAAATTATTTCCAGGTGCTTGGAAGAAACGACAACTGGATAGGCATCTTATGACACCTTTAGGATCCTGAACGCTTCTCGTTGGGTTCCAATTTGATCCTCCTTCAAATTAAGGATATGGAGGTGTGGCCTGGCTTGTATGGATACAAATAGGGGGGCACCTAGAAAATACCTACAAACACAAGGGGCACAGCGGGTATCCCCACTACAAAAAGAGGGCAAGAGAGAAGAGGTGCTTTGAAAGCGTGCCTCTACAAAATGATGTTCTTAGACCTGATGGTTTTCTGGAGCTTTGATGAATCTTGAATGTCTTTTTGTAGAGAGCCAATCTGAAGGACCTGTGTCCCCGGCATCCAATCGCATTTGTAGAAAAGTACAAGCCGCAAGGCTTTTGGATGCTTTTGGTTAATGTGAGGTCCGCAACCTAAGAATCTGAACCTGAAGCCTAGGTCACCACCTTGAGCAGCAACCAAAGGTATCTCAGTAACCTGCTCCAGTGATGCGGAAAAGCTGCCTGAAACAAATGAGTCCGGATCCACCAAGGCATGCTCCATGATAAAAGTAGTAGTTTCTTCGAGCACATTGGACTCCTGAGTGGAATGCGAGGCTGTACAAGACACCCCCTCGTGGTGCGCCCTGACCCCATAGAAAACAAACAAACAAACCACATCAAACCACCTTCTCTCCTGCACATCAGCCCACTTCAGGCCGTACTTCTCAAGGTTGGGCGCTAGTGCACCCTGCAGTTGCTTGATCGCTGTTTGTCGTCTCTTCTTCTTTTTGGCAAGGTCGTTGAACTCCAAACCGATCTTGTTCAGCAACGGCACCGCAACATACACAACGAGTGCACACATAAGCACGACGCCCATCATTGCAATGAGGGGACTGCTCACGAAGTACACTGCAGGCGCAACCAACTTCCTCAGTTTTCGAGGACTACCTCCCACATCTCTTCGCCATGGATTCCGCACATGCAAAAACCCGGTGATGTATGCATCAAGGGCGCGTATGAGGATTGATGCTATATACAGAGTTTTTGAAAAAATGAAATGCAATTATCCTGAATTTATACATTAATTATACCTTACTCATGTTCAGTCAAGCATCGCACTCTTATCACCAGAAAGCAGACGCTCGCCGTGACATGTGGCAGATAACTCCACTGAAGCCAAAGACGGCCTGGTATGATAGGGGATGAAGCCTGGTGAAATAGGTGCCCCTGGGTTTTTTCAATATCGCCTGCTGTCATTCACTAAGTTGCGTCGCTGCTTTGGATTCTGAGGGTCCGACACAACACCCATGGCGGCAAAAACATTGTCCATGGCTTCTGTCACTTCTTCTGGCCACGGAAACTTGCTTGCCTGCTGCGAGCCCCCCCAGCCATGTCCATGAGTTCAAATGCAAGGCTCAGCAAGGGATCCCCGTCCGGCCGCCGGTCTGTCGCAACATGTCGCTGCTCGCACCTCTTGGCTCGTTTCACAGTCCGTGATGTTGGCGTCTGCGCATGCTTTCAGCTGCTCCAGCTTTTCTTGTTCTTGCGACCACCCGAAGCCCGGAAGTCGGTCGAGGTTAAATTCGGTCAGTACCGAACCTCAGTCCCCCAAAACTGACACAGCTTGCGCTGGTTTGCCTAGTCATCGAAGGGTTCCCACCAGCACAAGGCACATCATAGCAGCTTAGCGCATCCAAACCTCATGAGCTCATAAGCTCATGCTGGATCCTTGCCCAGACACACGCTGCTAACCATTGCGTGCCAATACCTTGGCTCGGATCAGTTCCTCGACATGCACCGAAAAACATCCAAATGATAAATAATGGCTTTGTTTGAACATTAGTTGTTCTTTCAACATCCAAGCCTTAGGAAAAACAATGAATTGAGGTGAGAGTGAGTGGATGACAGTGATCCAGAGTCAATGTTGCCCAGCAACTGTTGGCGGAAGAGTGTAGCATGTATCTGATCATCATCCGATGTTTCTACAAGTTTCTACCTGCTCCAATTTGACATCGTCACCAAGCTCAAACCAGGCCCAAGGCACGGATCATACTGGTATGCAGTTTGGAGCCTCCCTTCACCGCAGATGTTGCCGCCATGACGGCCACCACGAAGTTCAGGGCAGTCTTCTGAAAAATGTCCGACAAGATTCCAACCTCAGATGTCTTTCTGGAACCCGGGCACTCTGGAACTCGTGAAATCGCCAAGTTCCAGCGCTGCCAGCACAGCTTACCACCTCACCACATTTTCTGTTGCATGTCATACGTGTCATGGCTGCGGGATGCAGGCAAAAAACCACGAGGGAGCTCGCTGCTTCATCTGGGCAAGGCTGGCAATACTCAGGATAGTTGTCCCTTGCCCAGTGATTAGGACACGCTCCACAAAGCATTCCAGTGGAGCCTGACAATGCCCCACAGTTCAAGATAGTCCAACAGAATCCAGCCCAGTTTCAGCAACAAGCATTCAGAGTAGTTCAATGCACTTCAAAGTCAGATTCCCCACTATCCATCAAGGAAAAGCCAAGCCTTCAGCACACAAATTACCTGAGGAATCCGAGCTGCACTGCGTTTCTTGATGGGACTGGCAGCTAGAAACTTGAAATGATATAAGATGATCAAGATCCTTGACCTGTGTCACAAGAAAAACAAGTCATCGCGTCTCGTCGTTTTCGAGCAACCACCTTCCCATTCTTTTGCCCAAAACTGGGTGAAGGTTCTCCACCTGATTTCGTTGGTTTTCTTCTTGAATTCTGTATTGTACTTTTGGCTTCGTCTTCATTCTCGTGCTCTGTTCTGCTCCTTTCGCTTTGTTTTGTATGATTCCGTGGTTCCTCTCTCAAATATGTTCGACCATGCACATTCACCATCTTACGCTGTTTCTTCTCACCATTTTCTCCCTGGAAGAGTCATGGTCGGATTGGACGTTGGATGTGGGCGTTGGTGTGGGCGTTGGTGAGGTGAGTCCATTTCTTTCAACCCTGGGCTGATCTTTGCACTCAAGCAACTGTCCAACTGAAGGCAAACAATTGATCCGACGAGAGTCCCACAAATATTGCAAGCTAACATTTGAAACTGGTCATGCAGACTTGTGTATCATCAAACCTTACGAGCCCTATAATTGTTGTCAATTAGCATCATGTCACCAGTTGAACGTCCTTCGTTGAGTCCTACGTTGAGTCCTTGAAATCCTTGAATCCAAGTCTCCGAAATCACCATTGCAATTCGGGGCAGGGTCATTGCCCACGCAAAGATCACCTCCTTTACAGGCTGAAGAGCCGTCCGGAAGTAGCACGTCGCATTCCACTGCTGTAGTGATTCCCGTTTGGAAAAAGCCCGGCCTTAAAAGCAAAAACACCGGGCTTTTTCAGCCTCCCAAGTTTTCCCTCCTTTTTGTGGTTAGAAGGACTTAGTATCATCATTATGTGTATAAAGTTGCTTGAAGCATGGCAGGCTTTTCTAAACGTTTTCTTTATGACTATTTTCAGCCAAGCTTCAAAGAAATGGGCTTAGCGTGCACACGGTCTCCAAGCGGGTCATTTTCGCTTCGATTCTCGAAGCCACCCTTGCAATCAAGACCTTGAAATGTACAGGGTATGCACCTTGCAAGGCTCTTGGTATCTCTGTCGATGGCTGCGTAAAAGCCTGGTTCACAGAAGCAATCAGCCAAGCTTATCGATGCAAGCTCGCTATCGGAATTTGTAGGGCATGTCAAAGGACAGTCTGTGTTACCGACATTGGGCTTGTAGCTCTTTCGCTCACATGGTCGACAATTTGGGTCCTGTGACCCATTGACGGACACATAGTGGTAGCCTGGTTTGCAAAAGCAATCGGTCATGGCTTTTCTGTCGGTGGTGGTTGTCGAATGAATTGGACATTCGTAGGCCAGCCCGTCTCCAATGCAAAAGAGGCCTTCGGGACAGGTTTCACAATCGCCTCCTGTGTCATAGAGTCCAGCCTGGATAGTGGCTGAAGGGTAAAACTCAGCTAGGGATAGGGCTAATCTCTCAATTGTGAATAGCTATATATCTATATAATTGTGCTTCCTGCAGTATCATTTCCACTGGCTCATAACAAGATATATGACGGCAAAATGACGGGCTAAAAACTCCAAACTGGTTTCCTTGCATTTTCTTGCTGGATGGGATGTGCCACATTTTGGGACTGCAGCCTGTGTGAACGGAATTCGGTTTGGAATACAGGAGAGCCCGCCTCACATTTGCACTCTTGAAGCGTCGTTGCCCCAATGGCGAGCGTCGACTTTTGTGAAGGACACGCGGTGCAAAAGCTGTTTGCAATGTCGGCCTTTCAAAGCACCACAAATACCCGGCTGCCCCTCCTCGTAAAAAACACTGTATATGTGTAAATATGAATATGAATATAAATATATCAATACAAATATGAATATAAATATATATATATATATGTGTGTGTGTGTGTGGGTGTGTGTGTGATCTATTTCTCTCTCTCTCTCTCTCTCTCTCTCTCCGTCTGTCTCTCTCTGTCTGTCTCTCTCTGTCTGTCTCTCTCTGTCTGTGCCCGATTGTGCGTGTACATCTGTGAATGTGTGCAGGTGTATATGGGTTCGTTGACAGGCTCTGGATTGCAATCATCTCAGGCATTTCCAGGCATGTTTTCACGAACCCTTACGATACCCCATCAACGATCCAATCTGATATAATCTGATTTCTTTCTCTCCATGGGCCATCTGAGAGTCTAGCCTTATATAACCTGATTGTTTGACATAGTTTTGACCACCAAACATCCAAACATCATGCGGCCTCCACAACAAAACAAACCAAGAAACCGCTGCGAGTGGGGCTCAACTGAAATTCCCGTCTGAACATTGGTGTTCAGCTTTGCCAAAAACCACACCTGTGATTAATATCTATAGTACGGTTCGACAATGGCTAATGAAGATAATGAAGGTTACTGCACTCAAACATTCGATTTGCGTCCAGTTACCTTGTACTCTCCTCTGCTGCACGGATCACATGCATCATCCGTCGGATTATAGCCGTATCCCGGGCTGCATCTGCAATCAGCTTCGCTTTGGACTGGAACA
This sequence comes from Symbiodinium kawagutii, assembly GCA_009767595.1. NCBI lineage: Eukaryota > Dinophyceae > Suessiales > Symbiodiniaceae > Symbiodinium > Symbiodinium kawagutii. The sequence continues at coordinate 203,868 of VSDK01019608.1, read as the reverse complement.
CCTGCAATTGCTGCTTGGCATGTGGCGGATTTGACAGGTTGCAATTCGCATCTCGTTATAGCTGCGTTACATGGCACGACATGACAGGGCATTGCACTTTGTGACACTGCACAAGTGTATGTAAACTGCACAGGTTACAACATGAGCATTGGAACTTTCACCGGCACCTACTCTTGCAGCAACGGTGGATTTATTATCAAGATCACAGGTATGTTCACAATTTGAGCTTGCACTACTATTTTGGCAGCTCCATTGCATTCATAGTACGCCGCAGTCGTGTTTAATTGTTCCGCTAATCATCATTGATCGACTTTGTGCTTGAGCCATTTCTACAACCTGGTAGTGGTAAACACCCGATTAACTGCAAAGTGAAGTGACGGCTAAAAAAGCTACTCTCGAGATTTCCGGCACTGCCACAATTACATTGGCACTAAAGCGCACATCGCACCAGGCGGCACTTTATGACAGTGCAATGCGCGAGATTAGATTGCATGGTTTCAGCATCTTTCAATCTTGAGTTACGTTGGATTACACATGAACAGCACCCCGCAGGACCTCTGCAATGGTCGAAAACCCTCAGGATGTATTTTCTTACAGAAAGAATCAGAAAGATACAGAAAGGTGTTTCGCTTCCACGGTGGCTTCCAGCACACATTGCCCATAGTTTGTTTCGCTTCTGCTCCACGAGCCTTGATCAGTTTCTACAAAAGCGTTACTGTGCGTTTCCCTTCAGCGGAGCCCATCATGGCGGACCCGCCACTTGAGGCATCGTGTCCGTTACCCCGGGTGGAGAGCCGCTGGAGGAGACATGGGGTGATGAGGTGCGTTCCTGGGAAGAAGTGACCGCCGATCTTGGAACCAAGGCATTTTCAAATGCTGAGCTGCGCCTTGAGGATGTGTGGAATATTTTGGAAGGCCACAGGTCTCCACGAGCTGGGCCAGAAGCACGAAAGGAACGGGCAAAGAAGTGGGAGCTCAGTCAGAGTGTCCCCACTCTGAAGGCTGCCATGTGCCTGGCAATCTTGATGGCGCTGGTTCAGATGAGGAGAATACTAAGAATGGGAAGAAGTACAAAAGCAAATGGCGTTCCAGCAAATGATGGCGGCATACACCGCGCTGGTCGTCCCAGTGACATTGATGTCTCAATTGATGATGAGCCATCGCCCTGCTTTTGCTCCAGGGTGTTGCGGGGCACCTGTGGAGGATCCAGGTACGGTCTCCCCTGTTGAGCCGATGAACGGTGCCCCGGAGGATGAATTGGATCCTGTGGGCGTCAGATATCTGGAAGATGCCTGAACCGACACCGCCTCCGGAGGATGTGGGAGAAGATCATTGGAGGAGACAGTGTGCCGGAATGAAGAACACGGCCCTGATCTATGATGCGCGGGCATGCCAGGAATGCATGCACGCCCACGTACCATGGAAGCCAGGAAATTTGGTGCTTCATAGCATCCAGCCAGGAGAACCAATGCATACCTGTGAAGACCACCTGAAGCGACTATTTCCAAGAAGGAACTCCGAGATGTACAGTCAATGCCAGGCGTGTCTACCAAGGCAATCGCAGTGAAAAGGCTTGAACTGCGAAACCGAACGATGGCTAGTGGTGCAGAACCCAATGGGTACTACACCAGGGGAATGTGAAAGGGGTATTCACCCTGCCGCTGCGAGCTGAGGGCCTACCACCATCCAACCTGCTACACGCAATTACGCTCCTTGCATACAATATTCATGAATAGCATGGGATCGTAGGTCAAACGTTTCATGAATATTTGAATGCTCATAACAATCACAAGAGATAAATACATGTGATTTGATTGTAGGCATAAGATTAACAAGTACGTGTGTGTGTGTGCGCGCGCATCATTAAGTATAGCAAAGTACCAGTACAAACCGTCTGTGCCTGTATGCAAACCCAAACGTACTTCCCTTGCATGAACAACGAAGTGCAGCTGCCTGGGGGGATTGAGCGGCTCTCAGGACACTTCACCACCGTGAATGTCGTTTCGGGTGCCGATGTCATGTTCAACTGAAGGCCAGCAGCGGCTAGGATCCTCAACGCCACCGCCCATGAACGGCACAAAAATCAAACCAAGAGGTGGCTGAATGCTGTGTAGCCGTTACAGCAGTACGCAAGTTCAAACTTGAATGCAATTGATATTAGTTGACTTCCTTGGATGATCGTTCTCCACACCCTCTCCCTCCCTCTCTCTCTCTCTCTCTCTCTCTCTCTCTCGCTCCCTCTTATCTATTTATATATAGTTATACATATTTATGTATATGTTTCCCTTCGATGTGTAAAAACCCATCTGCAAAAGCCAAGGCCAGCGGCGGATTCTGCGCCACTGCGCTCGTAATATCGTTGGACACCGCTGATACCTTGGTGTCCATGGTATCGCGTCTTGTGCTGCGTCACACGCCCAACAAGGTCCCTCCAAAAGTCAAACCACGAAGGCTAAAGCAATAAGGAAGTTGGAAATGCAATGGAAAAGCTCAATAACCAACAGCTTAGCAGTTCTAGATGTCATTAGCCTCCGAATTTTACTGCCAAGAAGCATCCAAGTCTGCAGCAGTGGTTTCAGCTTCGGCGATTGACCGAGTCTTGATCGTGATGACAATGTTGGATAGATCAAACAGCCGTCTGGAAACAAGCCGCCTCCCGGCCCCAAAGAGGTCCCCAAAGTCCTCAGCACATCTGAGCACGACACCGTCAACGAACAAATAGTGGCGTTGCGACCGCATTTGTCGGCATGCAAATCCCCCCGCGCTGGAGCGAACTACTGCTCCTGCCACTGCTACTGCTATTACTATTGCTACTGCTGTTATTATGATTGCTATTGCTAATACTGCTGATGCTACTGCTAGTGTTACCCCTACTGATACAATTACAACTACTGTTGTGATTGCTATTGCTAATGCCATTGCAAATTACAGTACTATTGTATACTTGTACAGTGCAATGACTAGCAATGTGACTTCTACCATCACTTTACGATTGCTGTCGCTATTGCTAAAGCTAGCACGATTACATTACCATACGGTTGCTAATGCTACCAGAATTGCGAGTACTATTGCCATCACACTACCCGTCTTTTTTCTGTCAGTAGAACGATCCCACTTTTGCTATCATGTACCATCACGATTACCCCTCTGTTTCATACGATTTCTATGACTATGTCTCGTAACACTGTCAAGATTACCACTGCACTCACTGCTATCAGTACTGTGACTATGACTATTTGGTACCATGACTATACTAGGACTAGAACAACGACTACGACTATGACGATGGATATGCCTATGACTATGACCGTTCCTTTTCTTGCTAAATACTACCCGTGTTATACTACGCAGGGCTCTGCTGTGGCAACCCCCAAGTAACCTGCTCCAGATGTGCACACATCTAGGAAATTCCGAACACTTTATGCGAACAAGCTTCGATCTGAATGGCGGAAGGATCGATTCGAGTGGTAGCAGACTGTAATATACTAACAAAAAAAAAAAAAAAAGCCAGCATGAAACAAAGAGACTCGCTCGCTTTGAGCCTTTGAGCCATGAGATTTGTAAGAAAATGTGGGGACCAACCTCAGGAAATTCAGGAAACACCTGTGGCAAACGAGCCATGCGCGGTCAAAGGGGTCTGCTTGTTCAACAGGTCTCCGGGTATTTCCAATTTCAAAAATCCCTCATTGCTCCATATACCTAGTAGCATTTCCGCATACAACAAGCATAGTTCATGATTCAGTAAGCAGGCTTGGTATATGGCTCAAGTGTTCACGGCACCTGCACTCCACATGATTCAACAAAGCAAGACCACGACTGCTCATCACCTCTCACAATGGAAATTCAGTTGAAACTTGCCATCTTTCGCTCGCCGAGCTCAACAGTACCACAAATGACCAATCCAAAACATCAACGTCGAGCTGAAACAGGTATGCGCATGTTATAGCTCAGTCTGTTCAAGTAATCAAAGTGAGAGATCTGATTCGATCTATATAATGTGAATGGCATACAAGGACCACGAAAGATGCAGCAGCTCCACTGAACAGCGCAGTTCCGCTTACTGGCGCAGCTGATTCATCACGCAAATCTACAGATTGAGGGCAATGTGCTGCACCCCAAAGCACCCAACACGCCAAAGACGTGCAAACGCCTTGCATCACCTTACCATTCGTGCATAGGTTTTTATGTGGTGAACCACTGCATCCGAGCACTCTAATCCCAAAAAAATCAATTTTTTGAATCTCTTTGAGGTGCATTGCATTGCACGACGAAGCAAGAAATATCAAGGAGAAAGTCTCAGGCGTTCTACTGGCTTACCACAGCTAGATTCATGAAGCCCCCAGCCGTGGAAAGCCTGAGCATGGCCTTCCCGTGCCGACCAGCTTTGGACAGTGCAGATGTTCAGGAGCATCCTTCAAGTGTGAACGCACCGGGTCAGAACAAATCGTTTGAAGCTTGTTGCAATACGTTTCAGACATGTTACAGAAAGAGGTTGGTCTGCTATGGATATAGGACCTAGAGAAGTTGCGACTTTGCAGAGCCATCGCGGGTGGGTAAACCTCCGGAGTCTTTGCCATGTTTTGCAGAGCCTCCCTGGACACTGAGACAGTTCGTTCCACCCCGTGCCCGGATACCCACAGCGGTAAACAATTGAACTCGAAATGAAGAAAGCGAACAAAACCAAGACCCCGGATGCATTATGAGAAAACAAAAAGATCTGCACAAACTGGTGACACAACTAAAACGAATCTTCTGAGTTCGAGGTACAATCAGTTGTTGCCGGAGCTTATCTGGGTCGTCAGCTGCAGCAAGGCCAGACATCGAGAAATTGAAGGATACCGATGGAACTGAAGCTTGGTCTTGAACTTCTGTGCTGTTGCCGGTGCCTGGTGGGACGTCCTCTATGCACGAGGAGTTTGAGACTGAGCCAGTTTGATAGGTCTTGTACCCTTCGGCACACTGCGTGCACTCCTCAATGTTGCCAGGCTCAGCTTTAAAGGATCCTATGGGGCAAGCCACGCAGCTGCTAGTTGCCGCATCTAACTGGAAGCCCTTGTCGCAAATGCATGCGTCCACTGAAACCTTCGAACAGGTCACAACACGACAAGAGGAACCCCAAGACTGCTAAATCACAGCTCACAATCAGAGGAGAGAGGAAAGAAAGAAAGAAAGAAAGAAAGAGGCGGAAAGAAAGAAAGAAAGAAAGAGGCGGAAAGAAAGAAAGAAAGAAAGAGGCGGAAAGAAAGAAAGAAAGAAAGAAAGAAAGAAAGAAAGAAAGAAAGAAAGAAAGAAAGAAAGAAAGAGACAGAGATGAGAAGAGAAAGAATAGAGTTATGACAAGAGTAGAAGAAAGTGGCAGTGGCAACTGCTCTGTGGGCCAAGCAACTGAACCTTTCTCCAGAGTTGTTTGCCCAACTGAGCACGCGATTCTCGTGGCACTCTGAACCTGGCCCCCTCCACAATAGTAGCCGCGCGAGCATCGTTCACAAACCCGGCCTGCGAGGCTGCAAAGTTTAAGACGTGGGTCTGGAGTCCAAAATTCAAGCTGTGTACCGAGGGATCGCGCAGGGCTCGGGATTGTGCGGCACATAATTTTCAGACCAATACACACGATTTACCTCTGAGAACCGCTATTATTTCATGACCTAATGTAATCACAAGTAACGGATGTAAGAGTACACAGGTGTTGTCTTGTTATGATGAGTGATGACCGAATATATGGTTCTGAGAGGGATCTCGTGCCAATGGCTGTCCTATGCTTGAAGGCAGGAAGGCTATTTGCATCCACTTCCTACACAGACAGCATTAAACACACACACACACACCGAACGAACCAACCAGCGAACAAACAAACTAACTAACTAACTAACAAAATCTAACAAACTAACAAACTAACAAACTAATGAACAAAATTGAACAAACGAACGAACGAACGAACGAACGAAAGAAAGAAAGAACCAACCAACCAACCAACAAACAAACAAACAGACAAACAAGCAAACAAACAAGCAAGCAACCAAGCAAACAAACAAACAAACAAACAAACAAACAAGCAAGCAAGCAAGCAAACAAGCAAGCAAGCAAACAAGCAAACAAGCAAACAAGCAAACAAGCAAACAAGCAAACAAGCAAACAAGCAAGCAAGCAAGCAAGCACCCTCAACAACTTGGGAAACTCCCACCTGATACTGGTCCACTCGCAAAGCTCCCCCTGGGACAATTGGTTTGTAAAGTACCCGCTGGTGCTCGGGAAGAGCGAAGTAGACGAGCAATCCGCAGTTTGAGGGCACCAACAGAGCTTGTATGTGCCAGGGAGGGCTTCGAAGGGCAGGGTGCCCAAATTCACCGCAAAGCCACTGGCGTCTTCTTCCACGATTATTGGATTCTCCAAGTCTGCGAAGCCTTTCTGTGCTACCCCTGATGCACTGCCACACTCCCCATCTGCCACCCAAAGTTGGTCCCCAGCTGTCAAGCCAACCCCTGACAGACTGAGAACACAGGCGCTGCCCAATTCACAAATCGTTGATCGTGCAAAAGGTCCACTTGCAGTCATGAGTCCAACTCTTGCTTTGAAACCGCTAGAGGAATCACAAGCTTCAATACCAGTGATGGGTCTACAAAAGCAAATGCGGAAGATACCTGGAACCGACAGCAGGATGTTGTCACCACTAATGTGTTTGCATCGGTGGAATCCAGGATCCCATCTGCGGGAATGCCAGGAATGGGGGCACCCCGGCCACAATCAGATAGGATCATAAGTCTGTCAAATTCTGGAATCATGCTTGCGCCCAACACACCAGCGATTTCACAAGCCTGTCCCACAGCACATCCTTTCTCCTGATTTCTAGTGGGGCCTAGAACGCTCAAGCGTCCAGCATAGACGACATAATCTGTGGGATCTGCACAAGCGGTGGAGGAGTCCGTGCCGCCACACCAGCAGAGTAAATATCCACCTTGGTTGGCATCAAGCTGCAAATAGAAGTCATTCTCCTCATCGGTTTGGCCAAAGCTGAGGGTCAAAGTCACGAGGTTTCCTGCTTCGCTGACCAGTTGAAATGACCCAGTTCCCTCCTGATTTGCAACAGAAATCGCCACTGCTGAGGCTGTTCCGCACGAATCGCGTTGAATCCGGACATGGTCTGCAGTTGTGAGACCGTAGCCAGAAAAGGGTTCCAAGTCAAAACAGTCACGGCCTCTAACGCATTCGAAGGTATTTTCACTGGGGCCAATGACAAGGAGCTGCCCTGCAGAGAGCCAGAAATTTGAATTGAGCCCTTCACAGGTCAAATCTCGGATATTTGCACACCAACACAGCTGCACTAATCCACCCTGTGGAACGAAATCTGAGGCAGCGTCTCCCCACACATACCGACTACCGCTCTCGGTAGCAAGTTTGGAGATACCGCTATTTGCAATACCTGGGACAGGTGATTTCGCTGAAGCACAGTCAGAGGTGGTGATGGCAATGCGGTGTCCGTCCTGCAATCTTAACCCTGTCACTCCTTCTGCAACACAAACTCTACCTGAGATGCAGTTTCGCTCTTGGAAGGAATCTGGTTTTACACACAGACTCTCTTTGTCAGCACCATCGAGCACTGTTGTGGAGCCAGTCACGCATTCAACACAGCCTGTGACGTCAGCGAGTCCTGTCACATCGCTCCACTTCCCACTTGCACATGGCAAGCATGCATCGAACGATGTTGCTGCTGTATCCTCCAAGTAGCGTCCTGGTGTGCAAAGCTCACAGGTTGGCATTCCTCCGGTCGAATAGCTTCCTGCTGCGCAGGCGTCACACTGGCTCTGACCTGCATCTGAAAAGCGTCCAGCTGCACATGGTGCGCATTCTGTGTTTGCAACTTCTGCTTTGAAGCGACCGGCATCGCAAGCTTTGCAAAGACTAAGGTCTGGAGAAAATCCAGCGGCACACAAGCATTGGTCTTCGCTGGTGGCCACCTCACTGGTCGTTGTTTGAGATTCCCCACACTCCTGGCGATGAGCCCCTCCGAGGCAGAACGAACCCACACCACACGCTTGGCACTCAGAAGGATTATTCGGGTCCATGTTCACAAAACCGGCTGAGCACGTGCAGGAAGCTTCTGAAATTTCTCCCTCAAATATTGTCGTTAAATCTACTTGGTTGGCAACGCACTGGGTGCATTCGCTGTCTGACACCGCTGACTTGTATGTGCCTACTGGGCATTTCGTGCAACCAAACATGATGCCAGGGCTTCCAGTTACAGCAGGCTGCGTTCCATAGGGGCATTGGCAGTTGGACACCGCAGCGATCGAAGCACCGCTTGTGAGACCCAAGCCTTGTGGGCACTGAACAGCTCCTCGTGTAATTTTCGACGGTGGAGTCACCTGTGCGGAGTCCAAAGGGGTTCCCTTCTGTTCGGTGAAAGCCCATGCAGCAAAAACATCCGGTTCCAACTTGGAGCGGGCTTCGCTTGCGAGAGACGCTTCTGCAGTGATGACCGTGTAGTTGAAAAACCAAACGCCATCATTCCAACCCGGCTGCATCTCGGATGATGCGGCCCCACCGCCCAAGCTCAAGTATGAACTGAGTGATGCATCGATCCCCGCAACCAAAGCTTCAGTCGATGCATCCAGGACCAGAAGAGATCCAGTGAATGAAGAGACAATGGCCTGTGTCGACACCAGCATGCTGCCATTGATGTTGGACGATATCTCAGTCAGGTCCGTACATGAAAAACTGTCATGGGCCGGATCTGTGTCAATGACTGTAGAACCCTCCCCAATGCAGTAGCACTGACTGACACGTGTCGCCCCAACATGCGATGTGGTCCCCTCGGGACAGGTGCCATCACAATCTGCATTTCCCACAAAGTTCTTAAAGGAGCCAGAAGCGCAATGTTGGCAAAGACCAGCGGAACCATCCCACCCATATCCTTCCCGGCATTCACAGGCCGCTGATGTGCTGGAATTGGCCACTGAAGTCTTCCCAACAGGACACGCCAACAATGGTGCCGGCCATCCCCCTGGACAATAGTATCCGGGAAGGCATCTTTTGCAAACAGTTGTCGCGCCTCTTAGTTCATACCATCCAGAGGCACAAGCGATGCTGACAGTCACTGCCACGGCTCTGTATTCGGCAGGATCAGAGCAACCAGATGGTGAAACTCCACACCAGCAGAGATGCAATTCTTCGGGCACCCCTTCCAAGTCAAGCTGCCCCAAATCAAATTCATAAGAACCGGTGGAGTAATTAAGAGTGCTAGAAAGAATAGGTGGTGGCCAAGACGGAAATGTCTGTGATATGAGCGTGTCCGTACAGGAACTGAGTGGAATTAACTTATCTGTGGCTGAAAGACTGACCCCACGCAGTCCTGTAATTACACACTGCTGCCCATGAGTACATTGTCGAGTCTGACCTGAGTACGGCCCAACCGCAACGAACAACCCGGCAACAACATTGAAGTCGCTGCCTTTCTGGCAATCCATGTCCATCGAAGCATCAGCACGACACCAGCAGACTCGAAAAATGCCAGGCTCGGAAGCTAAGAAACTGAGGTCTCCTCCTCCAAAGCTAAAGCTGGAGCCATCTTGGGTTTCTGCGAAGCCGGGTGTTGGAAGACCGACCAAGAAGTCTCCACCGCACTGTTGCATGAAGGAAAGCCGATCGCCACCCAACAATGAACTTCCTCCGTTGCTCAGAGTAGCAATGCAAGTTTGTCCCTTGTAGCAGTAGATAGACTCATCACCGGCCGGCCCTTGAATTTCCAACCAGCCAGCTTCACTTTCCAGGTATACAATATCATCGTTCTGGACGTCTGTTTCGGAAATCTGCATTTCACTGCAGTTCTGCCCATGAAAGGAACACCAACAAATCGCATATGTTCCCGCCTCTTGTTCATGTGCGGCAGCATCGGCTTGGCTAAAATAAAGAACTATGTCTTGGTCTGAGCCGTTGGTTTTCGCGGCAACATTCAACTGGATACTGAGCACAAAGGCCAGTTCCGGCACGCAGCGCTCTCGTATGTGCATCTGATCTCCTGCATTTAGCCCCAAACCAAGCACCGGACCTATATCACGACACGAGCGGCCAAGCACGCAGGCAAAAAATTGGTCAGGAAAAGGACCCATCACAGTCATAGAGCCAGTATCCACAGGAAATTCCCAGTCATCCTCGCAATATCGTGTCAGACCTACACCTCCACACCAGCAAAGCCGATATGTGCCGACATCAGTTTCCACGTTTCCATCCCAGCTGTAAATGCTATTGTTGGCGGAAACGAAAGATGACTTTCCGTCATATCCGAAACCATTTACCGCTGCTCCACTTGTCTGAAGCCGCCGATACGGATAGCCGTAGCCACCACTGCCGTAGCCGAAGCCGCCGTAGCCGAACGACCCGCCCATACCACCATACCCATAAAATCCACCACCACCAATAAGATCAACATTGACAAAATCCTGAAAACCTGCAGTCTCGCAGGTTTCATATTTGACCATGAGCCTATGACCAGTTTGAAGTCCTGAACCCTGAAGATCCGCCACAGAACAAGGTTTGCCTCTCGGACACTCAAAAGTTTGATTTGCAGTCGGAATGATGCAGTCCTCCACGCTCCTTGAAGCAGTAGCTGGGGTTGCAAAACCAGGGCATAGTGCGCACATCTGGCTCAAGCCTGTTTCGTTGGAATACGTTCCTTGAGGACAATCGGAACAAGAGGAACTGCCTTCCCACTTTGCAAATTTGCCCGGCTCACAGACCTGGCAATAATTCACATCTCCTGTGATCAAAGCTGAGCCTGCTGGGCAACCTGAGCATTCGGTCCTGTCCTCTGAAACCACTGCCCAGCAGTCATAGCAATACATGCTCCCCTCCCAGTCGACATATTTCCCAGCTGGGCACAACTCACATCCAGTCCGATTTTGCCAACCAATCATTCCCGCAGGGCAATATTCACATTCTGCACTACCAGCCTCTGCATACTGCCCATAACCGCACCTGTAGCAAAATGAGTCCCAGGGACCTTTATACCTGCACGGTGGCAACGATGCAAACCCGGATCATGTAGTATATGACTTGGGTTGATGTGATTGGCTGGCTGCTTGGCAGAGTGATTCATGATTGATGATTAAGTTACCTATTGGCCCATAGTTCCATACATACATCTTTATTCCCAACAGGAGGTGGGCTTCAATCTCTAGAAGCGGGGGGTGGTGGCACCATCTTCCGAGAAAATTCTCGGCAGACATGGGTTCTGGGAAGTTTGGAACTTTGGTTCCCAAAGTTGCCGGGCAAGGAAGGTCCCAAGAGAGGTTCCCAAGCAAGGTTCCAAGCAAGGTTCCCAAGCAAGGTTCCAAGCAAGGTTCCCGGGCAAGGTTCCCAAGTGAGGTTCCCAAGCAAGGTTACCAAGTAAGGTCCCCAAGCCATGTTCTCAAGTGAGGTTCCTAAGCAAGGTGCCCAAGTACGGTTCCCAGGCAAGGTTCTCAGAGGTTCCCAAGTGAGGTTCCCAAGCAAGGTTTCCAAGAGAGGTTCCCAAGTGAGGTTCCCAAATGAGGTTCCCAAGCAAGGTTCCCTGGTGATGTTTCCAAGTGAGGTTCACAAGTGAGATTCCCATGTGAGGTTCTCAAGCAAGGTTCTTAAGACAGGTTCCCACGGCAGGTTCTCAAATGAGGTTCCCAAGTGAGGTTCGCAAGTGAGGTTCCCAAGCAAGGTTCACAAGGAAGGTTCCCAAGCAAGGTTCTCAAGTGAGGTTCCTAAGCAAGGTGCCGAGTAAGGTTCTCAAGAGGTTCCCAAGCAAGGTTCCCAAGTGAGGTTCCCAAATGAGGTTCCCAAGCAAGGTTCCCTGGTGATGTTTCCAAGTGAGGTTCACAAGTGAGGTTCCCATGTGAGGTTCTCAAGCAAGGTTCTTCAGACAGGTTCCCAGGTCAGGTTCTCAAATGAGGTTCCCAAGTGAGGTTCCCAAGCAAGGTTCGCAAGGAAGGTTCCCAAGCAAGGTTCTCAAGTGAGGTTCCTAAGCAAGGTGCCGAGTAAGGTTCCCAAGCAAGGTTCTCAAGAGGTTCCCAAGCAAGGTTCCCAAGAGAGGTTCCCAAGTGAGGTTCCCAAGCAAGGTTCCCCGGTGATGTTTACAAGTGAGGTTCCCAAGTGAGATTCCCAAGTGAGATTCCCAAGTGAGGTTCTCAAGCAAGGTTCTTCAGACAGGTTCGCAGGTCAGGTTCTCAAATGAGGTTCCCGAGTCAGGTGGTTGCCAAGCAAGGTTTTCAAGCAAGGGTTCCCAGTGAGGCTTCCAAGCGAGTTTCAAAAGTGGAGTTTCCATTTTGCTTGGCTAGCTTTCATTCTCGACGAATGAAAACACACAGCGGTCAAACTCTGCACAGCAGTGGGTAGAAGTTTTTGCCAAGATTCTTGGTTCCAAAACCCTTTGAATTCAATTATGACTAACCACCGATAACCTCAAAATAGGTCGAACATGTCATTGCTGCTGTTCGGCTGACAAGCTGGCTTAACTTAGTCCCCAAAAAAATGAGTCACTTCTGAGGTGATATGTGGTTCTTTTTGGTAATTAATTTACTCCAACTTGTGATCGCCTCAGGCCCCAAAGGCACCTCATCGGTGACTGCTTAAAGAACCTTAAGTCATCAAAGAGGAGATGCCATGTTTAGCATCTGTAAATGGAACCCATCAATGGAACCTATCAATGGAACCTATCATATATCACCACTGAAGTGGAGTTATCACTCTCTCAGCCTTCTTTAGCGGCTCTTGCCCACTAAACATTGCATGCCCTTGCTTATGTGGCAGAGGTCCCAAAACGCTCCCACCGTCTCCCACCAGCACCTTCCAGCATCGCACTCCAAGCACTGAGTGAGGGCATCGTTGGCATACCTGCCTGGTTCGCATTCTGTGCAGCTAGGATCGCCTTCAGATGAAACAGTGCCCCAACCACATACGTAGCACCAATCGGATCCCGCATCGGAGTAGTATCCTGCGCTACAGTTGGAACATTCACTGGCTTCGTATTCAGAATACTTGCCCGCACTGCATTCAATACATGAAGAGCTGCCGTTGGGTGCTGCAGTCCCACCCCAGCAAGAGTAGCAATATGAGGATCCTGAATAGCTGTACTTGCCTCCAGGGCAGTCAAGACATTCGTTCCCAGAAGACGTTTGAAGCCTCCTGCCCT
>VSDK01019608.1:166283-172328 GCA_009767595.1 Symbiodinium kawagutii | reverse complement strand
GACCTTGGCACCCAAGTGTCTCCCCATTGGCTGCCGCAGCCAAGCCTCATACAGTAGAATTTCAAACAGCTTTGCTAAAACGTTGCTGTCTGCAGGGGCCACTGCTTTCATTAGCGAGGTTACTCTGTATACCTGGCCTTCTCCACAGCGATGGAACTGCCGATCACTGATCAAGCCAGGGGCACGTCTTTCCACGACCCAACGTGACTACATTGGGTCAGTGAAAATATGTTAGCTAAACGTGGTTATTCTGAACCCAAAACGGTCACTGGAAGTGAAATGAAATGCAATAAGCACGGAAACAGAACAGCTTGATCAACAGTTCAAGCCGATGGTTCATGTTTTCCAGTTGATGAAGACACACATCCACTGAGTTGCCACAGTTTCATTTGATCAGCATATCAGCTCCAGTCCCACCAGTGATTGGGTGCCGGGAAGCTCTCATCTTCAGTCTCCAGGTTTTGCCCCAGGAATTGCATGTTCTCAGAAAACTCCTCCCAGCTCAAGCCAACTTCTTCCCAGCTCTTCGCCTTGAGACGGCTGAAAGAACTCATCATCAAGAGCTTGTTAACCATCAAGCTAAGCAAGCTACCAATCAAACCAATCTACTGTAACATACTGTAACCAATCAAGAAACCAGCCGGTTTCTTCGTTTTTTGGGGGTCTTCGCTTCATTCTTCTGTTTGTCTGGCACCGGCACTCCAAATCGAACGACAACATGCCAATCAACAAGAAACGAACCGCAGATAAACCCTACAGTGATTAATCACAAACCACGTCCGACGACTGCACATTCCAACCCAGAGTGTGTCCCAAGCATGCCGACACAAAAAAGGTGTGAGAACCCGATGGAATGACAAATGAACATAAAGGCAATGGTATTTATGAGGGAATATTGCTACATCACGCGACTTCTAGGAAGAAAACCTTGCAAAGATGGATTTCATTTTGTGAAACATAGCAGAAATCACAAGCCCTTGATCTAACCCTAGACTCTAAACTGGTTTGATTGCAAAGTGCTGAAAACCCACACTTTCCACAAATTGAAATGTGCATCGAAACCTGTGAACATGAGAAGGCAAAGACACAACTTAGGATAGACTTTAAAGCTGGCACGAATGTATACTGCTGGTTTCTGAAGGCAAAGGCCCCACACTTCCGACACTTGCCGTCGCTGCTACGCTAAACTCACAGTAACAGGCACATGCTACAGGGGGCCTGCAACCATGGAGATGTCATCAAAAACTTCTGAACTGACTCTGATTTGTATTTATACTCTGAAGTGTGCAGTTTGGATACCATCTGTCTCAGGCGATTTTAGACTAGACAGTACTGGCATCCCTTGTCGGCCCTCTCCCATGTTTGTGGCTGATCCATGCTGTTATCACAGCGAAGGTGAATGTTTCTGAACGCTTCATCGAGGCACAGCTTCCTTGTCAAACTGCAGTCGGTGCATACCTCAGCACAATGTACGAACCGTTTCGCAAGGCCAACGAACCAGGCGAAACGGAATTTGAATAAGTAAGTACGAACAACAAGCAACAGTAACAAACAGGTCATTGGCATTTATTTGGGCACAATACGAATTGGCCAAGTGAACCAAAAGGTTTCACGCAACTCATGCGTGCAACAAGTCCAACCGATCGCGCTCATGTCAGGAACCGGTTCCCACCCAAGAATAGATCCCCGCATGGGGAATCATTCTGCTTCCAAGAAGCACATTTTCAAAGCCAGGGGCTTGCAATAGCAAAAGCCACCTGCAAATCCAAACCACGCTTTGCTGCTCACAACTTCAGAGCATACAACGGCGCAACGAGAGTGGATTCAGTCAAGGAGTCAAGGATCAAGATGCGGCTAAAAATTGGGTCCCACCATGTCTGACTCAAACTGGGTGTGTTCCATTGCTACGCTGCAACAGAGACACCTGCAATAAATTGTTCGGGTTCCAATGCCACATGCTCCAAAGTTGCAACGTGATGCTCTTCAAAGATCTTGGACTCCTGGCGCCAGACCAATCCCTTCCCTTGATCTGAAAGATGTGGGAAGGTGGGGATGAAATGAGAATCCCCAAGCCGAAGCAGAGATGCTGCCCAGAATAACCTCAGGCACTGAGCATCTCCACGTTGCAAGGATGGCTGTGTGAAGACTGGAAGCTTCAAGGCAAGCAGCTGTGTTCCGTGGACACTCTGAAGTGTTGAGCGTGTTGAATCCACGAACCCTTGCAGTATCATACTTCACTGCCCAAGTGGATATGATTGATGCAATTTTGGACTGGAAATGAATACTGTTTGGGGGTGGTTGCTTGCTTTTCTCAATACAGGTACTAACCTGAATCCTGCCATATGCTGACATAAATAAATACATGGATGGACATGTGGCATGCCTACTGCATCGCACAAGGAAGTCTCGTGAAGTCTCCAAAGCTGCGATTTCATTGCAATGTGCGACTCAGCAGTGCGGCGAAGCCATGGTTTCCACATGTTTCCACCAGGCTCCTCGACATCTTTCCAGCTCAACCCATGGTCTGGTAAGAGAGGTTCCAAGACTTTCTTCAGGGTCTTCATGACTTTTGCTTTTTTCTGCTTCAATTTTGCAGCGGTGTTGAAGTATATGCCAGCGAGGCCAAACAATGGGACAACCATGTACACCATGACGGAGCATACCAAAAGCACTCCAATCATTGCAAGAATTGGGCTGACGATGTAGTAAAGTCCAGGTGCAATCACTTTCCTGACTGGGAATCAAGTGTCAGCAGGAGAGTTGTGGCAACCACAGAAATCCCAAGCTGCTCAATGTATGTTGCTCAGTTGTTCTAAGACATATGTTTTGCCCCCCCCGGCCTACCCACATACCCAAGCACCCACTCACGTACCCACTCCCTTGGTGACGTTTCTTTACTTGCCAGGGTTCGCAAGCTTGTCACCCGGCATCATGTCCTCTGCATGGCATTGTGCTGAAAACTCGACTGATCCCAATCTTGGCCTCAGACACTGTTTGAGATTTTCCTGGTGTCGTTTCACAAAGCAATTGTACCATCAAACTTGTAATAAGCTAACTATAAATGATGAAAAAGTTCTCAAGTACCACAATTTCTGAAGTGTTCATCATTTACTTGCATTCCATTGCTCGTCTAAGCTGCAATGGCCACAAACGTTGCGAAACTATTCAAACCTTACTGGCCACGACTGGCCCTAAATGACCTGAGACCCTCACACAACACTCATCAGGCTGAAAACGGAATTGATTGCATCGCTTGCTTCCTTGGGCCAAGCGAAGTTTCCTGCCTTGCGAACGGCAGGTCATGGAAAAATGAAAAGGGCAAAAAGAAGAAAACTTGCATGATATTGGATGCGGCGCTGGATGTTCTGCCCTCAAATACTTGCCAACAGTAGAGGCCTCATCTGCGCACACAGATTGATCTCATCTGCGCACACAGGAACACCCCCCCGATTTTACCTCATCCGCGCACACAGATTCATCTCATCTGCGCACACAAGACTGAACACATGGGCAGGGTAGGGTGGGGTGGGTGGGCGGGGCTGATGATGTTCGTGTTGAATGCAACTTGATCTCATCCGCGCATCCAGATTTATCTCATCCGCGCACACAACTATGAACATATGGGTGGGGTAAGGTGAGTGGGTGGGGCTGATGACATTCGTGTTGACTGCAACATCAGACAGAAACACATGGAATGGTCACAAGGTACCACAAAGTACTACGAGGTATTGCAAAGTATGACAATGTACTATAAGGTACCACAAGGTACTACAAAGTACTACCTCAACATACTAAGTTCCGCGTGCGCTTTCTCTCAGCATTTTTTGCTAACATGTCAATACCTAAAGCCTGCAAACAGAAGCAAGCATACATTTACATGGTAACGGTATACGGTATACCGATGATCCGTAATTACATCTCCACATTGGATTCGCATGCAGAGTCTCCCCAAAGGCGTCCACTTCCCCCTCTTCCATCCTGTTTCCCGCTTAGGGACTCACTGCACGCGCAAGACTGACTCACAAGCACAAAAGCGACTCATCTGCACATGAGCGGACGCCCTCCACGTGGTTTGGAGCGGGGTTGAGTCATGATAGCGCTCCATTGGGTTTGCAGTTTGCATGTGTCTGGTGGGGTGGGGCCGCGATCACACTCACAATGCAATTGGACGCTTTTGTTTTGTGTGTCCTCGCTGGGTGGGGTTGGGAGGTGATGATGTTTCGATTGCGGGTGCATTTTGCAACTCCGAGGTTCTAATCCAAGGCAAATGCGAAATGCGACGTTGACCTTAAATTGCATGCTACACGGCTACAAAGCCTTGGCAGGGTGTGGTGAGGCCAGGTGTGGTGGGTTCGCTGTTGTGTTCACTGGGAGTTGCTGACAAAAAGCAGGTGTCAATGTATGTGCACTCGCATCTGAACCAGAACGCACATTGCACCCAGTTCCATTAATTGCTGTTGGAAAAAATACAGTATCGTACCGTATCACTACTGCATGTTTGCAGCAGGAGCCAACAGTCTCCACGACAAAGAACCTTCTAAAATGCGTGGGAAGCATTCGCTTTCCGAGGAAGCTGTAAGGACCGTAAGGACGGTAAGCATGTGTAGGCCATCTATATGCAAATAGCCCCTGTTGTTTCAACCACTTGCCGGAGCGTGGCTTGCCTGGTTTGGATTTCCATAATGTTTGTCTCAGTAAGGCGCGGGTGATGCAGGGCATTTTCTTGCTGGGGCGTCCAGCAGGGCATCCAGGCTGAATGCAGTATGTGGTCGGCTCTTGTGTTTTGAGTTGGGACCTTCCTAAATTGCCAGACTTGAAGGGTTCCTTCAGATTTTGTTGCAAGGGCTGCCTGGAAGAGAGGGGATCGGGCGCAGCACCTCCCTCCCGAAGGGAAACGCAAAGACCAGCGGGCAAACCATTCAACAACCAACCCACTTGCCGATGTGAAACACTTCCAAGAAGCCTCATATGTTAGTTGTGGGTGAGTGAGGGAGGGTGCACACCGTCGCCGCATTACATGTCTCAAACATCCATGTGCTCATCCTCTTGCTTGCCCTTCTCAACACATATATGCCCCCGACGCAAAACTAGTCTATGATTCTCTATGATCATGAATCCAACAGCGTGACACACAAAAAGTGCAACGCGCCTGCTGGTCGATGGCACATTCGCTGGCATTTGCTTCACTGCACGCAGCCATTTGATCCATTTCCGCCTGCTTCTGCGACCACTCAAAGCCACTCAGCCGGTCGAGGTTGAACTGGTTTATCACGGAACCTCAGCACGCTATCACCTACAGGGATCTGTCAATATGCACCTGGACATCCTGCAACCTGCACGGTCATATGCAAACGGGAAGCAGGCGGCCAACCATTGTGTACCAATTCCTCAGCTGGCCAAGCTCGCTAGCATCACTGAGCCACTTCTGAGTCACCCAAAAGTCAGTCATGTGATCTTCGTTTTTCTGTACTCGAGCCATGAACATCCATGAGCTGGTTCCCCTGCCAAACAAGGCCAGGGACGGATCATGCTCGTATGAAGCTTTGCACTTCCCTTCACAGCTGACGTGGCAGCCATGGCTGCAACCACAAAATTCAAAAAGGCGGTCTGAAATACGTCGGACAAAATACCAACCTTGGACACAGAAAACCCTGACATACCCTGACAACAAAGTGTCCATAGGGTCTCCTAGAATTGAATCAGCAACGCAGCAACGGGAAAGAGCGAACATGAACTGCTAGTCACGGCTAGTCTACTGTAGGACTTTAACATCATTGACCGAGGCCATGGCAACAAGCATGCTCGAAGCTTCATTGGGACAAGGTTGACATAGTTCCGGATAGTTGTCTCTTGCAAAACCTGCTGGACATTCCCCACATAGCATACCAGTAGAACCTGGAGAAAGGTTTTGAGAATAACCACGTGTCCGTTTGCGTGCAGCTGTCGCAAACCCTGCCTTGCGCACACGCATTTCCTTGGTTAAGTGGCTGAGCTGCAAAATGATGAAAAAATGTTGAAATTTCTCAGCAAGCGGGACACTGAAAA
>VSDK01019608.1:148783-163783 GCA_009767595.1 Symbiodinium kawagutii | reverse complement strand
CCTCAGTGGGAACCCTTGCAAACCAGAGAGAAGTATTCAAGGCAGTCTCGATCTCAAGATGATATGAAAGGATGGCTCTTGCAATTGAACCCGTTGCACTGGCTTTGATCAAGGCATATCTTGAAGCATCATTGTCTCCGAACCATACATGCAAGTCATCCGCCGTAGTTTGGCACCAGTGTGCAATGCCAATCACAGCGGCCAACAGTTCCAGCTCGAAGATGATGGTGTCCTTCTTGTCGGCTCCAAGGAAAATGCATTGTTCAACCGAGATCTGAAAACCAAACCACGCAACTACGGATCCATTTTCGTCCACCAGAGTTCCACCTACACCTCCACACTTCAGGTCTGGCTCGTAAGAAGCGTCAGTGTAGATGAACCATTGCCGTTGCACTGCAGAGGTTATTACTCGAGGTTTGCCAGCCTCAAGGCGCTGTTTCATATACCGAAGGGCCGCGCAAACATCATCGCTCAACTTTGGGCTGTTCCCATAAGCATGGTCCACTAGCTTCTTCAACACTAATGAACCAAGCCTGCCATGGATGAAGCTGTCAGCAAAGCCAAGCCTTCCACGAAGCGACAAAGCATCATGACGCGACAACTTCCTAACGCTGAGTACAGCTTGAATCTGGTTGATCAGTTCCTCCCTGCGACTTGAAGTGTTGCCAACTTCCACGACAAAAGAAGGAGACTTAGCCAGATTGAACTCCACCCCCAAGGCACGGCAGACAACATCAAACTCAGTGGATTTCTTGCCTTCCCTAGCAAAGTCCCATCCAGTCAGCATGAAGATCAACTCCATTCCGCAGGCTGAAGATTTCGTCAAGGAACGCGGTGATGCCAGTATGAAATCATCATAGAAGTTTGTTGTCATCAACAGCAAGCCCTTTGTAGCAATGGTGTACAACATCCTTGCGAGCCTCAGAAAGGAATAAACACTGTGCGTTGCACCAAAGGGTAGAGTAAGCATTCGATATATCTCTGCATGCCCTTTCCGATGGTTGTACACACTGAAGTACGCAAACTTGAGGTGGGCCGGCTGTATGGGCACCTGACGATAGGCACTCTTGAGGTCATACGTTTTCGCCACAAGATCACATGGGAGGCCACTCTTCCCAAGCTCCTGAAACAATTTCCTGACCAACGCTCCAAAGGTGTCAATCATGTGAAGATCCAGCTTGTTATGGAAGATGCAAGAATCGTTGACAGCACTGATACTAAAATCGTCAATCAAACGAGTCTTGTTGTGTTGCGCCAGTGGAAACCGCCTTGATATGCAAGCACCAGGTTCCAATTCCGAAAGCTGGTAAGGGCCATCAGCCCATCCACGCTCACACTCAGTCAGCGTTTCGGCAATCATAATCTCATCAACCTCGGCAGAGCCAGAACTGCAAGTCATACCGAGGATCAGCTTGTTTCTCTTTGGTGCCTCATGCTGAAGCTGCCGCATCGTGGTCAAGCAAGGTTTGAACTGAGACTTGAAAATGGGCGACTTCGGAACATCACCTGCCAAAGTTGAACCCTCAGTCAAAAGGTCCAGCACACCCATGTCCTCATAGTCCAAAGATTTCAAGATCTCAGCTGTAACCAGTATCCGTTTGCTTGCTGTGGACTTCTGCACGTGTTGGGGCCTGAGCCCACGAAGCCTCTTCTCTTCAGCATCCAATTGTTGCGATCGTTGCAGCCATCGTTTACACCAGTCCCTGCGATATGCTGAGATCTGTTCATGGGTCCAGGTGCAGTGTTTCTGGACAACTTCAACCAACTCCTCTGGCACCCCAGCATCATGAAGCGAAGGATGCCCAACTTCACAAGCCCTTGCAATGAATGAGCGCTCATCCCAAGGAATCCCAAACGCAGCTTCAAAATCCAGGCCTGCTTTCAGTCTCTTTGCAGATTCCAAAGAGTTGTCAACGCCGTCTGAACCCCCATTACCCCCGTTATCATCTGGTGAAGCACGGGCAGTTAAACGAAGGAGACGTGCAGCTTTGGGAACTGTAACCACTGTACCAGATTCTGAATACAATGTAATGTCATTTGAAAGCTTCGACATGAGACTGCATGGGATATCACTCACCTGTGTTGCAAAGAAAACTGCAATGGAACGATGTTGCGACACCATCGGAGGCAGTTTTGAAGTCCTGGGTTGAAGTCCGGCTCGCACTCGGGAATGATGAGGGCGATGCATGACATTGGTAAGATCCTCCTGAAGGTCAAGGGCTGGCAATTGCAAATGACGGCCAGCCGCAAAATGCATCACAATGGACACCAATGTGACACAAAGCTTGCGAGGATACTGACTCTCCAAACTTGTAGCCCAAACCTGCTGCCCCTGTTCGTTGTAGGCAAATCCCCACTCAGCGTGCTGATGGCTCCGGTCACACTTGATGTTCATCTGCGATATGGTGGGGAAATTCGCAATGATACGGGCCCATTTGTCGCGTGACCCGCCCATCATACAATGTTGAAACTCACTGTTGTAAACAACGTGATTGGCCAAAACATGCAACACCCAAAGTGTCAACCAGAAATAGGAGTTCTTCGGGTTCTCAACGGTCACCAAAATGCCTTTCAGGCAGCAGATGGCATAGATCTTCATAGTGAATTCAAAAAGAATATTCGCTAAGCGAACACGTTCTCTTTCCGCCGCTGTTAACCAAGGGAGGCCTTCCGGATACTCATTCGATCTCAACGGAGGAGGGTCACCTTCAAATCTGCGTATGTCACGTGCCCTTGAGGCAGTGCCACAAACAGGAGCGAGATGAACCCAAAGGAGGTTCGGTGATTCAAGCCATGAGAGAAGGAGGGCTTGGTCATCTTCTTTGAATAGATCCAACTGTAGAATAGAAACACGGGCATTGCTCTTTCGATGTTTATCGACAGCAAGTGAATTCTCAAGACCATATTGTTTTGCAACTGAACAAAGAATGCCAACACCTGCAAAAATTTCAAGCATGTATAACTGATTGGCATGGTATCCATCCCAATCCCGATAGCTCACATTCACCGAACTTCAGGCGCCAGCTTTGGCATGCTGCATCAATGGATGGTTCTGCTGACAACGTGGCTCGGCACAAACATGCCAACCGCGTGAACATCGCTCTCCCGGCTTGACCTTGGACGATTCAGGACAACCAGAAGCGCAGTTGAATCCAAAACAAATCGGCTCACCATTTGTCAACTTGTGCCATTTGCCACGAAGCTCACTCGGTACCGGAGGCCCAGTCTTGCCTTTGCGACCACCCTTGGCTTTGCCTCGTCCTTTGGGCTGCTGTGGATATGGTGTGTGCCTATCAGGTCGACTCGGAGCTGCTGCAGTAGCCTGTGATGCAGGCTTGACCACTGGTGACAGGTACAATGCAATGTTTGGATCGTTTCGAAGATTCAGCAATGCAACACCCAAGGGGTAAGTTCCATCCGCCTGTTGTCGAGTGTCATCAACCACTGTTGAAAGGCGGGACCATGCTGCCTTGTCACACTGAAGAACCTGCGCTAAGCTTGGTCGTGAGTAACCTGGGGGAGGTTCTCGATGCATGGATTCAAAGAGCCAGCTCTCCCATACGCAGTGCTGTGCATAGGACATGATTCGTGCAAATTGAAATGCTAAGGCCCTGCGCACCATTGCATAGTGTACCTTGATTTCAGAGTCAGTCGAACACTGCAAATGGTCCTGCGAACTCTTGAGGACAAGTGATCCACGCTCCAACGTGAGCTCCTTCTGCTTTGTTGCGCCCTGTATCTCATTGGTTCTCGAGATGCAACTTGACAGATCGACAAACTTGAGTGTGTTTGTTTCATACAAATTGCAGGAACGATCAAGTAAACTGTGGGCAGGCTCGAGCTCACCTTCAATGGCAACACCAGCTAAGTTAGCACGCAACGTAGCCATTCTTGTAGAACGTTCAGCATATGCTATTTTGCGTGGCTGGTCATCTGAACTTCTCTCAACATTCTGACGCAGTGTTGCAACCAAGTATGTCTGTGCTTCAAAGGCTGCACGTTTCAACCCGGTGGACTCTCCTAAGGTCCCAGCCCTGCCAAGGGCTGCAGTCAGAAAGTTGTTGATTGCCAAGTCCGCAATTGGCTGTCCAGGTTGTCCCACTGCGAATGCTAACTGTGAAAGGCTTCGCACTCCATGGTTCTGAAGGTGGCAGCTGCCAAACCCAACTCACGCAGCCTAGAAGCAAACTGTGCTTCGCTGTCAATCACTGAGGTCATGGCCGAGGATTCGAGGTGTGCAGTAGGTTTCTACCCAAAGGAATTTTCAGACTTTTCATGGAAACGGCCAAAAGTCTGATTATTCAGTTGCGCCAACCTTTACATACAAATTGGTTCAAGCATTGTGTCCAATGGGAATCCAAGTGAAAGAACATGAAGTTTCAAAAGAGAAAAGAGAAAGTGTTGCTCTCAACTTCCTTCAAAGTTGCTTTCAACCCGGCCCTTTGGCTTGGCAGCTTTCTGCGGAGTGCAAGTGGCTTTCCACTCAAGTGTGCATGTGGCTTTCCACAAAAGACAAGCACACTGTCAAACAACTCATGATGAGCTTTCTCATGTTAAGTTTACGGCTTTCCGTTTATCAGCAAAATTCCTGGCTTTCCAGTGATTGCAACCTGATGATTCAGGCGGCTTGGTTTCTTTTCCGATGACATCTTCATGCGTCTTAGATCCTGTGCCGTTTGGCAATCTGATCAATGGCCTCTGCCATCTCGGCATGGGTCCGAATTCGATTATGACTGTTTGGGAAACATTTCATGCACTTCGGCAATCTGACAAAAAGAACTCTCTCAGTAAGCTTAAAATTTGGAGTAAGCTTCGCACCACAAGAAAGCAAAGGAGAATCAGAGTCGGCACAGTGCAAAAGGCTGCTCTTCGCATGTCTATAAAAATCCTTGCCTTCAGGAACTTCTTCGCGAAATTGCACTGCTTGCGAAGCTGCTTGCGGGGGACTTGATTCAGAACTGCTGCTTTCACTGCTGCTGTCGTCACTGTCACTACCAGATGAGGATTCAATCTGAATTGCTCCACTGCTGACAAGTTCAACTGGAAATAATGACAACTCACCGGCAGCAGCTGAGGCGGTGACTTCGTCAAGGAGCTCATCTTTCACGCTCTTGATGTCCTCAAGGTCATTCATCGTCTCTTCAACTGAGGCCATCACTGAATCATGCTTCTCAAGGACTGGAGTGGCCGGCATAGGAGTTGCAGGCACTGCAGCTTGGACCACTGGTGTCTTCAATCCGATGGCAGGAGTGAAAGGAACTGGAGTGTTGGGGATGCCCATGGCTTCCATGGATTCTTCTTCAATGCCCAAACCGATCCTAACTCTCCGAAGCATCATTGTCAACTTCCGCAAAGCTCTTGTCTGCAAGTGGCGTGAGTAGACAACTTCTGAGCCAGTGAGCGCTGAGCAGTGGTGGCCCAGCACGGACCGAGTCTCACGGTCAAAGCCTGCTTTTGCGCACCACACCAAAAGTGTGGCTTTCAAGGAATGACTTCTGAAGACCTCTGCATCCTTCGTACCATGCAGAAGAGCCCTTAGCCAAGCTGCAGCTTCACCAGTGCTCAAAGGTCGCTTGCAGAATTCCCTGTTTGGCTTTGGTGCAGGAAGTAAAGGTCCTAAAGGCCGGCAATGAATATCTAGTCCACATTCCTGATACACTTCAAGGAAAACCTCCACCCAACTCTTCCTGGTTATGCCTTCCCAAGGCATAATGATTGGAAGGAATTGCTCACGCCGCAAGCCTACTGAGGAGGTCTTGTGCTCTGTGGTGTACAACGTCATGCTGCCGTTGCGCTGTCTGTCCAATTCCACATGATCGACAAACCTCAAATCACTCCACCTTGCTCTGCCGTAGATGCATACTAGGAAACATCCAGCACCCAGACGATCCATGATGTTGCTTTCACTCTCCAGGATGTCATGCAATCTTCTCAAATGCTCAAGCTCCATACTTGGCGCCTGACGTAATGGACCCTTCTCACGGCGCTCGATCGCTGCGAATCCCAGCAGCCTGCGGGAAGTCAAAATGTCATCAGCAGAAAGCAGATCCAACGTGAACTTGCAAAACCGAATAGTTTCGAGAAAAGCTCCAGGGACAGTGTATCCACTCTGTTGCTCAATGCGTCGATTTCGAAGATAATGGAAGTAGTCCCAAATGACTTCCTCATGCACAGGAATTGCACAAGCAGAGAGTTCAGTGTCATAACCACTTCGGCCATACCAGCTAATGTAGTTCTTGACAGCTCCAACACGTTTGCTAATGGTTGAAGGGCTCTTGACACCGAAGCAAGCCTTGAGGACCTCTATTGCTGTTCCTCCTGTATGGTCTGCTTGAAGACAGGTTGCAAGCTGATTGCCAATCCCAAAGGAATCCCAGTCGAGAGAGATGATCTTCAACCAGTGTCCGCAAGCTACTTCAAGTTTTTGTGACTTGTCTTCGAAATAAGTCATGTCAGCAATACCACGCACTGCTTTCAGATACTTAGCATCGCAGCTGTCGTCAACTACATCGCTCAAAGCTGTTTGTACACTGGTAGTGACATCATAGTAAAGGGCACCGCTCTCTGGGAGTCCGACACACTCGAGTTCCTGCGAGGACGTAGCACCAGCATCTCCAAAAATATCTGCAAAGACACCCTGTTCCCAAGGCAGAAGCATATCTGTTGGTGTGTCACGAAACTGTGCAAAGCTAGCCGCAATCATCTGATTCCACTCACTTGCAGCTACAGCCGATTGCAGCATTGCTGTGTGATCACCCTCCCACTGAACTGAAGGCTCATACTCAGAACAATCCAAAGGTGGAGGTAAAGGATCATCACAGCACTCAAACTCTGTATCAGATTCTTCAACATGTACTATGGCATGATCTGAGGCTGCAGCTGCATCCGCGGATTCCGAAGGCTCCATTACTTCATGTGGTTCAACAGAGGGAAGTTCAAAGTCAGCATCGTCAATGAAGTGGACAGAAGAATCACCAGAGGGTTGTGAAAGCTCACCACTCAAACTTCCAGGCAATCCAGAAACACTACGTTTAGGCTTGACACAACCGAATGCATCCAACGACTCAGGACTGTCCATTGCAAATCCCCCCACCTCTAAAATTCGAGGCCAACGGAAAACGCGGCCCACCACACCCACCCTTGATCTGGAGATGGCATCAAGCGCAATCCTTCGATAGCTATCAACTTCACAAGACTGTTTGATCACAAGTGAGCTGCACCATCATCAAAAATCATCGTGAGTCTTCTTCAATCATCCATCAACATGTGGTAATCTATCGGCATCAATCAGCATCATCATGCCAATCACCACTCACCAAAACTCATCAGCATCACCTCATCTCAGCCAACCAACCCTCTTTTCCTGTAGGCTTCTTATTCTGAAAACTTCCGCGGCGCGACCGCCTTGCAATCCATACGAGTATGAAGTTCCAGATTTACATGGAGAACATGTTTGCACCTGCTGTCGCACAAACATGCAAAAACTACCCTCGCCAATGCACGCAGAGGCAAACAAATTCAAGGGAGGTGGCATGCGAGTAATGGACAAGATATGGACGAGTGATCGAGATCGGATCATGATGCAACGGGGTTCTTTAAAACTATATGCAGGTGGTAGACAAGTGGTAGACCAGTTGGAGAAGCGGGAAAAAAATCGTCAGCAAAAAGGGTGGAGTGGGAGGCAAAAGGGAAACTGATTGGCTACAAGAGGGAGACCAGAAGAAAGGCGCGAGACAAATGGGAGACAAGCTGGAGACCAGAGGGAGGCGAATGCCACACAAGCGAGCCAATGCCAGATCATTTTGAAAAAGTGCATTTTTTTGAATTAATGAGAGCAGTTTGTAACAAAACCAGGAAACAAATTGCAGCAAGAGGAGAAAAAATGAAAGTGCGTGACGAGATCTCACCGTTGTGGTTAAAGCATCGGCTCGCTGGAATCAAAGATTTTGCACTAATCTCAAACCCCCAACTTTTGCAGTGTTTTTCACCGCAAGGAAGACCATCTGTCAGCCAAATGCGTCTGGCTTACAATCCAAACAGCAACCGCAGGTATCAAAGTACTGTGCTGCCTGAGATCTTTTGCCTGTCTAGGTGGTCACAAATCTGCACACTACCAATGTGACAAAGAAAGGCATGCTTCTTTATGAACACCTGCGATGGAACACTTTGATGCGTCAAGTGCATTGGTGCCTTGTATTTACCTTGGCGGCAGGGTTCACAAGTGTCAGCTCCGGGGCTGTATCCAGGGCTGCATTGACAATCTTCAGGACTCAACACCGGCACACCTGCAAAGCTTCCACACGCTGCCAACCGAACACAACTGACAACCCTTGGTTCTCACTGTGTGAGGAGATCCTATCACGCGAATTCTTCCTTTCAATCATCATTTATATCCCAAGAAAAGCAATGTCAAAGCCCAAGAAAATTAGTGACAGTGTGACACCCGGTTGTGTTTTAGATGAATTTCCATGGGGCTGACATGAAGAGACTACAACGTAGAACCTGTCAAGCTACTTCTGACCTCAAGCAGCTTGGACTTGACTCCTCCGGGGATGACCTGCCTGGTGGCACGGCCTGATGTACAGGACATGTCACAGTAGCAGTCGTGATCTGTATCTCCGACTCTGGTGCTAGCTCGATGCCAATTTCGCCCAGGGTCCTCAGAAAACGTTAGATGATGCTGTTCCATGCTTTTCCATGCTGTTCCATGCTTTTCCATGCTGTCCCAAACGAACTTTTCTCACAAGGCAAGCGTTGTGGCAACCGCTGTGGCAACACCATGCCACAACTCCAGCTATGCCAGGCTTCGGATGCTGCTGCACGGCCGTCATGACCTCTGTGGTGACCGCACTGACCTCACAAGGACGGGCTTTCAGCAAGCGTGGGAGTCACTGGATCCAACATGTTCCAACCCTTGGCTTCACGGAAACCTAGCGGGTGCAGTTTCCGTTCCATGCGTTTCTTCATGTGTCTTCCGCTTGGCTGCGACTTGGCGCGTCCGAGTCACATCCATATCCGTTGCAGTTTGGGCGGCTTCCTCTTCGCTTCGAGCCTTGATGGTCACCACAACCAGCGGCGCTTCCAAGCGCCGTGTCGAGCTATTGGAGCTGTCCACGGTGTCCAATCCAATGATTTCCTTGGCCGCTGACCACCACAAGGTGCCACAAGGATCCACAAGGAACACATGTCCGAAAAATTGGAATTTGGCGCCAAATCTACCCCTCAAAAACACTTTGGAAAAGATCCCTTAAAAAAACTTGCGCAAGCAAGACATGTATGACTCACCTCAACCGACAGTTTCACCCTTTTCTGTCTGAGAGCTACAACTAGGTTGGCAATGGCCAGTTCGCAAAGTGTCAATTTGTATCGCGTTCGGATCCATTCTGGTTGTCGCTGACATGGTCCGCGCAAAAACGGCCTCGGCATCTGAAGGCGCCACGGTGTCATTGGGTCGTCACCTGTATGTTTGAAATCTCAATCTCGAATTTAGCATGGCTGATGATAAAACGTGATAGCTTGAACATCTGATTTTGAAAACGCAACACTATGCAACATGATGTGATTTTCACAGTCACAGCCTTTACCTTCAAGCTAATCCCTCTGCAATTCAGCAGGCAAATGGAACACATGAATAGATCGGATAGGCAAATAAATTCATGAAATGCAAAATCACATTTTCTCATCCAAGGAAGTTTGGGAGAGAAACTTCCATGATACCAAGGGCGGCACACCCAAGTACAACATGACATTCAGTAGAGACGCCAAGCGGAAGTCACAAGGCAAAGAGATGCCGAGAGAGAGAGAGAGAGAGCATTGAGACGAGATGACGAGATGCCAAGACAGAGCTGTCATGAGAGAGGCGACACTGAGAAGAGATGAAGAGCTAGAGAGAAAAGGAGGGAGAGAGAGAGAGAGAGAGAGCGAGAGAGAGAGAGAGATGACATTGAGAAGCAATTGCAAAATGGCTCCTTAAGGCCAGTGGTGCAAATATTGATTTTGCTCGCGCAACAGTCTGCAGACTTTGTGCGTGTCGGATCGCTCTCTGCCGCGCATGGTGCGGTGCGCTTTGGTGAGATAGTCCGCTTGCAAAATCTGGTGTGTTTAGACATGACATGCAAATCCCGACCTCGAACGGTTGGCCTGACGAAACGGCACATATGCTATACACCACAGAGATACGACTATACATGTGATCATATGTTACCCTACATGCTGCCCGCAGCAGGGAGGGGAGGAAGACGGGGAGGGACAAAGCTGATTTAATGAAGCATTTTGAACGATTTTCAACAAATTTCTACTTCAGTTTTGAAACGTAGGCTGACCAAGTTTCCAGGAACAATTTCACGTGTGAATCACTCATTGATGTTAAATTCAAATTGTATATATCTCAATATGTTCGAGATCTATTCACATTTGAATATCTCAAAATTCAATTCAATTCACTATCTCAATATTCAAATCTGGTCGAACCAAAATCATGTTTGACTCTCGAATTGTGGGCTGACACTGTCTCCAAGAACAAGTTAAGATCTAAAGTATCTAAAACGTTTGAATGTTGAATTGAGTCAAATATCTAAATGCGACGATGGATCCAAACAATTGAATATCTAAACATTTCATTGAAGTTTATACTTCAGTATCTGAAGTGTTCGACACAAATATTTCAGTGTGATCTTGGCTCGAAAGTAATTAAACATTTGTATAAATATTGAATTTTACTAAATCATTCATTGCTTCAAACATTCGAATTAGATTTTGGCTGGATTGAAATATTGATTTTTTGTAAATGCTAGCACGCATTACACACATGATTACATGCGCTTTTTGTTTTTCCATGGCCAGAGAATGCTTGTCCAAGCAGATCCCCAAAGACCATCTCCGGGGGCCAACACTGCAAGGAACCATGAAATTTGAAATGTGTTAAAGAAAGGAGGGAAGGGTACCTCAAGGTCTTCGTGCCTCATCCCCTCAAGGCACAACCCTTTCGCCACAGAAACAAAAGGCAAACGCAAGAAGTTGATGGGTAGACATTCAAGAATGGTTGACAGATTCTTGCCCCACATCCTTTGGAGAGACAGAGCCCTTCGACTAGAATGCAAAGGAGAAGAAAAGGGGAAGAAATGCGAGTGCGAGAAGATGGTAAACATATTGTCAGACATTCCTTCCCCTCAAAGCAACCGTCCCCAGGCATGAGAATTTAGATGCAGCTAATGACATGGAAAGGGGAAGAATATAATTGACATAGTGCATTGCGATGCGTTTGGATGCACCTGCCCCACCCGTCAAGGCCAGCCCTTCCACAAAATCAGAAGCAAATAGATACACGAAGTCAAATGTGAAGACCAAGAAAGCCCGTTGGCAAACGACATGTTTTCCTCCTGTCCTGAAAGGCAGCCCCGCGCTTGAGCCCGACATTCAAAAGCATATTGTCCCCAGCCCAAAAACGCAAGTAACGAGCCACCAAGCCACTTCAAAAGAGGAGGGAAGGTTACCTCAAGGAATTCTTGCCTCATCCCCTCTCAACGCCATCGTCACTAAAAGCACCCCTCTCATCCCTCAGTAACAGATTCTTGCCCCTCGGAGAGGCAGCCCTTCCAGCGCAGGTGCCCAGAGAAGATCAGCGTTTCTCAAAAAAATCAAGGCCTCCCGGGCCTCCCACTTGAACAACAAAAAGCATACAGCCTATGACATCTTTGACATCTTTTTCTTGCTAGGACTATGGGGATGAGCTACCCTATAAATCTAGAGTGCACCTAGTATATTTTTGGCAAGCCAAGGCACAGAGGAGGTTGACAGCGGAACTCAAAAAGCGATTTGCAGCAAAAATAAAGAAAATCATCCAACTGCACACCTTCCTAGACAAGTGCCCGTTTGGCACCTCCGGTGGTAGAAACGAAAACACGCTAGGTTGGTCTAGATAACAATTAAAATGCAAATAAAGAACTGAATATACATGCGTCCGACTAGGAAATCACAGGGACGCGGCGAAACATCAGGGAGAAGCATCAGGCATGAGAGCTGCGAAAATAGCGGATAATAGCGATGGCCACTTTCAAGTGGCAAGAGTGGAGCTAAAACATTCAGTTTCTGGCATCAGCTAGGAGCTGCTGCTGCTGCAGTTGGTTATTAGCATATGGAAGATCGTGATTTTTCTGCCAACATAAATCTAAAAAGTAGCTAACAAATTTTTCCTAGGCCGCCCAGGCCTCCTGAACATAGGGGCATAGGGGGTAGCACTGTCCCTACGGAAACTAACCTGTCGCATTGGGTCTCTATTGTCGGCCCTCAAAATATGACCAGTTAGCTTGATCCGCTTTTCATGTCAGCATTGTTTTATGTTCCAAGTTAGTTTGGGCAAAGGGTTATGTCTAGTTGCAGCGGCTTCATTTGCCCTGCGGTATACTTCGGCATTTGTGTTTCTGCGGTCGATGAACGTGGTGTTCATCTGCAAGATCTTCCTCAGCCCTCGCAATTGGAAATTTTCAAGTCGACCAAGCAATGAATTTGTCAACTCCACAGTTTCGAGTCCATATAAGAATTTCGAGCGTATCATGCTGTTATATACAATGAGTTTCCATCTGACTGGACAATTCGCGTTTTTGAAAAACATGTGCATGCGTTTCCAAACGGCCATGGTTGCCGAAATTCTGTTTTCAACTTCAGCACGGATATCAACTTGTCGTGTGATCATTCCACCGAGGTATGAAACTTGGTCTTCATGCACCTAGTATATATCTATAGAAAATCGATATGTATGTACATTTTGAGTATACTGTGTAATTATACTGTGTGTATCTCGCTCTTGCTCTGCTTCTCTTCTCTTCAATGCCAAGTGACTTTGAGTTGCTCTGCAAGATCTCCATTGCCCTCTTGCACCGGGAAATTGCTCAAGGAAATACTGAAAGTAACTGCAGGAACGCTGGACTCATTCGACACGACCGGCTCAGCTGGTTGGACGATTGGTATGTCCCCAGGGAAGGTGCCGTTGTCACTGCCGTTCTCACTTGAGCCATTACCAGATCCGTTGGCCTCGCTAGAGTTACTGTTTGCATCTCCAGGCACATCAGGTGGAGGGGCGGGACTCGGAAGGGAATAGCACGAAGATGCAAAGACCGATCCAGTGGTAAAAGTAACGAAACCCGAAGGACACGCAGTGCAGGTTTCGTTGTTGCCAGGCTGCGTCTTGTAGGAATTCGCTTCGCATGCCACGCATGAAGTGGATGCCACATCAAGACGGAAGCCACGATCACAAATGCAGGCGTCAATTGTGACCTGATACTTTCACAAATTGGATTGCCCACTACACCACTACGCAATGTCATTGACAGATTCTGCAACAAGAGAATACAAACAAAACATCTCACCTGCAAACCTTGCATTGAAAAACCTCGAGAAAGAAAGGCGTCCCTGAGAACCCCAAGGAGAGATATGAGATGTCCCACTTTCATCCACTTTCAGCCTCCCAGGGCTAATGCAAGCGAGGATCAGAGCCCTTCCCGAGAGTGGTTCTTCCATCAGCGCAGACCACCCTCGTCGCTACGTCTGGCCGTCCCCCGGCGCAGTAGTATCCCCGAGTGCAGGTTTCGCATGTCTGGCCTGCAGGGGAAATTCCATGCAATTCCTGTATAAGCTACCCCCCATCAGGCGTGAAAAACATGAAGAAACGGCAAAGTCCAAAAGAAAACAGTCAAAGATTCCATCTCTTTGCAAGGACTGCCTGAAAGTGGTCCAAGAGCAAAGGTTCCAGGAGGGCAATCAACTTGTAGAAGACCGGCAGGTGCTCTGAAGAGAGTTGGACTCGTGCATGGGGCATTCTTTGGGCACCAGCAAATGGAATAGAGACCTGGAATTGCGGATGAAGGAAGCTCGCCCAAAACAACCTGTAAGCTGCTGGCTCCCTCCTCAACCAAAACGGGATTCTGCAGTTGTGTGTAGCCCAACTCACTGAGGGCACTGGAGCTACCGCATGTGCTACTTGTGAAAAACAATTGATCGCCCACTTCGAGGCCAATACCAAACACGTCAATTGTGCAATTACTGCCCAATCGACATTCAGTTGTCTGCTCAAATGGCCCGCTAGCTGTCATCAAACCGAGTCTTGCCTGGAAACCAAGTGTCGATTCGCAACTGTTCCCAGTTGTCGGCCTGCAGAAGCACATGCGGAAAATGCCTGGCACGGAAAGTAGAACAGTATTCACGTTGCCTACAAATTCAAAGTCACTTCCATCTGCAGTTTCCAGAATGCCACTGGCCGGAAGACCAGGAATTGCATTTCCCTTGCCGCAGTCAGAGAGAATCATCAAGCGATCTCCGCCTTGCATGCTGACGCCGAGAATGCCTGTCACACTGCACTCTTGCCCCACAGAGCAAGCGCTTTCCTGGTTCACATGTGGCCCAGTGACTCTCAGGCGCCCAGCTTCAACTGCAAAATCTGCTGCAGCACAGGCAGTGTTCGACCCTCTTTCGTTCGCACACCAGCACAGGAAGTAGCCAGCATTGCTGGCATCAATCTTAAGGTGATAGTCAGCATCGCTGTCTGAAACCCCGAAACCCAGCAAAAAGTCATCGCCGCTCGATTGCAAAGTGCCAAGGCCATCAACATTGGCAACAGAGATCTCGACAGAGAGGCTACCTCCACATCCATCTCGTCTTACGGCGATTTGGTCAGCGACTAGCAAAGCATAGCCACTAAATGCCAAGTCTATGCAATCAGAACCTCGCAAACATTGAAGCTGGTTGTCCGAAGGACCAGTCACCAGCAGCGTCCCTGCGGAGATGAGAAAGTTGCTATTGAGGTTGTCACAGGTGAGAACGTCTAGGTTGGCACACCAGCACAGGTTGTACTCACCGCCTAGAGGCGTGAAATCTGTGTACAGCTCGCCCCACTCATAGCGTTCACCGGTTTGTGTGGCAGGTTTGGAGATTCCACTGTTAACTATGTTCGATACTGCAACCTTTGCAGCACTGCAGCCGGAGGATGTGATCGCCAACCGGTGTCCA
>VSDK01019608.1:81158-142311 GCA_009767595.1 Symbiodinium kawagutii | reverse complement strand
CGTAGCTGCCGCCGTAGCTGCCGCCGTAGCTGCCGCCGTAGCCCCCTGGGCTATAGTAGTCGGGGATGTGGCAAATTTCTGCTTTCACCACCAATGAGTGCGACTGAACAAGCCCAATGCCCTGCAGATGTTCAATGACGCACGGTTTCCCCACTATGCACTCAAAGGATTGGTTCCCCTCCGGCAGGATGCAGTCAGCACTGCTTTGAGAACCAGTCAGCAGGGTGGTTGTCCCTGGGCATTCTTGGCAATCTTCTTCACTTGCTGCGCCAAGCGTTTCAGAATATCTGCCAATGGGGCAATCTGAGCACACTGTGGAACCCTGCTGTGATGTGTAGCGCCCAGCTTCACAGGGCACACAAGATGAATTTCCAGCGGTTGGCATATAAAGTCCGGGATAGCATCCTTCACATTCCTCAGCATAATAATTTGGCACCTTGCCAGCATCGCAGGCAGTGCAACTTGAACTTGCCTCGCCAGAGACCCTACCTGCAGGGCAAGCTGCGCATTCAGATCTGTCTGGTAGGCTGTAGGTTCCTGGCCAGCAATCCCAGCACTCTGTCTGACCAGGATAGGAATAGGAGCCACCATCACAAGTAGTGCAGAAGGTATCGCTGACTCCCTTTTGTGTTCCTGCAGGGCATAGCTCGCAGTCGTTCTGGGCATCATTAGGAAACTGCCCCTCGTTGCATGCATAGCAGCTTTCGCTACCATTGTACGAATAGTAGCCGGGCCGGCAACGGGAACACTGAAAGGCCTCGGCAGCAGAATAGTAGCCACCCCAGCATTCATCACAGAATGAGCTCCCTGCCACTGCAAAGGTCCCAGCTTCGCAAGACTCGCACTGGGAAGAGCCGGGAAATTCTGAATACTTGCCCCGAGCACATAAGGTACAGCTAGTTGATGCACTTGAACTAGAATATTTGCCCTCAGGACATGACAAACATTCCGTGGCATTGGCATCTGGATAGCTTCCAGCCCAACAGTCCTCGCAAGTGTCTGCGCCTTCCCAAGTGGAAACTTTCCCACTGGCACAAGCGCTGCATGCCCCAGCAGCCCCCCCGCCATATCTACCCATCTGGCACATGGTGCAGCTGGTCGCATCTGCGCTCGGCTCAGATCCGCTATAGCAGTCCTGGCAAGCTGTTGCTCCCCAATATTCAGCCACTTTGCCTGTGGCACAGGTAGCACATTCTGTGTTGCCAACTCCTCCGCTGAACCTTCCAATGACACAGTCCTCGCACATGCTCGCTCCTTCGATGCTCGAAGCTTTTCCGCTGGGGCAAAGAGCGCACAGCAGTTCTAGGGTGTGAAACTTCCAATTCTCACCGTCATCCTCCAAATACTTTCCAGCAGGACAATCAATACAAACAGTGGCACCAATAGTTTCGGAATATTTTCCAGCAGGGCAGACTAAGCACATTGTGCTGCCAGCATCCCAATATTCACCGTCCCCACCTTGGATCAGGAGTCAAAAGTTCTTGGCAACATTTCGGAAGGCCTTACAGTACGATGTCCGTGTTCCATATGCCATTTCCGTGCACCAAAGTGCATGATCTGCAGAGTTTGGTGGCCTTGTAATTCAGCACACGGTTAAAGATTGGATGTTTGGATCACGAGCCGTAGTAGGCCCAAATGACTAGGCAATAGATGCATCTAGAAGTTCAAAACACGGTCCGTCTGGTTCTACCACCCCGCCAAATGCAATAGAAAAAGGCTTCCCTGCCCTGATTTTCAACTTGCTCATCAACCCGATGTGCAACCTCAAAGTTGTGCTGATATGAAATATGTTGTCAAATAATTTGGGTGTTTCGTAACTTGAAGGACGCTTAAGATAGTCCATTGAATGTCTGAAACAGGCTATATACGTTTGAGGACGATTTGGGGGTCCCCTGTTTAGAGAAACTCCCATTTCATGATGCAGAGACCCACTTTATCAATGACAAACGCGTGAACCCAGCCCAGTCGGATGGACTCGAAGGCAAGTTGTTAACCATCATCAGTATTCATCAGTCCTGAACAGCAAACAATCATAAACAATCCAAAATCTGTGTGAATCATCGTCGCACAGAAAGACAGCTTCACAACGAACTTGAGGGCCCCGACATTCATCTGCGGTTGGCTGCACCAAAGTCCATTGCAGCAAGCACAGCAGTTTCCAGAGCACCAAGGACACCATCTCAGGACGGAAAAGCAATACAAACCATGATTAGCGTCCCATGGCAGCAACTCATCATCCAAGCCATACGGCTGCGAAACAGCATCTTTCACGAAGTTGAACCCAAACACAACTGAAGAAAGGCATGTCTCATCGACCGGAGCACTGGACAAGATACCCAAAGCAAGAACAAATGATATCAAATGATGACAGAGTTTGAGTGCCTAGTGAAGAAAGAAAATATTGCTTGAAATTCACAGGTTTAAGCAGAAGCCCTGGCTCATGCAGCAGTTTACACTTGTGGAAGCGGCATTCGTCATCCGGGGCATTGCTGAGATGCCATCATGTTTCTACACTGGCTCCCAGACGCCACAGGAGCTTTGCTGTACAAATGGTTTTCAACGCCCCGAGGACGCGTTGAGGTCCAGCACAAATCATCGGCACAATGTGCAAAATTTCATCAGTATTGTCTTCTACATTGGCATGAGGACTAATACTATGTGAGTATACTATGGCATACTATGGCTTATATCATATATATTGATGTACTTGGCAACAGTTTTGCCACACATTTTTGTTGAAACAATAACTTTGCAATTGTTCTGCTATGCTGGTCATGTCTTTGCGTGTCTGGCATGGCTCCAGCAAATGCAGCTGCATCTGTCACAGTTCAGGTGCAGAAGGGACTTGCCCGGCGCCTTCCAGCAAATTTTCATCAAAGACATGTTGGAGCAATAATGGCACATGACTCATTCGAAACAAACACCTACAAATTTCCCAATCAATGAAATCAACATCGCCCAACTGCGCACCCAACTTTGCTGATGGAAATTCACCCAGCTTGGCAGCCTAGGATTATTCAACGCAAAAGATTCTTGAGTCGCATCGAACTCGCGGACCCCTGAATCCGCCAAACTGCTGCACACGAGCCTTGCCCGCTACAAAGTGATGCTGGCCTGTCCGTCCTGCCATTCCTGCCAAAGCAACATGGATGCGCATCTGCAACTGGACATAGCGAAGCTCCAGGTTAAAAACCAGGCAAGAGGCAGGCAAGAGGCTAACTGGGGGAAGAGTGCAAGAGATCCAAAAGGAGGCAAGAGGCACGTAATTAACTTACCCAGTCATACTGTAAACCCCGGCCTCCGTTCTTGGACTGATCGTGTCAACCGTCCGGAGAGAACTCTGCTGTGCCTGAGTTGATCGCCAGGCCCAGTCCACAGCTGTCACACTGTTGGATGGATGAGGGGCCCTTATGAACGGTACCATAGAAACTGCACGCACCACAGCACATCAGTGCAAAAAAGATTGCTCCCCATGGAACGTCATCAAAAGTATGAGATCCTGAAAGGTCTAAAAAAGTTTCGAAATCATTGCGCAATTCAACTAGGCGTTTATGCATTTGAGAATTCTGCTGCTTATGCAACCAAACCTTCGACACGTCTGCCACAAGGTCAAAATGCCGAAGTCTGAGGAAAAACCAAGTCCTTCCATACCGTTCCTGTGATGCCCCTGCGCCAAGGGACAACTTGCTCGCCGTGGCCTCAAAACGGGACGAATAACATATATGGATATTTATGGATTCAGCAGAAGTGCCGCGGCCATGCTTTTTCTAGAGAAGGAACAAACTCTACCGCCAAGCATGCATCAACATCTGAGAGTACTGGACCGTATCCACACTCCGACAGAGTTGCAGGACGAGAGAGGCACTAGATGGATTAAATGGTAAAGAATGCAAAGAACTGCGCAATTAGCAAGGAGCGGCACAGACTGGAATGAGAGGTGCAGGTAGCAATTGGGAACCATGACAAATGAAAAATGATTTGTGGACAGAAAACATAAAAGGATGATGATGATGATGATGATGATGATGATGATCATGATGCTCATGATGGTGGTGATGATGATGATGATGATATGATGATGATGATGATGATGATGATGATGATGATGATGATGATGATGATGATGATGCTCATGCTGCTCATGATGGTGGTGATGGTGATGATGATGATGAGGAGGAGGAGGATGATGCTCATGATGCTCATGATGGTGGTGATGATGATGGTGGTGATGATGATGATGACGATGACGATGACGACGATGATGATGATGATGATGATGATGATGATGATGATGATGATGTGAATGATGATGGTGGTGATGATGATGGTGGTGATGATGATGACCATGATGATGATGATGATGATGATGATGATGATGATGATGCTCATGATGCTCATGATGCTCATGATGGTTGTGGTGTTGGCGGTGGCAACGACAAAGGCAAAGAAGATGGAAGTAGTGAGAGTGACTCACAATGATTAAATGATGATGAATGATGACCAATGATGATCAATGATGACTGCTGATGATCGATGATGATCAGTAATGATAAATGATTGTCAATGATCATCAATGATGAACAATCATGATCAATGATGATGAATGATAATGATACTGTAATCAATGATAGTGAAAGATGGTGAACCATGGTGAACGATGGTGAATGATGGTGAATGATGGTGAATGATGAGGGATAATGGGGAAAATGATGTTAAAAAGAAATCATAAATGATCAGGCATGATGATGGATGGTGATGGAAAGTGAGTGATGATGGCGATGATAGGAAAGAGGATGAACAAGGATGGATGATGATCAATGATGGATGAAGATTACTGACCATGCATATGTAGATAGTGATGTTGCCGGTAAGTAATGATAGTTGGTGTGAGTGTTGGTCGAATGTGAAATGTGCATTGACTTTGCCGTCAGTTGTGTTGTCATGTGAAATTGCATTGAAGATGGGCTGAGCGATAAGAAAGGCGTTGGCATTTCTTTTCACATGGTTTCACTACCTCCTGACCTGATGATGAGGCATGATCTTTGTGATGATGTTCGTTAATTAGTGTGATTGCGATGTGCCAGCGAGGAGGGATGAGGGACCAGGAGAACAGTTGAAGAGGAGCGGAAGGATTGAAGAGATCCAAAAAATCAAAGAGATCAAAGAGATCAAAAAGTAAAAATGAGTCCTCTACGAATCACTTTTTTGGCAAGACAAACGTTCATAAACGTTCCTGCTTCACGAACGTCGCGGATCTTTATCTCCTCGTTCGTCTTCTTCTTCGAAGCAGTCAGGGAGGTTTGCACCGCCTCCCAGCCACGAGAAGCCGTGGGCGTAATTCTCACCACCTAAACACCACCGCGGCGTTTCTATATGTTTCTATATATGTTTCTATGTTGTCATGATGGCACTTGTTTCGGGGCCATCAAAAAAGGCACAATGCCTGCCACGTTCCTTGCTTTCAAAAAGATTCAAAGAAGGAAGTGGAACTCATGTTTTGTCGGAAAGGCTTGGCCTTTCAGCCAAATGCGCCGGAGCAAACCCGGATCTTAAAACCCCGGTATGTACTACCATTGTAAAAACCCCAGTGCAGCCACACTGCCGAGGAATAAAAATATGTAGAAAATTGATGCGACTAGCCCACTCGAGCGCATGGGCCTTCTCACTCGTTGTCGCCAAAGCCGTTGCTTCTTCATGGCTGTGGCCTGATGGAGACAATAATATGAATTTGATTTACTTTGTTGTTTTCCCTTTTTCCCTCCAGTAACCCCTCTTGCAAGGTAAACTCGCCAAACTGCGGCCGAGCCGGTTGCCAGGTGCAACTATCAAATAGTGTGTCAATGTGGGTCACCTCTTTCATCTTTCAGGCCTTCTAGACTGTCGTCAGGTTTATTCAGCACCTGTTTGTCCGGCGCCTCCTGAAAAGGAAGAGGGGCAAAAGTGCTGTCACCTTCTCTAGGGCAAAACAGCTTATGGTCTAGTGATGTCTAGTGCATCTGTGCGTGCTCAAAGCTCCTCTTCCACCTTTCCGTCCCTGCTGATGCACAACTCCGCATATTTCGTCTTGTGATGCTGCAGCGCAGCCTGGGTGCTTTCAACCTTAAGGTTCGCAAGACACAAGTTTGACATGAACTTACTGAAGTTTGCTGCAAGCTTGCTGGATCACTCACATGACATGCACACCGCGTACAAACATGAAGATGTTTCTACAAGGATTTCTTTGTCAAGTGTGCTTCTGTGTCAAGTGACCAGCTCAGCGGCCTCCTTTGGAGTAAGTTTGCTTAAGCGCAGGGTCGTCTGCAAAATATCCTCTGGCAAAAAACGCCAGGCCATCCGAGGAGGACATTCGTGAAGGTCCTCACCTTCGTAGGTCCGGTCCTTCCTGGGCTTCCTGGGATTCCTGCCTTCCACTTGATGTAGCATGTCCACCACGTTCGCCTTCCATCTCTTGGCCAAGTGCTGCTTTGGGACCTGGCTAGGCATGCGTCTCAATGCTGTGGTCAGGGCACACAGGACTTGGATCGAGTCAGCGGGGAGGCTCTTCTGATTGAAGTCGTCCAGCCATAGAGCAGTGAATTCCTCAAAGGCCTCACCACTGTGAGGTGCACGTGTGGGGGATGCTGAAATAGCAATACTACACAAATATCCTCAAGTATCCTCATGTATCCTCAAGTTATAACAAGTTTGTTCTGAAAATCCTTAATGAGTTTTCCAAGTGCATAGCTGCTGAACCTTTCTTTCAAAGGTTCAAAACTACAAACGATTTTTCCAAGACTAAGGCCTGCTTCTTTACACCTAGCCGCCCTAGCCGCCCTAGCCGTCATTGCCTTCACGATGGTTTTCCTCTGAAAGGTCAGGCCGAAGCGGAAGATCGATGATCTGACATATCTCACTGCAGACACCTTGGCGGGCTGCACTCCCTAGGCCCCACAGATTCGCATCCCAAAACTGTACAGCCAAGGCGCTAGGCCATGAAGCAGGCGGTGAACCAGGCGGCGAACCAGAGTGCTCGGTTTCACCAAAGTCTTTGGCTTGGCCGCAGTCTTTGCAGTGACGAGGTTAAGTGTCTCAGTCCCAACTGACCACCTAAGATGCGATCGATCTCCAACATTCTACTTGGACCATTCACTTCGCACCGCGAAAAAGTCTGAATTCAATCCCTATGAATAGCTATTGAGACCCTACCTGTGGCACCCATTGCTTTGCAGTCATGTCACTCCACACAGAATTTCTCATCTGCCTGTTCCTGAAACAATGCGCTGGCCATCTTGACAATCTTCCGGTGCAGTCTCCCTGCAAGCAAGAAGGGGTGCTGTGCTGCACTCATTGAAGGACTGTGTCAATTGTGCCGCTGCCTTTTGCAGATCTTGCTAAAACGACCTAAAAACAAAAACAACTATATAAACTGATTCGCAACAACATCAACAACGGTCATGAGTCATGGCCTGTAGGCTTCTCTGGGGTGTGCATTGTCTTCACACCAATGTCTAGTTCTCTCATAAGGACCCTGGATTCCATCTCCCTGTCGTTCTCGTTCTCGTCACTGTCGTCAACATTGTCTGATGGACGAAGAACTTGGACGAAGATGTGCAGACCGAAAAAGCTGCAGAACAGGGACAGGAGCAAGGCAAGAGAGAATGCCACAGCCCACATCTTCCACGCCGATGGATTGAAGATGAGCAAGACTGCAATGCAGCTAAACAAATAGAATCTAAAACTCAACAGGCACATTTCCAGAAAGTCCAAGAGCTCTGCTTGGGCGTTCGCGAATGGCCGGCACCAAGCAGCAACTGCAAGCATACAGCCAGACACAAATGGAAACAATAGGAGTTTGGCCTTTCCATCGTTGGCAATAGAAGTGTAGGTCACAATAATCATCAGGCCAATATCGGCTCTCTTGACGAGTATGTCCCACCACCAGTATCGAGGCTCATATCCTTCAATGAAATAGCCATATTTTCGACAGTTCTCAGGGCTTTGCCTGTCCTCTAAGCGGTAAATGTGCCAGAACAATGTGAGTGGCACAAGAAAGCACCAAACTCCCAGGCCAATAAAAGCAATCAAGAAGGACGCAAAATGCCCTGTGCTCCAGCACACTACGTCAGGATACAAGAGCAAATGCTGCTGGACGACAACCCTGCCCTCCGCATCGTTGCCGGAGATCGTTGCACACCAAATCATTTGCAAAAAAAGTTGCAAGAGCTCGGGCCACCTGAACACGCTACCGGCATTTTGTTGAGGCACGGTAAGCATGGAAGGGACACCCTCTTCTCACACCTATCTAGAGGGGAAGCCTGCGGTCAACCAGTGAAACTCAGGCACAGGAGACTCCTCCTGCCCCAGACCCCCTAAACAGCTTTGGAAAGCAAATGAAACAAGTAGCCTCAGCTAGCTTAAGTGCGATTTCAATCAAAATATTTGTGCATGATTGAGTATGCATGGGCGAGACATGGGGGGATGCCAAAAGCGTATCTCAAGTGCTAGACATCTCCGCTGGGTTTCTTGGAAGCCAGAACCAGCCCACCGCTGGGTCACGGTTGCGTCAAAGTAACATGGCCAATAAAGTCACCCAGAAAACTGGAATGCACAAAGCAAGAAGTCGCAAAGGATTTGGAAAGGCTGTGAAGAGCCCAAAGTCCAACGTTGCCTTAGAAAGTTGTCCAGCACAGGTACCAACTGAATTTGTTAGACATCTTCCAACTGCAACATTCTGAGACACATTTAGATACCTTCCAACTGCAACCAAAGATCTGGGTCTGCGTCCAAATAGTTCGCGGGCTCATCATTTCGCGTGCTTGGCAGTTCAAATTCAACGTTCCCCCTGCCACATGCCAAGCGGCTTCCTAACCTAGTGAAAACAAAAGGCGCCTGAAAACCTGAAATCAATCATACTGCAACAATGTTTGCGCATCGTATGCAAAGCATCAAAACCAGCTTCTACCAACAACTACGAAGACGACCACCGCCACTACCACCACCACCATGATCAAGACGACAGTTATGGCCATGACCAGGACAATCACGATAACAACAAAAATGAAAATAAGCTCAGTTGTTGATAGTTAACGACCCTGAAGGTGTGAAGAAACTCCGAAACCCCACGGTGTCAGTCTCCTCATTCAAGCAAGCAGTTTGCCAAGGACCGGAGAAAGTGGCGTGCTACAATAATGGTGTTAGTAATTGTTAGTAGATGCTGGTAGGATTTCCCAAGCTTCCATCTTGAACCTCTTGACCTTGCCACATT
The DNA here is from genome assembly GCA_009767595.1 of Symbiodinium kawagutii. Lineage (NCBI taxonomy): Eukaryota > Dinophyceae > Suessiales > Symbiodiniaceae > Symbiodinium > Symbiodinium kawagutii. Next base: position 133,067 of record VSDK01019608.1, on the reverse strand, counting down.
CTACCATTGTGCTGTCCAGCACAGTTTGGCCAGAGGTCTCGTGGTTCCTTCTCTGGTTCCTTCTCTGCATCCCTCTCTTCACATGGAGCTTAAACAGCTCAAACTAAAAGACTCGCTATGACTCTCTCTGGGCGTCGCTGCGAGGCTCGCCCGAAGCCAGGGCTTTCCTCTGACCTCTACACTTGGATGCATGATATGGCTATGGGTTCCCCTACAGTATCATTAGCCATTGTTTTCCCTATAACTTTGTTGCTTATTATTATCCCCATTATTAGTCTATTAGTATTGACCCATAGCCATAAGACTATGACATACTATGACTATGACTTGCTGACCTTCCCAAAGCTCGTCTTTTGAGGCTTTGTGCGGCGGTGTGCTGTTGGGGGCGTGGCTGAAGGAGCAAGTCTGGCCACATTGCGCAGCCCATGAACTGGCGTGAAAATGAGCGCAATGGCCCACATGTCGCTCAGACCATGCGCATGTGAAGAGATGTGAAGAGAGAGATTGAGGAGGGCTGGTGTTTTTTCTTTCTTCCGAGTTTCCTTTTGCATGCTGACGCTTCGCGCTGCTGGCGCTTTTGTACATGTTATGTAGGCTGTAGCCTGCATATTTCGATGTGCATGTGCATCTGCAATGGCGTTAGCTATCCCCCTGCCTGGCCGGAGGGCGGAATGATTTGACAACGTCGTGCCAAGCGTCCATGCTCGCCTCAAGTGATAAGTGCCACGGCATCAAGTGCTTAGAGCTGGCCAAATTTGCATACAGAGCGTTCGTGCGCGGCCAGCTATGATATGTCTTGATATGTTTCGATTCCCAAGCAGCAAACGTTTGCAGTGCAGTCCAAGCAACTTGTTCAAAGAGGTTCTTAGCTGATGTGCTTGCAGATACCACCTGGGCAGTGAAAACGCAACACGCTCACTTGACCCTTCATGGTCCCAGGAGGCCTCTTGAGCTAGAAGTGTCTGCGGAAACGTTGGCTCGCACTCACCCGCCAACTTCCAGGCCAATGCTCGATGAACCTGTGGGAATTTGAGACCAGGAGAAGGGACAAACGAGGAGGCAGAAAAGCACAAAACAGGCAGAATGCTTGATGAATCGATGCCAAGATGCAAACATCTCGAGGAGATCCGCCGATATCCTCAGAAGCTAAGATCATTCGGCAGCTGACTGAGATCTGAGATTCCGCCCTCCGTGACACGGCATGACACATGGCACTGGCTGCAGCTCTGCATCTTCCCAAGGGCTGCCTCTTCCAGGCCTTGGCGCTGAGCTTACCACACGTATCCACACGTCAGCGGTCAACACATCGGCCAGGCAGCGTTCGTCGTCATCGCCAAGGGGTTTCAGAAGGAAGTCGCCATTGCCCAAGAACTCTTCCCATGTCAGACCCACGGCAGTGCATGCAGCAGCCTGAGACACGCCCAAGCGTGATTTTCACAATGCAATGCCGCACACTCGAACTCTGAAAACCATGTGACAAGTAAAAATACATGGTAGGTGGTTGTGCCAGGATGGAAAAAGCAACGCCGCCCCCAAGGAACTGCATCTCCATCTGCTTTCAACCGGTGCCAGCCTCAGTATAAGAACGGGACATACTCTCAGGCCCCCCTGTGCTTCATACCAGAGTCAACTAAGCATGGTCGTCATGGTTGTCAACATTTTAGATTCGCTGTGCGGCAGATTGAATATGATTCAATGGAATTACATGGAATTATCACAATTTTTGAGAGAAGTTGCACATCTTGGCAGCCAGCGGTTTGCACTTTGCAAGTACGCCTGCACGGGTCAGGAAATCAAGCGCGTCTGCAAAAACTGGTCCTCATCCTCTGTGTCTGCGGCCTGCAATGAACAGATGCGGCTCGGAAACTGCAGTAGTCAAAGTCGATGCATGCTGACCCTCCAAGATCATGGATTCCTGGAGCCATATTGTTGCGAATGTCAAGCAAGATTTGGAATGGACCAGCACGCAGCGACCGTGAAACAAAAAGGAAGTGGTCGAAACAATGATGATGCTGTAAGGTGCAACCAAATATTCAAAGAAAGCCTGCACGGAAATAAGAAGACATCGTAGAATAAGCAAATCCAGCAAGTAGCATATATGAATCAGGCAATAAGCGTACGAACACTGGCACAGCGGACGAAACTGGGCATTGTGCCAGCCAAGAAACAGAGGCTAGGAGCATGTTAGGGCAACGGATTCAAAGTTGCTATTGCAAAGGGGTGACACGTTCAATGGCGTCCGTTGCGAGAGCGCGGGGGTGCGGGAGTCCAGGTGGTTGTTGCTTTGGTGAGCCATCTGCAGGCATCCATTTTGGGAGCTTCTGAGAAGGGAAGAGCTGGCAAGTTGCTGTTGTGTGGTTGCTGCAGGCAATGCTTCAGCTTCGTAAGGGCTCAGAGATTTCCAATGCTTCTGAGGAAGAAAAGATTCAAAGAGTCCAAGTTGGCGTTGTGTCTTCCATGAGCCATCCACTATCATCTGTGGGAAGGTTTCAGCTTCTCCTAAAGGAAAATTCAAAGCTCCCATATATTTGTGCCATTTTGATGAGTCATCCACCAGCATCGGCTTTGGAAATGCTTCAGTTCCATGTTTTAGGAGCGTTTCAGTCTCTAAGACTGGAAGCGTTCATCAATTTCCAACTTGCTGCCTTGTCCTCGGTGAGCCTAAACATTTCTTGGGAGTGTCCTAAGAAAGAAGTATGATCACCAAGTGCTGTTGGCATGTGCTAGCCGAAAGAAAACAAAATTTGAACTCTTCCTGATTTCCGGGCTCCATGCCAGCGTACTCTTCTTAAAACCCTCAGGTTTGAACGTGTTTGAAGAAACCCCAAAAATCTTAGGGATTTGAAGCGGCACACGACTCCCAAATGATGCATGCAACATGGAACTCAAGGACCGATGAAGATTGAATGGGGCTGGGAGGCTTCAAAGTAATGCGAGGCTTTGGAGAGGATCAAAGTCCGACTCAATGGATCCAGGTAGGGACTTTTTTGGGTCGAAGGGGAGCTGGAGTGGAGCAAGAAGCTTCGCCCCTCTCTGCTCACTGTTGCATCTTCTCATACAGAGTTTTCTATCCCCTGCGCACAGAACCACGGATACACAGTACCTTACACATCTTTCAAGCGTGCGTGTGTGTGTCCTCAACATCCCGCCACTGGAGGCCATGCTCGGCCAAGTGGGAGGTCATGGTCTTCTCCAATTTGGCTAATGCACTTTGTTTCTTCTCCAACTCGTGTGAGACATTGTTGAAGTGAAGGCCAGCTCTGCGACCACATGGCACCACGCAGTACACCACAAGAGCACAAAGCGAGAACACTCCAACCATAGCAATCACCGGGCTGGAAACGTAGTAAATGCCAGGTGCAACAACTTTCCTGAGCCGGGCTCAGCCACTGGGTTTCACACAGATCGGACCCACAAATACCACCCCACCTGATTGACCTTTTTGACCAGCAACCGAGATTGCAAATCAATGTTGAGATACGTTGACCCACTTGCATTACAAACATGATATATATGTTGATAATTGTCGCCAAGCATCGCCAGGGGATTACCTGGCACGACGCGCTCTGAATGGCATCGTAGTGTAAACTCGACTGATACCAATTTCGGCCTTATGAGATTCAAATCAATGAAGCAGTCATCTCCACACATCTCACTCATGCCCCGCAAAGGATTTCTTCACTTGTACTGCTAGAGCCATGAACAATTGAGGTCCTGGCACAATGCTAATGATGTTGAAAGTTACCCTGATTGCTTCTGTGAATTCCGGCGGCCAGGGGACCTTGATCACCTGCACAAACAGTCTCAGAGATCACTGCCTACATCTGCCTACCATCCAACAAGAAAGTGCACAGCTGCCTCAGATCCAACATCACACGTCGCGTTCGAAGCGGCACAGGCTTGGAGTTCTTCGATTTGCTGCTGCCTTTGGGCCCAATCGAAGGCCGGCAATCGCTGCAAGTTGAACTGGGTGATGACAGAACCTCGATCAAACCCACCCATTGGACCCAGGGCTGGTGGACAAAAGCCAAGAGCTATGCAAATGAATGCACAGGGACAGAGAACCATTGAAGGGGGACCAAGGGGGATGACAATTGCATCTCAGGCATTTTTAGGAATCACCTTTCGCAGTGTCCACTATCAATTAAAAGGTGGCAATGGGGATGAAGAAACACAGGAAGCCCAGCGTGCAAAAAGCAAGGTTGTGATAACTATGCAGTTGAGAAATGGTGAGAATATGAAAGTGCAGCTGATTCAAACATATTAGAAGGATTGAATTTCGTCAAGCTGATCACGTCCAAAATGGTTTCAACGGCTGCCAAGATTCATGCAGCAAACCATTGCGAGCCAATGCCTCAAAGCCACAGCGCACCCCGGAGCACATTCTGGTTGGAAGCAAAGCGCAGAGGCGCTTCTCAACCGACAGAAATGGGTGATATTGGTTTTACGGGATGTTACTAAGCCCATCCTCTCATCAAAGTGCAGATCCTGCTGCACCGTATGACATCCCAACATCGAGGGCCAAAACCATATCAAACCACCATGAGCGCACCAAAAACATGGACCACCAAGTTCTGGCACAGCTGAATGATTTTTCTCCTAAGAGAAGTGGCGCAAGAACATTGCCAGAGCTCCGCGTGAGATCCTTGAAAAGAACTTGTACAAGATCCCCTGACCTCTGCCAGAGCTCTCTTAGCTTGGATCCCTGGGCATCTCTCTAAGAGCTCTTTCCAGAGGACTTGCGCTCCGCAAGAGCTCACCTGTGTCCAGGAGTTTCAGCCTGTGAGAGAGCTCTCTTAACACAAAATTTCTCGCCAGATCTGCATGAGATCCTGCACACCGTTCAGAATCTAAAAGCAGACGAGAATTTGCACAAATTTGCACCATGCTCCTCGAGAAGATCTCTGTAGCAGATCCCTTTTGAGAGCGGATTGAGTGATCTCTGCAAAGCTTTGTTGAAAGGATGGAGGAGATCAAATCTGTCCCTTGCGCAGGCACGACGCTGAGATGCACACCTGACGCCTGCTACTTCACCTGAGCGGAACTCAATTTTCGGATTTCAAGTTCTCCATCTGCCATGAAAAGTGAGCGCGAGGCACACGAAGGCACACGCACAAGTTATGCGAAATGCTGTCAGCACAAATATCAGAAAAAATGCAAGTCTTGCAAAATGCACGCTGGACGTCTTCAAAAAAAAATATATATATATATGCCTTTCAAAGTACCAAGGCCTGCCCCTGCCACCAAAAAGTCACCTTTATTAACCAAATGACTCGTCGCGACCCAGGCAACATATTTTGCAACATGCTAAAAACACAAACAGTCCCATGCAATGCAAAATGTATCAAAATGTCATCTTCGAAATCCCTTGCGGCTCACGCACCCCTAGAGCCCGGAAGTGAGGGTTCCCTTGGGCGCACACAAACACATAGCTCCAAAAACGAGCACGCCACGCAGTTGAGAACGCAGCTCCAGAAGTGGACACAGCTTTCATGCGAGGAAGAAGGGCTCATTAACAACTGATTAATCGAAAACCTCAAGGGCTCAAGAGGCCTCTGGGCTTCTAGATTTCTAGGGTTGGGCTTTGGCTTGCTGTGTGAGCTTGTTGAGCGCACCCATGAAGGCCAGGGCACGGATCATACTAATGTGAAGCTTCGATTGGCCCTTCACTGCGGAGCTGGCTGCCAAGGCTGCTATCACGAAGCCCAAAACAGCTTTTTGGAAAGTATCAAGCAGGATTTCCGCCTCAGTCGGCCAAACGGCTGCCGTGCAGCTTGCTAAAAGTTGAAAAAAGGCAGGCCACTCAACTTGCTGATCCCAGTCGTTGCAGAGAAAAACAGAAAATGACCTTCCAACATCTTGCTATTCTGAGAAGGTGCTGCAAGCATCTGAGCAGTTCGATCTGGACAACGCGCGCATGGCTCTGGATACTTGTCTCTTGACCAATCTTCGGCACATTCGCCACAGACCATCCCAGTGGAGCCTCGCAAGAGTCTCCAGACCAAACCAAAGTCTTAGAAGATCTTAGAAGGCTGAGAGTCCAATTTATCACGGTCAAAGCGTCACTGCATTCACTGATTGTTTGGTGAACTTCAACATCCCGCCTTCGATGCAGGCGTTTCCTTCGGGCAAGTCATGGAGGTGAAAACACTGATCACGGACATGATGACGAGAGAACGAAAGAGGAGCTAGAAAAGAATGTAACATATACATATATCCATATGACAGATATACAGATATACAAATATACATATATTCCTATATACATGTATACATGTATACATATATACACACATACATACATATAAATATATTTATCTCAAAAACTTAAGATTGCAACAGATTCTGCGCTGACGCAAGTTGGTGTACTAGAGTCACCAGCAGTTTGAAAAAAGTAAAAACTGCATCATCTACCTGTGTGTTTTGTTTTCCACCGCTGTACATACGGTGTACAGTCAGAGATGGAAGTGTCTTGCGCAGCGAAGAGCCACCAAAGCGACACCAAACAACCAAACAACCATGTCGTCGACAACATGGACGACAACACAGACTACAACACCGAAGACACCACCAACGACAATGACAACGACAACAGCCACAACAACGGCAGGCAGGAACCACACAGCCACACAGCCAGTAACTGCAGTCAACCACCTCCAATCGGGGCCAACACCCGCCAACCAACCAACCAACCACAAAACCACAACAACCCGGCAACCGCGATCGCAAGAACCTCAACGACAGCACCAACACGACAATAATCACAACCCCAACAAACGGGCACCACAGAGGTGATGCTATCAGGGATCACGAAAGGAGAAAGAAAAGAACTCCTTCTCACAGTTCCAGCGAACCTAGGACATTGGTGCGCACAAGTATATAGATGTGCATATATATATATTCATTTATTGATTTATTTGTCTATCATCAAACAACCATGTATGTATGTATAAGTAAAAATATTGACAAATAAATATATATATATACATATATTTATTTACTTGTTTATTTATATTATACATTATATATGTATAAATATATATATACACACATATCCGTGTGTGTGTGTGTGTGTCTGTGCGCGTGCCCAAAAAACAAGTATGGAGCAACATTCCTGTGTACAAATATCCCCAACCCATACCCAACCCATACCCAACCCTACAAACAACGGGGGTCAGCCAGACGGGTCTGCTATGCAAACATGCATCGGGACAGTGCTTGACAGGCCCCCAAGATTTCTCGCGCACTGTTGAGCTACAAGGCGTATTCCACAGCTGATGCGCTGAAAACAAGTACTAGACTGAATCTTCCAGCACGGGAAAGGCCTCCTGCTGTGAGAGAAGAAATATATGTGTGTATAAATATGTATGTATATATTTTTTAATTTATTTATATATATATATGTATATATATTTATATCTATTTATCTATTTATTCATTTATCTATTTATTTATTTACTTATCAATCAGGAACAACGGACTCAACCGGAGTGCAAAGAAAGTGACCGCTGGAAAAGGCAATTGCACGCGTTCCCCGTGTTTCGCTAGCCGCCGGGGCCATGGCATCATCAAATCAAGCTGACACTAGAAGTGAGAACACGGGACAAATGAATGATGTCTCAGAACAGTATGTCATCACACACTTACACAATCCACTCTGCACTATGAAGCTGAACGACCGCTTCACACAACTTGCCTGATGTACCAATCAAAAATGAAATTTCTGTCAACTCATTGCGTTAGGAGCCTCCTAAACGGATCGACAGCACCATAGTCCACTGTAGAGAACGCAATTGAAACAGATTCTGCCCTGAAAATTTCAACTCTATGGGTGGCCCATCGAAAAACACAAGCATAAACAAGTCATAACAAGTCGAACGAGGCTCCGAACATACCATGGCATCCTTCTGGGGCTGGCAGACCCAATCGTTGTGCCAAACAAGAGCTTCCTCCTTGACAAACGCTTGATCCATCAAGTAGGACGATATTGCATTCCACCGCCGAAGACAGCCCAGTTTGGTAAAACCCAAGCCTGCTCGTGAGCAATGACAAAACCGCGGCAACACTTTCCATGACGTACATTGTTTGGGTTGCGGGGCGATCACTTTGAACACCCACTATATAAGGTTGAACAAAAGCAAAGGAAGCACAAAAAATCAAATGCCAAACACTTTTCAGAAAGAAGTGCCTTGCGAACGGCTGGCTGTGAACAGTCGGAAGTGTCTGATTGGTCACGTTCGATTGAACAAAGCCACCTTCACAAATGAGCCCTGAATATGTGCAGGCGATGCAAGTTGCTAGTTGGCCAGTCTCGTCCAAGTTCGCATGAAATTCGGGAATGCAAAAGCAATCCTGTAGGCTCGTTGAAGCCAGCTCACTGTCTGCATTGGTTGGACATGTCAACGCGCATTCCGCATTCCCAAGGTTGGGTTTGTAGCGCCCCCGTTGGCAAGGCTGACAATAAAGCTCAGGAGAAGCATAGTAATAGCCCGGCAAGCAAAAGCAGGCTGAAAGGAAGGTACTCTGCAAAGTTGACGTAGAATGAGCTGGACAAGCAATAATCTCCCGTCCGCCTGGGCAATAGAACCCCACTGGGCATATGTCACACTGCCCAGGCTCATTTCTGTAGCGCCCAGCCTTAGTTGTCACCCAGCACGGAGTCCAGGCAGGATAACATGCTCAAACCAGAGCCTGTCTTTGGCATACACTTTTTGGTTGGAGAAAAAAATCGTACGTGGACCAGGCTTTTGATCATGATCTCTTCTGGCGCAGTGAATCACGGACAGAATCCAGACACGTTCGCAAGCAAAAATAAACTTTAGGCACTCAAGGCACAAATGGCAAAACAAAAATCAACTTTAGGCGCTTGAATGGCGCTTTAGGCATGGAACTTCGCAGTCACATTGCTGAAAGGAAGTTGCGCCAAGACTGAAGGTGGTCATTAGCTCTGGGCATTTCACGCAAAAAATGTCGCCAACAAGCTCCTGCACTCAGGCTACGTGGTGCTTAAAACCGGTTGCCCATGCAAGTTCCGCAACCGGCGATGGATTTTTGCAAAGTTTGGCTCTACGAATTCCACGATCAGTCCCACATGGAAGAAAAATGGTCAAGCCTTCTTTCCAAATTGCGTGATTGCACCTGTGCCACTAGTGAGAGACCAAGGAAAAATTTACCACTGGCGAAGATGGCGTTAGGACGCATCATGGATTCTAGTTTGTTTGTTCGCTGCAACGCGATTTCACCCAGTGTTGAGCTTGATCTTTCGATCTTTCATACTAGTAGGATCATTTGCAAAAAAAAATGGAGGAAAAACCATGAGTTGCTTTGAAATGTTTGAATGGATTGCCAATGTATTGCATTGAAACGAAAGACCCATCTGCCACCCAAGCTTCATGTCACCTTGTACTCACCTTGCCGGCAGGGCTCACAAATCTTTGTTACAAGATCGAAGCCGTATCCGACGCTGCAACGACAATCTTGCGCACTCAATACGGGGAAACCTGGAGGCACAAGCTGAGCTCTCTGTCCAAACAAAAAGTCGAAAGGAATGCCATGGAGTGCCATGGAGTGATACTTCCACTGCAAAATTGCATCCATGTCAGGCTTTAGGCAGGCCTGGTGGCACGGATTGATACCGTGGGCATGTTACGCGAACAGACGTGAGAGTTGCTGTCGACAGAGGAGCCACTTGAAGACCAATTCCTCCCAAGGTCCTCAGAGCGCTCTTTCCACGGCATGACGACGGTTTTCGAAATTCACACGATATGGTGGTTTCTCAAAATAGGGGACCCCCCAAATCATCCACTGATAATCATTATTAGAAGTAAACCAACCATTTTTTGGGTACCCCTATTTTGAGAAACCACCATGTACACTAACCAGCCCTTCGGGCCCACGAAGCCTTTCACCGAGATACGGATGCTCTGCAACAGCTTCAGCAACTTCCGCCGATATGGTGTACACCTGGGTGACACTTTGGCACATCCCCAGTACTGATGCATGACCCACTTGCAAAAGGTCTTGCATTCTGAGACCAAAGAGCCCAAAAAAAATCTACAGAGTAACAAAATCATATTTCAAAAATCAAGATCGAAAGAAAATAAAAAGTTCAAACTGTAGAACTGTTTGCAAGTTCAAAGGTCATCGATGTCACTGGCCGTTTGCATCGCTTCCTCGGGCGTTCGCTGCTTGATAACAATCATCACCATCGGGGTTGATGCCACGAGCCGTCTCACAGCACTGGATCCGTTCACTGGAAGATCGGTGGAAAGGCCAATGATATCCTGGATCAGAACCAGGAAGAACATGCCAAACAGCATGAGATGCAAATCTCACTTGAAGTACTGACAGCATCTCAAAACCTGATCATGCAACTATGTCATACTATGTCGCTATGTTTTGTGAATTGAGGGGCTACGAGGAATGACCACTTTCATCTTTGCATCTCACGGGACCACTTTCGACAGCACACTTCGCCAAGAGTCAACCTGTACAGCGTCAGGGGAAAGCCGGGCAGTGGCTGAGAGACTAAGCCGGAAAATGGCCTTGGCTGCTTGGTCACGAGGCCACGAGTGCTGGGACAAATGTACCCCAGCCCGACAAAGAAGTGGCAAACCGCATGACACAAAAAGCTCAATCACCACCTGAACACCTCAAAACTCTGGTAAAAAAAAACTCATGGTTCAACGGAAACACAGGGGTTGGGCCAAGACCTTCAGATGGGATGGGAGGAAGAAAGACTGCAGCAGCAGAAAGAAAGTAACCAAACCGTGTGATAGAGCACCACTTGCTGTGGAAACGATCGCCATTCAAGAAGGCAAGCAGCCACAGTACAGAAAAAGTAATGCACTATTGACACAGACTCGCCAAGTCGCAATCACCTGAACTTTTATCGAATCGACATCTGATGTGCTTGGAAAGTTCTCCAAGGACATGTTGAAGGCAACAGCTGGCACATCCGATTCGTTTCTTGGTGCGGAAACCTCCGAGTCACCATCGGTACCCGGTGTAGTGTTACCAGAGGTGGAAGAATTGCCATCTGAAGCGTTTCTGCTACTTTGGCTGTCTGAGGAAGATCCACCAGAATCACCACCGTCAGTATCTCCCGTGTCTCCAGTCCCTTCACCATCTCCGGTGTCGTCTGTGTTTCCCGTGGCCGTTTGGGCAACACATGAACTAGCGGACACAGATCCTGTGCCATAAGTGATCAAACCAGAAGGACATGCGGTGCAGGTTTCGATGTTGCCAGGCTGAGTCTTGTAAGAGTGAAAATCGCATGCCACGCACGAACTGGATGCCAAATTAAGGCGGAAGCCACGGTCGCAAACGCAGGCATCAATTGTGACCTGAAACCCAAGAATTAAAAACAAGTATCTATATAGATACAAATAAATATATAGTTATCTATGCATGTATATGTATGTATGCACTTTGTCCTTTATCTTTGTCATGACAATAAGAAAGTGCAAACAAATTGAGCATGTTACCGGAAAGACTTGAGAGACAAGCGCAGTGCAAAGAAATATTGCAGTCCAGGAGCCGAACCCTTGCTGAGAGTTGTTCTTCCATCAGAACAAGCCACCCTTGCTGCTGCATAGGGCCGTCCCCCAGCACAGAAGTATCCCCGAGTGCAGCTTTCACATGTTTGACCTGGCCACGCAATTGGCACTCACAGGAACCATCATCACCAGAGGGTGAAAAGCACTTCAAATACGACTGGCTAAGAAGCTCTTAGTAACACCTTAAGCCCCGCCCTTAGCAACTCATCGTCTGCCTGATGTTGGTCCAACTGCAAAGGTTCCAGGAGGGCAATCAGCTTGAAGAAGACCAGTCGGCGCTCGGAAAAGAGCCGGAGTCGAACACTCTGCACTGCTTGGACACCAGCAGATTGAATAAAGACCCGGATTTGCAGTCAGCGGGAGCTCACCCAAAGCAACTTGCAAACCACCTCCTGAATCTTCCAGTGGTAAAGGATCTTTCAATCTGGTGAAGCCAAGCTTGCTGAGAGCATCGGAAGTACCACATGCGCCGCTGGTGAAAAACAATTGATCACCCACACTCAAACCAACACCAGACAGGTCAAGCGTGCAGTTGCTGCCTAAGTCACATTGGGTAGTCGTATAAAAGGGACCGGTAGCTGTCATCAAACCAACTCTTGCCTGGAAACCAAGTGTTGATTCGCAACTGTTCCCAGCTGTTGGCCTGCAAAAGCAAATGCGGAAAATCCCAGGCAGAGACAGGATGACACTACTCACATTTCCCAAGAATTCAAAGGTACTTCCATCTGCAGTTTCCAGAATGCCGCTGGCCGGAAGACCAGGTATTGCATTTCCTTTGCCACAGTCTGAAAGAATCATCAACCGATCTCCGCCTTGCATGCTGACCCCTCGAATGCCTGTCATGCTACACTCTTGTCCAACGGAGCAAATGCTCTCCTGGTTAAAATGTGGCCCAGTGACTCTCAGGCGCCCAGCTTCGACTGCAAAATCTGCTGCAGCACAGGCAGTGTTCGACCCTCTTTCGTTCGCACACCAGCACAGAAAGTAGCCAGCATTGCTGGCATCAATCTTAAGGCGATAGTCAGCATCGCTGTTTGAAACCCCAAAACCCAGCAAAAAGTGGTCGCCGCTCAATTGCAAAGTGCCGAGGCCATCAACATTCGCAGCAGAGATCCCCAGAGCAAGGCTACCTCCACATCCACTTCGTCTTACTGCAATCTGGTCAGCGACTAGCAAAGCATAGCCAGCAAATCCCAAGCCTATGCAGTCGGAACCTCGCAAACATTGAAGTTGGTTGTGCGAAGGGCCAGTCACCTGCAGTTGCCCTGCCAAGATGAGAAAGTTGCTGTCTTCTATGTCGCATGTGAGAACGTCCAGATTGGCACACCAACACAGGTTGTACTCACCACCCAAAGGCGTGAAATCTGTGGACAGCTCGCCCCACTCATATCTTTCGCCGTTTTGTGTAGCAGGTTTGGAGATTGCATTGTTGTCGATGTTCGATACTGCAAGAATTGCACCACTGCAGCTTGAGGATGTGATCGCCAAGCAATGCCCGTCCTGAAGACTCCATCCATTAAGTCCATCAATGGCACAATTTCTGCCAGAAATGCATGTCCTGTTCTGTCCCGAGAACGGCCTTGCGCATAGGACATCGCTGTTCGCCCCTGGCAGTGCCGTGGTGGATCCTGACACGCAAGGCATACATGCAGATGGTAAACTTGCAGCTGTTTGGTTGCTCCAAGTGCCAACTGCGCACAGCAAACAGGAATCCAAGGAAGCAGCAGCTGTACTCGTTGAATAGCGACCAGGTGGACAAGGCTCGCAACTTGCAGAGCCTTCTGCCGCAAAGCGGCCTGCAGGACACTCATCGCACAGCGCCTGACCAAAATTTGCGAAGGTACCAGCTGAACAATTCGAGCAGTCTGCATTTCCCACAAACTCTTTGTACTTTCCGGCTGGGCAAACCTCACAAACTCTAGCGCCTGCATGGCGAAAGCCCTGAGCACACGAGCAGTCTTCAAAAGAACTTGAACTCTCACCCACCGTTGTTTGCGACTCGTTGCAGCCCTGGCGACTCTCCTTATACGGACAGTAGAAGCCTACGCCACAAGCACTGCAGCTAGATGGATGCAGTGGGTCATCATTGAAAGAACCAGCAGCACAAATGTAAGTGCATGCAGCGTATGAAATTGAACCTTCCTGTAATGTTGTCAGCGCATGTGGCGTAGAAGGACAGGCTACGCAGCTAGTGTCTCCCACGGATGATTTGTATTGACCCAGTGGGCATGGCACGCAGCCTGCTGCCAAACCAGTAGCTCCAGAAAGTGCCGGTTGCATTCCATGGGGGCACATGCAATCGCTTGAGTCTATGATGTGACGCCCTTCTCGCAAGCCAAGACCGGAGGGACATCGCACTAGGACATCAACTACCTCTGAACGATTTACCAGTTGAGCTGAGTCCAAAGCAGTTCCAGTCATAAAGGAGATCCAGAGTTCGAACAGATCCAACTTGTTCTGCAGCTGAGCTGCTACCCCTGGGTCGGAACTCCATCCCGCAAAATCAACGTACCAGCTAGCCGTCTCCCAGCGCACACTCAGTTCCAAGGAGGCTCTCTGGTTGCTGATGTCAAGAAATTCACTCAACCGGTCACTGATCTCAGACAGAAGGGTGTCGGTAGAGGCATCTTCCACCTGCAAGGAGCCCATGAAGGACGATACATTGCCAGAAGTCGCCAGAAATGCATCGGTTGTACTGGAGTTCCTTGAAAGGTCTTGCAAGTCTGTGCAGCGGAAGGTTTCCAAAATTGGATCAGTATCAATGGAATTCCCGGTGCAGAAGCATTCCCAAATATTTGCAGCACCACCAGAAGATGTTGTTTCATTCGGGCATGGCGTGCCACATGAATCGACGTTGCCCACAAAATCTTTGTAGAAACCAACCGGGCACCTGAGGCATGCGCCAACAGAAGCGTCCCAGTAGAAACCGCTCCTGCAAACACAGTCTGTTTCAGAACTTGAGCGACGAGAAGAAATGCTTCCTGCAGGACAAGCTGGGAGGAGAGCTGGCCACCCCCCCGGGCAGAAGTGCCCAATGGGACATTCCTGGCAGCTCGGAAGATCTTCACCTGTTGGATCTGCGAGCTCATAGAAACCCGGAGGGCAAGCAATGTACAGTGTCAATGCCAACTGCCGATAACCCTCTTCCACGCTGCAGTTGCTGGACCTAGCTGAACACCAACATACTTGAAGGAGCTCTGGTTTTCCATCACTTAGGTCTAAGTAGCCCAGATCAAAATAATGTACACCTGTAGTATCATTGACGGTTCCAGTAACAGGAAGCGGCTCCGGATAAGCCTGGCTCCTAAGCTTTCCTGCACAATCTGCCAGGGGTAAAAGCTTGTCACCGCTTGCAAGATTGATTCCTCTCAAGTGTTCTGCTGCAATTTCGCATTGGGACCCCAACTTGCACTGATGGGATTGCCCTGAATATGGCCCGGTAGCAACGAACAGTCCAGCAGCCACATTGAAGTCTGCTGGCTGGTCGCACTGCGTGAAGCTGCTGGGACGACACCAGCAGAGCCGGAAGAAACCTGGATAGGATTCCAAGTATTGGAAGGAACCAGTTGCCTCCATGAAGTGGAACACATAGCCATCAAGCGTGACTGCAACTCCTGTGCCAGGGAGGCCTGAAAGAAACGAGCCTTCCCCGCAGCTTTCCATCACGGAGACTGTGTCGTTCGGCTTCAAATCGACGGCCCCCTCCTCTGGCAATTCTACTGCACACGACTGTCCCAGAAAACATTCCACATTTGCTCCGGTCCCTGGACCTTCAATGGTCATGGACGCAGCTAGAGATTCCAAATACACATCGCTTTCAGATCCTGATGTGAAGTTCATGTCATTGCAAGTCTGCCCCTTGTAGGAACACCAGCACAGTGAGTAGCTTCCACTAGGCATCAGTGACCCTCCCATCTCGTGGGCCATACTTATGTACAGATCGATGTTTCCTTCTGTTCCTTGCCCAGAGACATTGGTCACAAGAGACCAGTCTCCGCCCCTCGCATTTCGTGCAGACTCCAAGTCACACTGCTGTCTGAGCCAAATTTCATCCTGCACTGTCAAACCCACACCAAAGATGGGCCCCTTGTTGGTGCACGGCTGGCCTTTGATGCAGGCAAATGCTTGTCCTTCATATGGGCCAGCAACCACAATGGCACCAGCATCCAAAAAGTAGTGATCGTCCAATTGGCAATTGCTGGATAGCCCTCCACACCAACAAACTTTGTAAGTACCGGGTGCAGCTGTCAGAGTCCCTGCCCAAGTGTAAGTGGTGCTGCCTGTTCCCGAGCGTCCGTTCGTGCCAAAACCGGAAACTGCTGCTGAAGGGCCGAGTCTCCGAACAGCATCAGCCCTAGCTAGCCCGCCGCCAGATAGGACTCTCGAAGCAAGACATGATGCAGCCTTCACCATCAAAGAATGGTTGTTGACGAGTCCAACCCCATCAAAATTGGAAACAGAACAAGGCTTCCCAGCAACACATTCGAAGGACTGATTGGCTTCAACCGTGATGCAGTCAGAAGCGCTACTGGATCCAGCCACTAGGGTAGTCCTGGATGGGCACTCTTCACAGCCGAGTTCATCATCGAGGCCAAGAACATTGCTGAAAGTACCAATGGGGCAGTCAGTGCATGACCCGACCTCACCATAGGAAAATCTTCCCCTTTCACAAGGTGTGCACGAAGAATTTCCAGGCAAAGCGTAGGTGCCTGCCAGGCATCCAATACACAAGTCCTGCAAAGCACTTGGAACATCTCCCTCGGGACAAAGACTGCAAGCTTCGCCGCCTGGAGAGTAAGTGCCATTGGGGCATGTTTCACAGATTGTCCTGTCTGTGCTGCTTTGCCTGCCTGCATCGCAAGAGTCACAGGATGCTGCGCCTGAAGATGAAAATTTGCCTTCGTCACAGTCGACACAAACATCGTCATCCAGCTCCCTGTTTTTGCCAGCAGGGCAGTCCACACACACGGTTTGATCTGCGTTGGCCACTTTACCCGGAAGACACTCTGAGCACTGCTCACTGCCGTCGGCTGACACTGTTCCATCATCACATTGAGTGCATTCAAACGCTCCCTCTTCAGAATAATAACCTCCATCACAGACGGTGCAATTTTCACTTTCGCCGGCTGCAAAAGTCCCAGGAGGACATGTGGTGCAAGTTTCGCTTCCTTCGGGAGCTGCTTTTCCTCGTGGGCACGATGTACAGCTGGTTGCCCCGGACAAGCTGCTCATGCCCGGGGGGCAAGCCAGGCAAGCAGTGGCACTGGTGTTGGAGTTTGCATAATATCCGCCTGGGCATGAATTACATTCACCAGAGCCCTCTTGATCTGTGTGTGTGCCAGGCGGGCATGGCTCGCAAACACCGCTGGATGAAAAGAAACCAGCTTCACAGTCGATGCAGTTGCTGAAATTGGAACTGGGCCCAGATCCATCCCAGCATGGATCGCATGATGTAGACCCAGAGAATTGAGCGACCCCTAATGTGCATGAGTCGCGTTGCGTAGTGCCGAATCCGCCGCTGTATTGACCCGGGGGGCAATCGGAACACTGACTTGCAGCAGAAAGGTTGGAAGAGGTTCCAGGAGGACATTCAGAGCATGACAACTCAAATATGTGAAGCCTCCAGTCGGTTCCATCATCTTCCAAATATTTGCCAGGAGAACATTCTGTGCAATCGGTGGAACCTGGAGTGTCAGAGTACTTCCCTGAAGGGCAAATCTCACAATCACCGGCCAGCTCTATCCTTCCAACCGGGCAGTCCACACACACGGTTTGATCTGCGTTGGCCACTCTACCCGGAAGACACTCTGAGCACTGCTCACTGCCGTCGGCTGACACTGTTCCATTAGCACATTGGGTGCATTCAAACGCTCCCTCTTCAGAATAATAACCTCCATCACAGACGGTGCAATTTTCACTTTCGCCGGCTGCAAAAGTCCCAGGAGGACATGTGGTGCAAGTTTCGCTTCCTTCGGGAGCTGCTTTTCCTCGTGGGCACGATGTACAGCTGGTTGCCCCGGACAAGCTGCTCATGCCCGGGGGGCAAGCCAGGCAAGCAGTGGCACTGGTGTTGGAGCTTGCATAATATCCGCCTGGGCATGAATCACATTGCGTACTGCCGAATGCGCCACTGTATTGACCCGGGGGACAATCGGAACACTGACTTGCAGCAGAAAGGTTGGAAGAGGTTCCAGGAGGACAGTCAAAGCATGACAACTCAAATATGTGAAGCCTCCAGTCGGTTCCATCATCTTCCAAATATTTGCCAGGAGAACATTCTGTGCAACCGGTGGAACCTGGAGTGTCAGAGTACTTCCCTGAAGGGCAGATCTCACAAACACGTGCCAGTTCGAAATATCCATCACCACCTCAAATGAGGGAGGACGAGAACAGTAAGCAAAGGCACCCAGGGCCTAAAGTAAACTCACTGTTCCCAAAGTGAAGGGCACTAAACGCATCTACGGATTTGGATATTGGAAACCACTGCTGCACAATCACACAAGGAGCACTGAGGTGAACACATATCTTGCACCTTAGGGCGGGAGATCTTGACACCCCCTATGGATCTCTCAGAAGTCTACAAACTTTTTGCCAAGAAAGTTGAACGAAGCGAATCAACGGCAGATGCCAGGACGCTATTCCAAGGTCGTATTGTCATAGCCAGTGCAACACGCATCACCTTCGTCAGACACACTTCCTGGGCGGCAAAGCTGGCAGCTTTCGTGTGCTATGCAACAGTTTGCGTGCTCTCATGCACAGGTGTGTGTGTGTGTGTGCGTGTGTGCGTGTGTGCCAGCACTTAGCCGGAAGAAAAGGGAGACCAGTGACGAGAAAGTTTGCGTTGTTCCAGCTGGCTGAGTTGATGGACAAGTCCCTGTTGATGTTGACTACCAAATCATCTTTAACACTTGATTTGCTAACGGTTGTCACAAATAAGGCACGCTGGCCAGGTCTCCCTTGGTCATGGAAGCGGGCGGAATTTCGCATTATTGACAATGGCAAAGCTGATATCATACATCTGTCTACGCACGTATCAATATATGCCTGTTTAATCTGTAAGTATATGTTGTAGAAATCTGCGATGGTATGTGCATAATGCGCGTGCAATTCTGCCCTACACGTGGGCAAATGCTTGCATGTAGAAAGAATGTACATATGTATGCATATTTAAGTATATAAATATGCTGTTTTCTTTTCATTCATCTTTTTGGGAGGAATGCATGCGTGCTTTCGCCGGCGTACATTTACACTTTTATATGTGTGTGTGTGTGTGTGCAGGCTTTCCATTTACTCATTAATTTGTGTAGGTCTGTCTGTCTGTCTGTCTGTCTGTCTGTCTGTCTGTCCGTCTGTCTGTACGTATGTTTGAATGCTTGTCTGTTTGTATGTTCGTATGTTTGTGCATTTGTATGTTTGTATGTTAGCAATTGTGTGTGTAAGCATGAATGTGCATGCATGCGTGTATGTATGAATGTCATGTAATGTAAAATGTCATGTGATGTCGTGTAATGTCATGTGATGTCACGTGGTGTCATGTAATGTCATGTGATGTCATGTAATGTCACGTGGTGTCACGTGATGTCATGTAATGTCATGTAATGTCATGTAATGTCATGTAATGTCATGTAATGTCATGTAACGTCATGTAATGTCATGTAACGTCATGTAGGGTCATGTAGTGTCATGTAATGTCATGTAGTGTCATGTAAGGACATGTAATGTCATATAATGTCATGTAATGTCATGTAATGTTACGGAATGTTATGTGATGTTATGTGATGCTATGTGATGTTTTGTGATGTTATGGGATGTTATGCAATGATATGTGTTGCAATGTTTTACAATGTTATGCAATGTTACGGAATGTTATGTGATGTTATGTGGTTTTATTCAATTCTAAATGATGCTATGTGATGTTATGTAGTGTTTCGTATTGCTATGTAACGTGTGGTAATGCGTTGTAATGTTACGTAGTGTTACATAATGTGATGTAATGTAATGTCATGTTGTGTAATGCTATGTACTGCTGTGTGATGTTATGTAATGTTATGCAATGTTGTGCTATATCATGATCTAATTTTCTGGCATGGTTTGAAATGTTAAGAAATGCCATGTAATGTAATGCAAGGCTGCGCAACGCAACATTCTCGAATGTAATGTAACGTAACGAAACGTAGGGTGATGCAATGTCATGCAATGTGTGCAAAATGTATGCAGACCTGTATGGTGCCCTGTAGGTTCGTTCATACCAGGTAAACACCACGAAGAAATGTAATAAGAACATGTGTCTATCAAAATATCTGTACATTTCTGAGCCTATGAGAGTGTGTGCATATGATACGTGTTCACGTGCCTTGTGCATGTGCCAAGAAAAGTTGATCCAGGAAGTGCAGGACGCTTGGACCCTCAATAGACTCTTTGTTATGGACCTTGAAGGCTGGCAGTCGGGCAAGGGCCAAAGTCAAGAAGCTGACTGAGCACCCAATACTGTTGCATACTGCTGCATACTGCCGCATACTGATATGTTGGCACTCCCACATGTCCCATGTGCAGCAACTTGCCCCCCAGGTCCAAGGTTTGGATCAGGTTCAGTGAAACCAACACGCAACTGGACTAGCTGCCATGCAGACCGAGTACTCAACCAGTGCAACCCTCTCGGCACTGGCTTGCAGTCAGGAATCCTTCAGGACAGGCTAAGCATTGCCCAGAGCCAGATTGTGGCTGGTGCATCCTCAAACGCTTCATGTCTTGGCTGCACCAAGTTGAATGTTCAAGCTGAAATGAGTTTACGACAAAACCAGATGCATGTGCTGCAATGTTATCAAAAAAACCAATGTAAGGCACGATTCCCCGCGGGGCACATAGAGCATCGTTCTTTCGAATCAAGAGCCTTGAAGCGTCCAGAAGGGCAGTTCGCACAAATGTCCGACACCTTGGAGCTGCCGGAGAGGATTTGGTGCTGAACACTCAGCAGCCGAGGTCCGGACGGGCTCTTCACCCACAGGGCAATAATCACAAGGATAGCATAAGTAGCAGGTCCTTATTCAAAGTTAAGGAGCAAGGCTCACGGTTCGTAGAATAGACAGCCATAACTCTGCAGTAAGAAGTGGGGAATCACAACTGCCGCAGATGCCTGCAAACCCATCAAATACTGCTGGTCTTGCTACCACTGGCAGAATACATGACTTGTGCTTCTAAAGTGTCTGTTTTTGTGCTGGTTCGTCAAGGTATTTCCTAAACAGGACCTAGATATGCAGTCTT
Source organism: Symbiodinium kawagutii (assembly GCA_009767595.1). NCBI lineage: Eukaryota > Dinophyceae > Suessiales > Symbiodiniaceae > Symbiodinium > Symbiodinium kawagutii. The sequence goes on along the minus strand of VSDK01019608.1, from coordinate 112,248 downwards.
GAAACGGAGAATGTTTTAAGATTTGATAACCGTCAAAATCCGTCCGAGAGTGAGTGCATCCATCAAAGTTGGTGCTTCCAGGCGGGCTAGATTTTCAAAGGCAGTCAACGATGAGCACTGCGTGGTCTATCCACACACAGTTTTTGCAGTTTTTGCCAACATCACGCACCAGGGGTCCCCTACATCAAACCCATAATGCGGCAGCTTCTATCTCTGATCCTTTAAATCGTTGTGGGGGATGAGCTGCTCTTGTGGCTCATGAGTTTGAAAGGGGATTAGCCACAACCACGGAGACAATGGGAGACAACTGGAAGATCAAATCTTGCGCATTGACAAGGGAGGCAAGTGGGGACATGTGCACAGTGTCAGCGGAAGGGCACACCCAGGAGACAGGCCAGCTCTTATTCTCAGCCACAACACTCGGCAAACAGGTGGGAAACAGCGGGGTTCCATCCTCTGAAGCCACCGAGGAACATGAACGGCACACTGAGAGATTTTGTCTCAAGTGTTTGTCTCAAGGATAAAACTTTTTGGAAAACAGCAAGGAACAAAGTCATGTTGGAACCTTATGTTTGAGTGAGCTTTTCTACTACGGAACGCCTATTAGTTGTTGTTCACACTTTCCTTTAATATTTTATATGGAAGAACACCTCCTAGCTACCACACCACTCTGGCAGGCAGCACGTTCTGTGCCACTGAAATTCAGCGAGAGGAACATCCTTGAGAAACTTTGAGCAACAGTGACGAATGGTTGCATTCGCGGCTTAAGACCTGTATATAAGACACGTGTTTATGATTTTCTCATGAAGGGCAGTGAGAAGAAACATTTCTGCAAGCAGCCAGAAATATCTCTAGTATGCGCAGTTATGTGCGGGGAAAACAAGGTTTCCCACCACCGAAAAAAGCGCATCTCTTTGCAAGACAAGTTTCTCCCAAGCAGTTCTGGCCACCTCAGAATGATCAGTGCTCAAATGAGACTTTCAAAGGCGGTCAACGAACACGTTGCCCACAAATTGAAAATCAGCCCCGCCGCACAAAAGCTGCAGGTTGTGTCTTGAACATGCCATCAACAATGTGCGGTAGCTGCAGGGAAAAACTTTTACAGGTGTGTAGCAGAACCCAGTTTTTGAACTTGTTCGCACAGTCTCGCACAGTCCAGGGGTCTAAACAGCGGAACTGGCCAGCAAGCTTGTGTGGACCAGTAACGGTCAAAGTTGTTTGAACAAACTTTTTTTGCAAGATCGGTGGAACATTGGTGTCAATGCAGCCCAACATAGGCCAAGATAGGGTGCGGTGCAGCATGATCTTCTATTGCCTTGGGTGGACCTAGAGGCGAAGCCTGACTTCGTATTGTGTGTGTGGTGTTTGCTGTGGCATCTTCCCCTTGTGTTTGTGCTGTTTCTATGATCGATGTACGTGAGTGTTTGTTTCGCGCGCATTTGTTTGTTGCGTGTGTGCGTGTGTGAGTGCGCGTGTGTCTGTCTGTCTGTCCGTCCGTCCGTCCGCCCGTCAGTCCTTCCGTCCGTCTGTCCGTCCGTCCATCTGTCCGTCCGTCCGTCCGGTCTGTCTGTCTGTCTGTTTGTGTGTGTGTGTGTGCGCGTTTTGAGTTTTGGTATGTGTGTTGCGTGAGACTGCTGCAAGTTCACGCTAAATTATGCTGCTGCAGAAATTTCATCCACCAATTGGTAATTCACAAATCGTACCGTCGATCAATCAAGCATACCGACCATGAGAATCAGCATTGAACTGGAGCACCTGTCAGTTACATCTTTCTGCCAAAGAAACGTCACCTAGGGTAGTTGCAAACAAAGTCTTGTCCAGCTTGGCAAAACTGCAAGGATTGAATTCTCCCGACAATACAAACAGACGGCCCCTATGACCCCATCGCGTCACTTTTTCTGAGAAGTCAAGTGTAATTTGCAGCCCTACGGAATCGACATTTAGCACCAAGTGAGACCAACACCCATGGCACAGGCTGTCAATTTACGGAGCGCGTTTCCAATTACCACCCCCCAAAGCTTTCCAGTGTATGATCCTGTTCTTGCAGTAGGGAAGGGGTGCAAACATGTGCAAACCATTCGCCGAGGCACTCTCAGGACAAGACCATCGGCGCTTGAAATCCCGAGTTGATCTCCGGCCCCACCGAGAAGAAGATTGCCAGCAAGGTCAAAGTCAAGTCCTCTCAGGTTCTCGTTTCCTGCGAATCCACGCTGAATAGCCCACTCCAAAGACCCACTACTCGAGAGCTTCAATGCAACCATGTCAAGCAATCCTTGGGAGACACTGCCTTCCATAGTTCCGACCGTACCACCACCTATAAAAATACCACCCAAACCATCAGACCAAATGGCATGGGCGCCATCGTCCTCGACCGTTCCTCCCTGCCACGTCCAGTTGCACACGGGAGCCGAGCCCAAATCCTGGAGTTGTATCACAAACATGTCCAAGCCCCCGAGATTCACCTGATTCTCGAAAGCCCCCCCGGTGGCGCCCGCCACAAAAATCGAGCCGCTGGAGTCGATATGAAAAGCATTGAATGTCATAAGCTCAGTGCCAGAGGTTCCCATCTGAAAGGTCCATTGGGTATTTCCTTCGCTGTCAAGCTTCCTCACATATATGTCAATATCTCCAAATGACTCACTGCCCATTTGGCCACTAGTCTCTCCTGCCACGTAAATACTGCCAGACGTATCGCCAACAGTTCCCACCTGAACCGACTCAGCATTGTCATCGCCAAGTGTTCCAAACTGAACAGCCCAGAGCTGAGATCCTTCAGAATCGAGTTTCATGACGAAAGCATCGACTCCACCAGAAGTGACTGCGAATAAGACTCCGTTGGTGTAACCACCAACGACGATATTACCAACAGCGTCTGTGTGAACTGTAGTTGCGACATCCAAATCTAAAAGACCTTCCTGAACCATCCACAAGTGATCTCCTTCACTGGTCACCTTTCCAATCACAATATCTCCAGCATGATCCAATTCCACGGTTGAGTCGCTTGAGTTGGCCAGCCGTCCTTGAGTGTATCCGACCCATATGATGTTTCCAAAAACGTCGATGTCCACACCAATAGCGTTGTCTAACGCATCGCTGGCCCACTTTTTTTCCCATTGAATGGACCCAAAGGAATCCAGTTTCACAACCATGGCATCAAATGTCGTTGCGGAGTTCTCTTGCGTCAATGCCAAAACCAGGCTTCCGTCGCGGTGGTCTACCCGCATCGCATTGAACTCAATCGAACCTCCAATAACTGTCTGGACAGGCTGAACCTGTAAAGGCGAATCCGAATCTGCCAGTGATCAACGGTGAAGTGATCAATGGTGAAGTACAAAATGCATGAAACATCCAAAAGCTATAGCTAAAAATCACCCAGCGTAAAACCTGTCTTTCTCCTATACAGACCAACAATCCCCCTTTGCAAGCCAAGTGCAAAAATCATATTCACTGCTTGCAGGTATGGGAATACATTTGCAATTTCAGCAGGCTCAACCCAAGGCACCCCATATATTGAGAGCAGAGTAGGTAAAGTGTTCTGCAAAAAAAAGATGGGCAGGGTCGCAATAAAATCAAAATCACCAACATAACAACAATAGCATCAATGCCGGCACCATCATGATCAAAAACAACAACGGTTTGGCCAAGAATCATCATCACCACCACTGGGTTCTTTGATCACGCACCTCCCTTCAAAATCCGGAGGTTTTCACTTACAGAATGTTTTCTTTTTTGGCGGTGTTTAAGTTGAGACTGGGGCAACAAGTGTATTTTTTCCACCGATGCGGCAACAAGTGTAATTTTTCTACCGATGCGGAACCAAGACAAACTGTTTGATTCAACGAGTCCTTGCGACCAAGGGGGAAATGTGAACCCTCGCTGCGCTCAAGGATTTTGCTAAAAAGTCCAGAAATCAACTTTAAATGAATCAAAAGCAACAAATTCACGCAAGGGAACCCCCAGTGTCATTTCAAGATGCACCTGCTGGCAGGTCTCCTCCGAAGAGAGATCGGTTTGATTGGAGCAGCTTGGGCCGCAAGTTCCGAACGAGACGTTTGAGACGTCTTCAATGACTGCTCCGTACCTTGGCGCGAAACGGGCTCAAATGTAACCACGGATTTGTTACGACTTGTGGCTGGCAACAATTTCCATTTTTACAAACAGTCTGTGCGCATGCACCAATGTCATTCAACCCAAATGGTAAAAGGAGTTAAAAGAACCAAAATGTACAAGTGTGCCAGTGTGTGTGTGTGCGTGTGTGTGTGTGCGCGTAAGCGCCTCTTGGTGTGAAATGCCCAAATAGCAAAGGCATAGAGCGGTCCGAACTCAGGGGGTCATGCCGGCAAGTTGGGGCAGGGGTGAGGCGCGACCCCCACTCTGACCCGAAAATGCGGATACAACAGAAGCAAGTGGCAACTTCTCACGAAGCCCACACGACAAAGAGCACTACGACATTTCGATCTTTGGGGAGATAGGTGAAGTACCACAAACTGATGAGGCAAGAGTCACATTTGGCTGCCTTCCTTCAAAAGGAACCGGCGGGTGCGGCGAAGGGGATCTTAGGTTTATACCGGTTGAAAATGGCCATATCAACAACATCTTTGCCTTTCTTTTAGGCGCAATGAAGGGCAAGTGCACTTACCTCACCGCCAATTGGCAACAACACCAGCAGCTTGTTCACAGGGTCTCACGTTGCAAGTTGGCTTTGCTGGATGGTCCACACCAGACGAATGTTTGCGCATCTTAAGTTGTGCGGAGCCCCGGGCCGAGATTCACTTGAAAAGAATGGACTAATGCGGACAGTCAACAGTCAACAGTCAACAGTCACCGGTCAACAGTCAACAGTCAAAAACGAGTGCATGCACGTAAGCCTGCATGCCAACATGTATTTTCCCAAATGCTCATGGGAAGAAATCTACATACTTCACACATGAAGCACACACTCTGTTTTTGTATTTGCATATATACGAAGAAATTGATCTATAAATAAATGAAAAATAGATAAACAAATAAATGCATAAATATATATATATATATATTTTTCTTTTTTACATTTAGATCGAAGCTAAACCAGAATTGATAGACGTATCCGATCCAGGAAACTATCTATCTATCTACCTATCTATCTATCTATCTATCTATCTCCTTACTTATAGATGTTTCTGTTTACATCTGTCCATTCATAGTTTATACGTATCCACTGCCGTACAAAAAACGCGCATTACAAACATTCATGGACAAAGGGTGCAGCCCCTCAAGTTGCAAATGAGCCGCACATTGATGGTGGTCCGGTTGCTGGGAGATATCCATATGTCGTTGGAAGATTCTGCGGTGTTGTTTCGGAAGATCACGTTAAAGAAATCAATCTGCACAGTCGGTGGCACTTCAAAGCGAAGGGTGCCACCTCAGCGTCGGGATCCCAAAATGACCGGCATGGCATGTCCCTCTGCCTCAACGTTTAGAGTTCTGCCCGCCTTGGGATCCAGAGCTGTGCCAAACAAACCATGATCTGTCGAAAGCATACCATCCACTCACCTCGGTGCAAAAGCATCGAAGCGCATCGAAGCGCATCGAGCTGCGGCAACTGCTCCTGAGACTCCAGCAGTGCCAGTTGCGTGTCCAGCGCCACCGCCACCCCCAGCACTGTTGTATTGAAACAGGCAATCCTCGAAGAGAAGTGTACCGGCGTCGGTTGAGTGCCTGCAACAGACCAAAAACAAGTGTTAACCGATGACCTTCACGTGGGAAGTTAAAACCAGCTGAAAAGCCTCTGATGAACAAAGTGCATGTCAAAACAAACTCAGGATCCTTTGCATTTTTCGCTGCAATCGTGCGTTCTTGCGCTTTTTGTAGCATTTCCACTCCTCGAGTTTATACATTCCTCATATGCTCCACTTTCATTAACCCTCACCCTTTGTGCCGCTTCGGGGTGCAAATAGACCCACACAAAGCAAACCTTACATGCCCAATACACCCTACTGGGCCCTCCGTCATTTGACCATATCCCTTTTATATACCCTCTTGACTGCTTTCATTTGCTGACAAAGCTAGCGGTTCTTTTTCCCTGCATTGCACGAAACCATTCATTGGTATGTCTTTGCATCACTTTCAAACAAACTTGGATGTATTTCTCGCCTATGTCAATCTTCCCGCGTTTTCTTCTATGAGATTTCCAGGTTCATTTCACATCTCTTAAAGTTGGACACTTCTTTCATCTCGTAGGTTTTCCTTGCGTCGATATTTACAAGTCACCGAAGTACTCGTCACTGGCACATGATCCTCAAGAGCTTTCCATGGCACAACCCTCATTCCTGCAAAAAAGATTAGAGGTTGGTCCAGCTACGTCAAGGCACCACCAGCCCTTTGTTCTCACTTCCTTCACGAGAAACAGCATAACCTACCCATCCCCGCTTTCACAATGAAGTCCAGCCAGCCACTCAGCACTAACTGCAACCAGGCAACCAAACACCACCACTTTCCGATGCACGATTGTTCCTTGGCTCCGAGGATTTGAACAGTTTTGAACCCGTGCTCCATCCAAAGACTTTGTGCCTTGTTGCTTTGCTACTGCTCAAAAGTGTCATTTTTTGGCACAGTCCTCCGAGCAGCCAAGATTCTGAAATGTCACTCCACGTGCCTCTACAGTCCCACTCTCCACTTTTAAGGCTCCGCCAGTGGAAGCAAAGCAGTTTTGAACCTAGCCACTTCCAGCCCAACAAGTCAACAGCTTCACAATGGTCAGCAGTTGACATCCTGCATGGGCTACAGAGTCCACGACAAACAGCAAACGAGAAGTTTATGCCAAGAATTGAAAGCCACAGGGTCATGACCACACTGCCTGATGACCCCCTGATGTTTACGATGTCGTAGTAGACATCTTAGAAGCAGATCACCCCCGAACATCACAGTGCAGTGTCCCAACTCCACGGCCCACAACAGGAACAGCCAACAGCTGGAAACAAAGGGCAAAACATGGGAATCAGCCGCTCCTAAGCACCAAAGACCGCAAACAGGTTGCGAACAAGCCTAAGGACATCACGAGGTAAAGACACCAGAAGGAACACCCTGAAGGGTACAAGCCTGGATACACAGGCAAAACATAGTGCCAAGAAATGCAATCTGTAAAACAGAATTCAACAACACAAGTGAGAAACCCGCAAATGAACCCGTGCGGAAAGAATGGAGGCATACGTGAAGTCGCTTACAAACACTTGGAGAATAAAGCTAAATGAACATGCAAAGAAACAAGTAAATAAATGAATAAATAAACAAATCAAGGAATCATTCAATGAACAAACAGATAAGTGGATAAATAGATATATAGATTAATGCAGCTTTGCAACGTAACAGCAGGTTCCAAGGTTGCCGGAACCCGTGTCCGCCGAGAATTTTCTCGGAAGATGGTGCCACCACCCCTTTCTTCTAGAGACTGAAATCCACAAGCATCCTTCTACTGGGACTAAATACATAAATACATAGATAACTATTGTAAATGAATAAATTTGAAAAGAAAGTAAATAAGTAAATAAGCATTTTCTCCGCGCTACGCATACAATACTAATATGCCTTGAGATATCTACATACAAACTTCCCTGTGCACTGGAACTGCTTGACAAAAAGCTGTCAAGTTTTCCAAGATGAGGTTGCCGGCAATCTCAAAAAGCCTAACTCCATCATCATTGGAGCTACCTCAGAACCCAGGTCAAGATAACATGAAAAAACTAACAGATCCCGTGGACAACCAGCAAGTTGCAAATGTGCAACCATGGCGGCACCTGTTGAATCGAAGGAATTCCCACCATCCAGCGCAGCCGTTGCATCCGGTGAGAAGATCTTCACTGTGCGGCCTCAGGACACCAGGTACGGACAGCAAGAGGGCTGATGCCAGCCGATGTCCCAACACCGGCGGCTGACTTGTCTTAATGGAAAACCCAACTCGTGTAGACACACCTCAGTAGCAGAAAGCCCCGACAACAAGCAAACCAGTTGTTGACAGATTTGTTCATAGAAATATTTATCCAACCTTCTGCTTTGCCAGGAAGAGAACAAAGAAAACACCAACAAATACTGAAACAAATTGAAGCAAAGGCAACAAAACAAAGCAGGGGAAGCTGGGAATTACATGGAAGAACATGCCAGGCCATTCAGAGCAGCATCCGGACGGAAATCAAATGACTTTGCTGCGAGGCATCCCACCACCACGCAAGGCATGAATAAGAAGTGTTAGAAAGCACACCTTAAAGGAGGAATGCACCCAGGCACGTCCTTCTCCCTCTGGGCCTGTGCCTTATCTTAGCACTTAGCACGAGAATCAATACCCCTCGCCAAGGTCACTAAACGATGTTGGGGTTCGTTGGCCCCATCCACATTGAATTCATAGAAGGACATGTGAAGCGTATCAAAGTGAGAATCACAAAGAAGAGTGGGAGACGCAAAGATCGGGAACAAAACATGATGGTAGAAAATGTTTCCTCGTTCAACAAATGGAAGGCCCACAAGCGTGCACACACAGCACACACACAAGTCATTCCCCTGCAGGAACGGGGACAAGCTGCGGCAAGGTAGCCCCCACCAAAAACAGTGAACATTCAGAACTATGAAGCATCTCTCTCTCTCCAGCTATGAAGCATCATCAAACTATATTTTTGTTACCTTGATCAATCACTTCTGCTTAAGCATCAGTTTGTGATTCATTGTGAATCATGGTCAATCATTCCAATTGTTTGGGGCAAACGAAACCCTATCCTGTGACTGCTTGCTTGTGCGCATCCATGCTGAGGCGAAAGCTTGCGTTAATGGACAAAGACTTGGTCGCGAAAATACTGCCCTGTATCTGAAGGCACCCATCATCATTGGCACCTGGTCATGCTCATCCAGGGCTATTGGCAGCGCAGTTGGGGCCAGATTGTCACCAGCAAAAAACACCGACCTTCGATGAAGTTCTGCAGCTCGGTGAAGGTGGCGACATACGTAGTGTTGGATTGCCTCAGGACTGCGCCAGGTTTTCAATCATAAAACTTTTGTAACAGGTTTCCCATTATGTTTGAAACATGGTATGCAATTCTTTCCCTTGCTTGGCATCAAGTTCTGGGAATCGGACTCGCAAGTTATTTGTGCTGCACGTCCCACTAGCAAAAGAGCAAACTGGAGACACCATAGAATCATTTTGTCCACGCACCAAATGATGCGCCATAGTTTGAACTAGTTTTGCAAGCCACACGGCTTCGGACATGTAGATCAATGATTGGCCAGGAGGGGGTTGAAACCCTGGTCGCAACAACGAAGTACATGTGCATGGCTCTCTAATGATGTGTTTTGGAATAATTACATGGGCGGGCCAAAGATGAATGCCTACGTCTGGGGGAATGCAAAAAAGCGGCAGGAAGCAAAAGCGCCCCGAAGCAGCAATCCCACAGCAAATAGTGTTTGAAAATGAGGCGGCGGCAGCAGGCACAGCAGCAGGCACATCACACGCACACCCACTAGCAATCACCGGAGACAAGATTGGAACACAACAAGTGTGAGCCACGCCAAAAAAAATGGCAGGGCGTTCCAAACAAGTAGGTAAAATGGGTCGAAGAAAAAGATGAAATTTGCAACCTGCAAATATTTTTTCAACAACACACGCGGAAACTGATTCGATTCCTGCACCAACAGGTTGTTGGGACATACTGGGGTCACATCCCAGCAGCACAGCGTTGACCATCTGCTCCCTTACCAACAGTGTACAACATGTACTTTAGACTCTGGACAGTCCAAATATGCATAATGAAGTTCCGAAATTTGATGCAAACAGGCCCCCGTGTTTGGTTCCGATTTTGGGCCTTGTCTGAGGCGGCTGGACGGAAGCTCGATACCACAGGCGCGCCCAATTTGATAGGACCCCTGTGTAAACATTGTGTTCACGGGAACATGTAAAGCACCTGAAACTGCAGAGTCATGCAACAAAATTGGCAGATGCTTGCAAAAACAACTCGCCCAGTGTGCAAAAAAGGACTGGGATGGTTGGCGTTGGCGTTCCTTGTTCGTTCAAGTCAAAAAGTACGGTGCCATGTGAGAGATCAGGGTGGGCGTGTCCCCAACACACAGCACTGCCAGCATTGCGTTTCAAAATTGATGTTGCATTTTCAAGCGCGCTGCCACATATGCATGTTCTCCTGCACCCCAATATGCCATTTTTCAAATTGCAAAAGAAAACACTTTGATTTGGCAGCATTGTTGTTAGCTCAACTACATTCAGACAAATTGCCCCCAGGAACCTGCCAGTGCCGCTTTGCCTTTCTTTCACGTCTCCGTAAAACATTACGTTTCTACCACCATGGTCCCCCAACGCCATTTTGCCATGGGGCCGAATGTTTCAGCCCAGTTGACTTAAAACCTTTCATCGTCGCAGAGGCTGGCAACTCAACAATGCCAAAGTTGGGAAACCACATGCCGTAGAATTTACCAGCACACACGTTGGATGGCAACTTGTTGCCATAGATTGCCATCCTACAATTTTACGCCCCAAACTGCTTGAAGCAAAACCGTCCTCAACAGTGGGTTTTTTGAGTGAGACGACTCGACGCATTTAGGGCACCAGCGATTCAAACATTGGTTTCAGCCATGGAACATCAAGGCATATCAAGCCCAGACCAAAATGCCTCATCTGTAACCAATTTGGCACAGGTGTCAGCTCCAGCGTCGGCTAGTTTCAATTCCATTATCTTTCCAACGAGGCTGTTTGGCCTAGCGACCGTGCAGCTCACTAAACCCCTTTTACAAGGATTGGACATCGCCCAGCGCAAGATATTCAACACAATCGTGGGGTGGACCATAGTGGAACCAGTGGCTGGAGCGCAACTATGAGGCACATGAATGCCGAATTGAGTGCAGCAGTGATTTTAGAGCCGGTCAGCCGCTGGGGTGATGAAACAGTTTCGTCGATCTGCGCATGTTTGTGCCCCTGTGGATCGCTAACAATTTTTAGATCTTTTGAAATCCTGTTGCCAATAGCTGGGAAGGTTTCAGCACGGCGACGAATTAAATTTGAGCAAACGACATGGTCAACTCTTGCCCACAGTGCAATGTTTTGGTCTTCCTTTGAAAGCAACTATATGCACTGTTGTTGTGGGATTTCATCCTTATGCAATCTTGCTTGTTTTGCGGTTTCCCAGTGTCCTGGAGGGACAATTTTCAGTAGCACTGGCTGACTCGGACAGGCGAAAGCTGCCTCCAAGCGTGCACCTCCAAAATCCACGTCAGGGCCAAAATGCACAAAGTCATCAGCCGGCAATGTTCGGCGCTGGAATGATGCCGGTGGGGCCACGTCCCGCGGCGCAATTGAAATGGCCGCTGTCTGCCACCTTGAGGCCGCAATTTGGGACCCACCGTCATGTAGCTAGCTACCTTGTTCCCAAATCATTGGTTCAAGGAATTACAAATCAAAAACTGGAGAAAAAAATTTCCAAAACTGCAAACCGTCATCTCATTCCTTCGGCTTGAACTCCACGAAGTGACGGGTCAAGTTGTGCCACACTTCTATTTGTCGCGGGGAAAAAATGAAAAACATTGAAGACAAAACGTTTCAAATTTGGAGTCCTATGTGCACAATTGAGCACAAAGGTTGCCACAGCACCGCCGTCCGCAAGTTTCCAAAGGAAGTCAGTTGAGCTATGTTGAATTGACTTGCCTTCAATTGAAATGAGTTGAATTGAGGTCAGTTCAGTTGTGTGATGCCGAGGTGATTTGAATTGAGGTGAGTTGGGTTGGTTTGACTTAAATGGAAATGACATGATCCTGGATGCCCGCAAGCAGCCCCTTTAAAGCGCAAGTTGCCTTAAAAAGTCCGCACGCGTGAATTTCAAACGTCCAATTGTGATTTGGGCAACCAACCGATGCGCGCCCAAAAGTGTCCACGCTAAAACCCCGTCGCCCCATTCAAGTACACGTGCCACACCACATTCCTAGCCAGGGGATAACGTACTCAAACAACAGTGGGAAATACATGGAATTTTTTGGGGCAATAAAGTCGCAATGTACGCACCCCATTGCCAATGTTGTTCCAAACATTTGAATGGCCAAATCAAATTTTCAAACATTGCACGGTTTAAGCCGCACAAATTCTACAATTCAAATGCTGAAACGTTTCACGCCAAGGGCCGTACCGGCCGATTGGAATAAAGAATATGCAGCCCAGCCACTTGTGCCCAAATTCCCGTGCCAAAATGCGTCCTTCCATCTTGTTAGCCGAATATTGAAGGAGGCGGTTGCGCCTCAATCGTGATAATCACCGCCCCATCCGCGTTGCGGAGGAAACCAACGTCCGCCAGAGCAGCAACAAGTTCATCCAGCATCTGTATCCAATCGAAACACCGCAGTGCTATCACGAGTAAATCGTCGGCAAACCGAAGACTCAACAGAATCGGCAGTCCATCGCCAAAGTCAATTCCCAAAGATTTCACTTTGTCACGACACTTCGCCATTGCCCGTTGCAACGAAGAAGAAAATAACGGGGGGCTCAAGTCACACCTTTGTCGCACGCAAACCCAAACATCTGAATATGGATGTGTCAATCCATCTGCGGCTACGATGTGTTCAGGCAACCATCACTCCAGTTGCCTGCTTGGCATCAAGGCATTGGACCATTACCCCCGAGGGACACGAATTGGGATGGGCCTTGGCATGAACGCCTGCACGATTGGAATGCAGGGGTGCTTACCATGATGGAAGGTGCTTCATTGAAACTGTGGTCGCATCATCATGTGGTCCCATACTGGAAATTTGCCGCGAATACATCTGGTCGGGCCTCCTGTGACGCGCTGGGGTCTGCCGTGGCACGAAATCCTCGACTTTCGGACTGAATGGGTGCACACACATTTGCGACAAGCTGACACTGTGCCTTGGTTTCACGTCTGTTTACGTCATCACTGGAAATTCGCAACGCATATCGCAAAGCAGTCCCCAGATCGTTGGGCCAAACGTGTTTTACGGTGGGTCTTCTCGCATCGGACGGCCACATCTCACTTGGACATCGCAACGCGCAGTTTTCTGCAGATTCAGAGGTCTGGATGATTGGTTGGTGGCGCAAAATGAAGCATCATGGATGCACTACTTGGATGATTTTGTGACGTTTTCCTTCTCTCGGCGTTGACTTTGTTCAATGACTTTGGTCTCACCTTCCCGCGCCCTAAATTTGAGCTGCCTCCGGGTTTGCAAGATCTGATTTGCTCTACATCTCGACTGCCCGCTTCACATTGGGTGATTCGTGTTCTGCGCTGGGATCCTGGGGGCCGAAGATCGTGTGGTCGCAGACCTCCGACATGGAGTGACAGGATAAATCCTTACTTTCCTTGCAATTGGGGCCAATGGATGGTTTGTCATTGTGTGGCGAACACAACAATTGTTTCTGAACGTTTGATGTATTTGGATTTGAAAATTGGTGGAGCCTTTGTTCGTTGCATTTCTGTTTACATGCCACACATGGGATATGGCAATGACGAATTTGACAAAGGTATGTGATCAGCTTTACCGAATCTTTATTTGGACGAAACTTTGCGCAAAAACATGAAGGTGATTCTCGGAGGGGACTTCCATACACAGTTGGGGGTTGGGCGTCGTGGTGACGCTTTGGATGACCTTTGCAATTCCTTTCACCTCATGGTAGCCAACAGTGAAGATGGACCAAATGCATGGACCTTTTGCAGCTCAATGGGGGTGAAGGAACGCCTGGACTACATCATTCACAGTCGACACCTACATTTGATGGGAAGCTGTCCGAGTGATGACTTAAATTTGGGGTCTGATCACAGGGCTGTTCATGCAAGCTTCAAGTTACACCATTGCAAAATCAAACGGAAAACTTAACGAGCAAAACGTGGCTGGAATTTTGGAGGTGGAAAAATACCATGCTATTTTGGATGATTGTATTCAGCGACATTGCCCTTCAACAGTGCCTGAAATTGAGCGGGTTGTCCTGACAAGCGTGCAACAACTGGAGAGGCCCCAGCCTACCACAGTCACATGTGATATATGGCAAAGTCAAGACATCCATATTTTTTTGCACGACATAAAAGGTGCACAAACACACCGAACAGCATTATCGAAACACATTCGGAAAACTCTTCGGCGTCAACTACGTGAGAGGAGGAATCGAACCATATCAAACATTTTGGAGTCCTTCCGCGAATTATCGGAGTTGGAAATACTGAAGTATGACGCGCTTCGAATCACACCTGGCAAGCATACCGGGCAGAAACCCTCAAATTTTCAGCCTGTGAATCTTTTAGCGGACATTTTTTGTTTTGATCGCATTTTCTATTCTGGATTGCCTGACCTCGTTGGACCAGTTTTTTGCCCCCGGCTAGCACAGGTTCTTCGTCTGCATCGTCTGTACTAATTTGATCGGCCTCACGTCTGTCCTTCGACGGCCTTGGCAACAGTGGGTATACTGAGTCTGGACATTCAACGGTGAAACGTAGTTGGCAAGTTAGTCTGTTGCAAAACGGGTGCGAAAAATGACCATCCGTCACACTCATTGACCTCAGGCAGATGATGTACTTGACTAGCCATGGTCAACTGACGAGGGTGGCTCACTATCATCCTCAGTCATGGCCCCTTCGCTTGGGTCGAAGCCACCATACAACACATAAGTGTGAACGACAGGCCTGGCTGAGCTGAGCTAAGTCGCTGGAGTTCAACAGTTCCCCACTAAGCGGTTGCACATCTTGGGCATCATGCAGGCCGCCCTTGGATCGGAAGTTTGCGCTTGGCACTTTCTTCGCAGAGGCCTGCATGGGCCGAAGGGAACCCACTTGCAACTGCAGCTTGTCAGGGCGGCAACTGATGGTTTGGATATTGGTTTCCACCCTCTGGCGCGTCTTGCCCATGAGCTCGTCCCCCTTGGCGGCGGTCTTTTGCTGCAGTTCCCTGTGCAGGGAGGAGCTGGGATGAGCACCATGGCGTGACATCTGACTGCCTGGGCAGTTGAAGGTCAAACACTCAGACAGTCTGATGATTCTGCGTCGCTTTGTCTCCCGTGGCGCTGCTTCTGAAACGAAATCTTCAGCAGTGGATTTTGCCGTGGTGAGATGGAACATGGCTAGATGAAGAAACTCTGTTACTCCCTTCGGAACCTGAGTACGCTGGCGAGTCGAAGTGCATACCCGATGCATGAAGCGAGCTTCGGCACCGGTTGGGCCATGGCAACGCCCCCACCTAGAATTTACCTCTTCGGCCTGGTAACCAGGATGGCTTGAGCCAATAGTGGCTTGAACCGTAGCCATTTTGTGTTTTCAACAAATTACCTTTTTTACCCTGAAGAACGCTTAGCAAGTTTGAGAGGCATGCGTGCCAATAAGGGAGGAGACCATGAAGGCCTTGTGTTGAAAATGTTTCAGCTCGGCTGTTTTCAGTTGCATCAAGTTTTCTTTCGAATTTTCAATAACATGATATGCACCGCATCATTGGAACCCGCTTGGCAGCGGACAACATGTTGCCTAAGACTGGGACTTCACCAACGTCACCAGTTGGAGACCGGTGTTTTCGCTTCGGATTACATACAAGATTTTCAGCCAGATGATCCACAACCGTTTAAGGCATTTTTTTTTTTAAGGCATTTTTTTTAAGGCATTCACTGGACGCAATGCAATCATTTGATCAATTTGGATTTCGGCCATCCGTGGGGGTTGAGCATGCATTGATTGTTTTGGAAACGATTATCCAAAAATCTTTGGAGTGGAACGTTGGCTTCTGGATGGGCAGCTTGGACTTGCGAAAGGCTCTCGATGGAATAGAATTTGAGTCCTTGTTTCGAGCCTTGCGCAAACAACATGTGCCTGAGGAATATGTTTCGCTCTTGTCAATGTTGTACAAGAACCAAACCGGGGCAATTGGACAACATGAATTTGATATCGAGCGCGGTGTCAAACATGGAGATGCACTCAGTCCAACACTGTTCAATGCAGGTTTGGAAGATGCAATTTTATCTCGGAAAGGAAGACTCACCAATCAGGGAATTGATGTTGGTGCAGACGAACGATTGACGAATGCCCGGTACGCAGACACATGATTTAGTTTTATATGTGAAATCATTGGCTGAGTTGATCTGCATGTGTGAAAAAATGTGCCATGAATTGGCCAAAGTAGGTTTGCAACTGCATATTGCCAAGGCGAACCTGTTCACTACTTGCAGTGATCATGTGCCACCGGCTGCCGCCATCAAAGGTGAAGAGGTTGAAGTTTTTGCTGGAGATGATGCTCACAAATATTTGGGAAGAAAACTCACTGCCGACCTTCCAAAACGAGGGCGGATTGGATTCCAACATCGGCTGCAACTGGGATGGGCCAAATTCAATCATTTCAGACATATATTCACGAACAAGCATGTGGCCATGAAGTTAAGATTGAAACTGCTTGTAGTTAAAATTGATGCCGTTATAAGTCCCACGGCTTTATTTGGTTTGATGACAATGCCTTTGACTCAAGCTCACTTATTTCGGCTGGATGCGGCGCAGAGGAAAATGTTGCGATCCATTGTTGGTTGGCGACGTTTGGAAAATGAAACACGGACAGGCACCATGCACCGTATGAAACAGCGAGTTGACAGCGCTTTGAATTATTGTAATTTGGAAGCTTGGACAAAGCAGTTAGCCAAACGACAATTTCATTTTGCAACCAAAATAGCACATCAACAAGGTTGGCCGCAGAATGTTTTGATATGGCACCCGACAAGCAACTGGACTTGCAATATTTCTCAACGGCTTGTGAGAAGAGCAGGGCGTCCTTTGCAGCGATGGGATGCAAAGTTGGATCGGTTTACCAAAGAATTTTTCCTTCAACATGGCACTTGGTTTCGTGCTGCGTAATGTCTCGGGTGGCCTAGTCTCGCTCTGAATTTTGTAGATTTTTACGTCGACAACTAGCTGTTGGCGTTTGCGCCCGTGTCTTTTCAGGATCGTAGTTTCAAATTCGAGTGGGCGCAAAGCAAAGCAAAAATGGTTTGTCGTGCTGATCATTAGTTGTGGACACGGCATGACGCGGATTTTTTTGATTTCTGCACATTGTGAGGTTTCCATTGTTTTTTCTCCGTAATTTTTTTGCAGTCTCACCGCTTTTGCCCTGAATGGGCACTCGCTGTGGCTAACAGGCTTTGCCTTCGACTATACTGTCGCAGATCACTGCGGGACGGCACCGGAAGTGTGGAACGTCATAGTTTTGCCGCATCAGTTGGATTACAGATGTGCGCATTGCAGGGTGGAACGGGCGTTGGCCCCAAAACACGCACGCAACACGCCTCGACGCAGGGGACTGAAAACAGGGAGCCGCACTTGGGTTGTCACGGGCGCCCTGCGGCATTCCAATCAACATTCCGAAACAAAATGGCCAAATCCAACACAACCAACGTTGTTTCAGCCATCAATTCACCACGAAAAAGGCAAATCGAAAACGGATGAACAAATGTTTTGGAACAATGTCCTCTCAAGCGTGGCTTGCAACCGGTCCGTGCTCAAAAACGCTTTGCAAATCCATGCAGTCAAGATGTTCGATGGACTTACGCGTTCGGAGGTGCAACTCGCACAACCAAGATGATGAAAAATGTTTGGTTTTTGAAATTTCCAAGTTTCAGCAACAAAAATTGACAAGGTGGAAAAAAATCAAACTACAATCGATGCTGTCGAACTCTGCTAAACAGAATGCTTTACGCCATGGCTTCACGTATCCTGAAACCGGCCACTGCCAAAACCGGTGCGGCCCGTAGGACATGCAAATGTGGAGACGGGCCAATATGAAAAGGGTCGTCCGACCAGAACAGATTGGGTAGCGTCAAAAAGGTCCGGAAAAAAAACAGTGGCACAGCGGCGTTTTCGCGTTGCACAATGCGGTTTCGATTGATGATTTGTGTTTGACCGCCGGAATTGAACAGAAGCAGCCGCACTTGTTGATGTTTTGGTGGTTTGTCTGCGGGGGGTGGGTTTGACGCTCAAATCATCGTCCAATAGAGGAGTGACAGCGCAGGTGCGACCCCAGGACCATCTTAGAATTATACGCCATCGCACAAATGGTTGGCATGCATGTTCAATGCAAATGACGGGGGGCATCAACAAAACGACTTGGACAACCGCCTACGAGCAGCTTCGGACGCCTCCATGCAAACCGTGAATTTTTTATACGACAAACACGCGTCTTTTCGTCTTCGGCTGAAATTGTTCGATGCAACTGTTGCATCTGTGGCATTGCTCGCGGCCGGGCAGCCTCACCACGCTGGGGCTGGCAATTGTGAAAATGGAACCCATCGGAACAAAATTGAATGTAGATATATGGATTTGGCACTGTAGACGGGGGGTGCCAATTTTTGGAAGAAATGGCCCGTGGCTGCTTCACACGCTATGGCACTGAATTTGTATCTTTCGTGTCCAAGAAATATTTGGTTTGCCTAAACATCCGCCTGTCGTCTCTCCGCGCTCTCAAACATCGAGTTTGTCACGGTCGACTGCGCAACATGAAGCATATGGAGCCATCAATGTGCAACATTTTTACCATCAAAGTTGTTTCGCCTGCTTAGCAATGTTTGATAACAGTCAATGTTTTTACCACCCAGCTTCGGCAGCGAACATTTCTGTCAGAGTGAAGAACTCCCAGTGTCCAAACCTTCAACGGCCACAACCGCATGCCCACAATGAATGATCCAGCCGCCTTGGAATCCAATTGTGCACCAAAAAAATTGAAAAAAGTGGCTGAACCATGCTGAACCCGTGCATTCCATCCCCAACATTTTCTCAATCATCCTACTTGGGGAGATGGCCGGGGGAGATGGCCGGCCATCATCGCACATGCAACGACATGCGGTCCACCGGTGCCCTTTGCAGCACCCTTGCTGAACCCTGCCCGTAGTCTGGACTGATGCTTGTTCTGTGGCCCGGTGGTTCGAATTTTTGTCACCCTTGTGCACCTGCGAGTGCCTTGGGTATAGAGTGCCGTGAAATCACGGACGCAAACCTGGAAAACTGGTAACCGAAACAATAAGAACCTGAAAGGCCCGAAATCGAACAATGATGAAACACATTGACCTCCAAATGCTGCCCATGGAACGTTCAGAGGCCCAGGCACTGCCGCATTCGTATCTTGCCTTTGTCCCACCATCAATGATCAGGTTTCGGCACAAAAACATACCGAGGTTGCCACAAAGCAACGGAATGCCTCCGTTAAAGGATTTCATCTGTGCTACGCAGCCAGTAGTTAAAATTTTGTTTCATTTTTTCAGTTTGTTAATTTGTTGGTGCGTGTTTTTGAGACAGTGTTCTGATTTCAACTGTTCGGGGTGGATTTTTTCCATCTAGGTTGTGCCAGTTGCCAAAGGCAGCAGTCCAGGTTTGGGAAACCCGGCAACCCAAAGCATGCAAACAATGACGTTGACTGACTTGTTTTAGCAGAAACGAAATATATACCTGACGAGTTTGCATTTTCCGTTCGGGCCAAAAACATTCCAATCGATGAGTTCGAGTGTGGCACATGCGAATCAAAAACACGGGACGGTGTCAATGTGTCAATGCTATTATTTTCCTTCCACATGCG
Organism: Symbiodinium kawagutii; assembly: GCA_009767595.1. NCBI lineage: Eukaryota > Dinophyceae > Suessiales > Symbiodiniaceae > Symbiodinium > Symbiodinium kawagutii. Next base: position 92,700 of record VSDK01019608.1, on the reverse strand, counting down.
TAGTTCGGCAACGGACAAAACCACGAGACACACCTAGCCAGAGGTGCGCCGCTGCATTTCGCCTCCAAAATGCCAAGAGGCCCAGTCAGCCAACCCTGGCGGCAACATTTTTTCGTCAATCAGAACTCGTGCAAATCTGAAAACATTTTTAAAAATGTTCCAACTTTGAACGTGAACGTTGCTGGGTTCAAGCGCCAGGCCGGGCTAAGGCAACACCATGTTGAGACAGATTTGGTGTTCATGCACCATCGTGATGCATAACTTTGCCACAGTTTTTTGTTCAGATGTTTGTTGGGAATGCAAGGGCGGTAAACCTCCAATTCCGACCTCTGCAAAACCTGCACCAAACCAAATCGAACAGAACCAAAGAACCCATCTTCAGTCCAAAAAATTTCCATCAAACAAGTCCACAAAAACAATGGAAACAAAACAAAAAAACGTTTGAACAGAACATGCCAGTCAAAACGTACCAAGACACAACGCACCACACCAAAACGGACCAAACACAACGTACCACACCAAAACGTACCAAGACAAAGCATACCACACCAAAACGTAACAAGACCAAACGTACCACGCCAAAATGTACAATGTACAAAGAAAAAAACGCACCAAGGCAAAACGTACCAAGAAAAAACGTATCAAACATAACGTACCACACCAAAACGTACCAAGACAAAACATACCACACCGAAACGTAACAAGACAAAACGTACCACGCCAAAATGTACAAAAAAACACCAAAGCAAAACGTACCAAGACAAAACGTATCAAACATCACGTACCACACCAAAACGTACTAAAAACAAAACATACCACATAAAAACGTAACAAGAGAAAAGGTACCACGCAAAACGCACCAAGACAAAACATACCACACCAAATTTTTTTTGTCCGGGGTAGTGCCGTTGTGGCGCGGAGCCTCGGTCACTGTGACAGACTGCAAGGGTGAAAAGAAGCCCATCAGTTGAAACATTCAACCAAACCAAGGCCAAAAATCAGAACAGGGGGGACCAAACAAACCACCACCAAAAACCAAACAAACAAACCAAAAACCACCCCAAAAGAAACAATCAATTTCAACCAGGGCAGCGTGTGTTAACTAGGTGAAACGTCCGCTCTCACTCGGCTCACGTGTTGACGTACAAGGCATCAGCATCAATTATCACCTTCCAATACTTCGCCGGAGACTTCGATAAGCCGTATGTGACTGAGCGAAGCCATGTGCCATTGTGCAGCAGGTTCTGCGCAATCATGTTGAAGCCTGGAACTCTTCAAGTCATGTGAAATTCGTGCAAATTGCAACTGCTTTGATGAATCGATCCGATGCGACAATTGCCAACAAACATTGCAACATGCCGATGTGAAGCGAAACAAAAGCATCCGAAGAAAGGAGGGGGGCATTAGCCAATCCGAAGGGGCCCTCCCAGAGGGCCCCAGTGCAGGGGTCAGGAAGCATCATCTCTCACTGGGGATATATGTACCTAGGCATGACGCCATAGCAAGCTTCTCTCTTTGGCGCCTCCCCGGTCTTTTCGTTCCAATTGAAACGCACATAGTTCAGCGGACATTGCTTGGAAGACTACGATAACAACACGCAGCATGCTAAATTTCAAAAGTCCAGGTTGGTTCAGGAGGAAAAAGGCTCCTAATTTTGAACGTTCCACGTCAGGCCAATTTAGACTTGGGGAGTACCGTAGGCAAGAAAGTGTGGTGAAGCAGCTTGGAAAACAATCTAGATTGTCGAGATGGATTGATGGCTTTAGCACGGAGGGGAAATGTGGTTCGTCCTTCCCAAAAAGTTAGAGCGCCAAAAAAAAATTAGAGTTCCAAAAAAAAAGGAACTCTAAGGATTTATTGCAACCCGAAACACTGTAAAATACAGCATTTTGCGTTCCAGCAGGTTCTTAAAGTTCCTTTTTTTTTGGAACTCTAATTTTTTTTTGGCGCTCTAACTTTTTTCAAAGCGAACACAAACTCTTGTCAGGCCAGATTAGGAGTTTACAGCATTTTTTTCTGCTCTGTAGTTTTTGCGCGGTGGATCAATGTTGCCTTTTGGATTTGTTCCATCCGAATGGAATGCCTTTTCTGGTATGTTATAAGAATTAGGGCGCTTTTTTGAGCCGAACTTTTGCTCGAAAACCTGGACTTATGAAATTTGGCAACGCAGCAGATCATTTCTTGCGGCTAGAAACACGGACTCGGAGGGAGATCCGCCGTTCATGGCATTGAAGGCACATGGAGCTGTGGCCATGCCCTTGCAAATGTCGATTCGAAATCATCAGAGACTCACAAGCTCTGGTCGATGAGCTCTCCAAATATGATGCGGTCTGAAGGCACTCTCATCACCCATCAGCTTTCACCTTGCCATCGCAACTGCATGACAGCAGAACATTGGAGAGGCAGTCTTGCTCCACTTCGCAGTTGGCAGAGAATCAAACGGCAACACTCTTGTAAGTAAACATGCTCCTTCCCCGCGCCGGAAGACTAGACTCCAACAAGTCAGATCAAAGTCCACCCTGTCTCCTAAGCCCTTGTACGGCTAGGTACACAGCTGCAGAAATGGCTGCGGCGATACTTTGCCCAAGCAGGGCTCTATTGCCATCCAGCTCGATAGTTGGAATGGCGGGCATGGGCTTGAGGATGCGTCTATGATGCACTAGAAGGGGGCTGGATCCGAGCACCCCCCTTCAAAGGTACCCTTCAAGGGGGCTTGAAAGTCCTGGCTCCTGAGGGGGGGGGGCTGAAGGTCACGAAGGGCTTCAAGCCCCCTTGAAGCCCCCTTGAAGCCCCCCCTTCAAGCCACCTTGAAAGCTCTCCCTTGAAGCCCCCTTCAAGCCTTGAAGGTCTGAAGGGCACTATTTCTTTCAGTTTTTAGATTCTTTCTGCACTAGAAGCACCTGATGCTTCATCGCGTTTCCGGTTGGACTTCTTGCTGGGGAGGTGTTTCCAAGACCAGAATTGTTGGGCAAACAGTGGAGCATTAGCCAGCGATCCAATACATGCAAAAGCATCCGGGACTGGATTGTCTGGAGAGCGTACGGATGCCGTTGAGCCATGTATTGTGCCCACTGGCCCGATTATGGTCCTGAAATGATCTCCATCCAGGGTCTGCATACCAGTCTTCCAAGGCAGCTCCATCTGCGAAATGACCCTCTCTAACGAACAGATTCAACGTTAAGAGCAAATGCATCATCACGCTGATAAGCTCGGTTACGACACAACGCATACTTGTGATAGACTTGTTCAGCAGTCGTCGCAGCATCAAAGTACACAGCTCCAACAGTCATTAACACAGCTGGGGACAGCGTCATCAAGTCTCACCGGAGCATAGTCCGTCCATCGTTCAGGACTGCCGTGGTGGCGCTTTAAGCTTAACAGAACAAATAGTAGGTGTTCGACTCATAGCCAGGAGCTTGGTGGAGTTGTTGGCCAAGAGACCGGTGGAATAGAGTTGTCTCGCAAGAGGATTCTGTGGTGGCCGTGGGATCTGTGGAGCACAGGCACGCCCTTGGGAGATTCTCATGGAATTATCAGCGGGCCGACCTGGCCGGTCTCACTCGATCACTTTGATTTCTACTCCGCCAGAATTTAAATAGTCATAAGGTCCCACGAAGCTGAGTTCTCGGACGTTTTTGAAAATCTGGCTTAGACATGGGAAATAAACTTTCAAGTCTCCCATCGGAAGCCTTCCTTTCTGTTGATCGTTCCCGGTATCATGAACTAAAAAGAAAGAGCACAGAGATGAGGTGATCCTTCTGGCCGGATCCAGATTTGCTCGTCCAGAGCAAGCGAATGCTGCAACGCTAAGGCGAGTTCGGCTATTAAGCATTTTTGTCAGAACGGTGCCGTAGTCCAGGGATCCATTCAGGCGCTGACTCAGCAAGAGGTATTAAATTAATGCCGCAAAAGAATTCAGGCAAAAAGCCACCGATCACCAAGGTAGCAGTGAGAAGAGCAAATCGGACATCCGATTGTTGATTTGGCGGAGTTGACTGAGTTCATCTGGTAAAGGCCAAAATGATTTTGTAATGAAAGATTGGCACCAAGTCGTTCGTGTTGGTCTCATAAAAATGGCTTTGATGGAATGCGCTGTTCTGGTGTTTTTGCTTGGTTGGTCCCCCTTTTGTTTGTTATGGTCTATGGCAACTCCGTAGCCATTTTGGGAAGTAGCTAGTCTTGAAGCTCGGCTCTCCTTTCCGGTCCGTTGCACTCATGTGAAGATCATTCGACAGCTAACAATTGCATAAGGAAGTTCGTTGGAACTACCTTTCTCATCTTGTTTAGTTTTCTTTATCTTGGAGATACGCTAGTATCACCAAGTCGTGTCTTCTCTTGTCTCTTCTCTTATCTCTGGAGACTCGCTGGAGTCACCAGTTCATTGTTTCTTCTTACTTTCCTTCTTTTGGAGATACGCTGGTATCACCATCTTCTTATCTCTTCTTATCGTTTGATTTGGACCGATTCGTTTATTTGGAAACTCGCTGGAGTTACCAAATTAATCTAAGGCCAACTCATTGTTCCGACAGAGAAGCTGCGCAACGAGCTTGTGATTTTTTGATCCGCTCCATTCTGTCTTGCTCAGTGCTGATTTATTACCAGAACGGATTTTGCACATTCCAGTGGAGGAAGATTTGATCTTATCTTGCTTGACATCCAGGACTTGATCCAAGGATTTCGTCGCATTTAGACTGAAGGTTAGGTTTGTGTTTTGCCCACCTTCCACAAAAGAGCTTTCACGCCCCTGGGCGCAATGGGTTCGTTATCGATAGGATCCAACGTTGCAGTCTCTGGACGGTACGTCCGTCAGATCCCAGTGAGTCAGATCAGCAGTGAACTTTTTCTTTTTCCTTTCGCAACAAGAGTCACGTTTTTTGGTTTGTTTGCCCGGTGACTTTGTGGAGGGAGAACAGTTTTGAATAAGTTTTCTTAAGGTGGAAACTCGCTGGAGTCACCATGTCGTTCCTCTGTCTCCTGGAGATACGTTGGTGTCACCAATTTATTTTTGGTAGTTCTCTGAAGAAGCTGGAAACTCGTTGGAGTTACCATCCTTGTCTTCCTCCTTCTTGTTCTATGCTCCGGATCTGGACGATTGAGTTTTGGATTTAAACGTCAGCGATGAATGACATCCAGTCCGCTCAGGCACCAAGTCTACTAGCGCCATTGACGTAGGACCGAAGGTTAGGTTTGTGTTCTGCCCACCTTCAATCCGCGGATCCCTCAACTAATGCTTGGTGAAATGCAACTGCTTCCAGCATTTTTTTTGTTTTAGTTCACATGTGCTTTTTCCCACCGCAATTTAGCAGGAACGTGTGATCCTCAGTCGTCTAGTGCGAAGGGTTCAGTAACGCGTTCAGTGTCATAGCGATGCATTTCATTCTCGGAACTAGTGGTACCTTGAGAATTCAACCTGGACGCCTACCAGTCATCTTTTGCGTGTGAGATTTGAGCACGGTACTGCCAACAAACACTAGCGCGAAACCGCATGCCTGGACCTTGAATGCTATTTGGCTTTCAAACGACATTGCATGTCAGCAGCAGTTCTTTGTGCGCAAACAAAACGGAAAAAAATGGCACTCAAGCACGTCAAGGTGCTCCTGGCATTCCATGAAAGTTCACAGTGATGCACGCAAAAGTAGTTGTATAGGAAGTGGCACAGCCTATGGGGCCTCGGTAATTCGTGATTGTCCAACTTACAGTCGCCATCAACATGCTATTTTTCAGGCCTTCAATCCGCGGATCCCTCAACTAATGCTGGGTGAAATGCAACTGCTTCCAGCATTCTTTGTGTTTTAGTTCACATGTGCTTTTTCTCACCGCAATCTAGCAGGAACGTGTGATCCTCAGTCGTCTAGCGCGAACGGTTCAGTAACGCGTTCAGTGTCACAACGATGCATTCATTCTCGGAACTAGTGGTACCTTGAGAATTTAACCTGGACGCCTACCAGTCATCTTTTGCGTGTGAGATTTGAGCACGGTACTGCCAACAAACACTAGTGCGAAACCGCATGCCTGGACCTTGAATGCAATTTGGCTTTCAAACGACATTGCATGTCAGCAGCAATTCTTTGTGCGCAAACAAAACGGAAAAAAATGGCACTCAAGCACGTCAAGGTGCTCCTGGCATTCCATGAAAGTTCACAGTGATGCACGCAAAAGTAGTTGAGTAGGAAGTGGCACGGCCTATGGGGCCTCGGTAATTCGTGATTGTCCAACTTACAGTCACCATCAACATGCTATTTTTCAGGCCTTCAATCCGCAGATCCCTCAACTAATGCTGGGTGAAATGCAACTGCTTCCAGCATTCTTTGTGTTTTAGTTCACATGTGCTTTTTCTCACCGCAATCTAGCAAGCACGTGTGATCCTCAGTCGTCTAGCGCGAACGGTTCAGTAACGCGTTCAGTGTCACAACGATGCATTCATTCTCGGAACTAGTGGTACCTTGAGAATTTAACCTGGACGCCTACCAGTCATCTTTTGCATGTGAGATTTGAGCACGGTACTGCCAACAAACACTAGTGCGAAACCGCACGCCTGGACCTTGAATGCAATTTGGCTTTCAAACGACATTGCATGTCAGCAGCAGTTCTTTGTGTGCGAACAAAACGAAAAAAGTGGCACTCAAGCACGTCAAGGTGCTCCCTGCATTCCATGAAAGTTCACAGTGATCCACGCAAGATAAGTTGAGTAGGAAGTGGCGCAGCCTATGGGGCCTCAGTAATTCATGATTGTCCAACTTACAGTCACCATCAACATGCTATTTTCCAGGGAAGCTGCAAAACCAGAGGTGCAGGTTTGCATGTGTGAGATCGATTGACTTTAGGCGCGGGGCAAGTATTCACATCTTTTGGGAAGCTCGCCAACCTTGTTTGACGAGATGACTATTAAGGTGTATTTGGTCTCATCGCAGATGCCTGGTCAACGTCTTGCGGTGTATGTAAGTACAAGGCAGCCTTAGGTTCATCTCATTGCTGAGAATTACTGAAGTGTATGTGTCGAGCCCTTTGAGTGTCAGCAGACTCTTGGGAAGGTTCTCGATACCAAGCAAAGCTCACATCGTCCACACCAACAAGAGTCAACCATTGGTTCAATTGCGTTTTACCTTGGGACTTAGTCACAAAAAGCGCAATCAAGCACGACTCAAGGCGCTCCTCGCATTCCATGAAAGTTCAGGGTGACGCTTGCAAAATTAGTTGCGTAGGAAGTGGCGCAGCATCCATTAACCAATCACTTTGCCAATCAATTAGCGCTAGATATGGTGAGTGGTCACCCTGCCATCCACCATCAATTCACCTTCGCTTCTTTCCAGCGAGATGGGAGTTGCTCAGCTAGCCATTGACGCTACCAGTGGTCGGGACCGGCCATGTTGGTGTTGCTTGGTTGTGATTTGTTGGTTGCCAAGATGTCATATCAACCAGGATGGCTGCCATCGTCAATCAAACACACGATGCTTGACAATTGTCAACATTTCACTCATCCATGATTCCACATCATCAACCATCATGAACCACTGAAGTCATCGACATCTCCTTTTATTGAGTCTTGTGGTGAAAGAAGCCTCAGATTCATCTCATCGCGAAAGTACTGACGCAGGTTGGCCGTGCCCTTTGGGCGTCAGCACAGTATTGGGAAGGTTGTCGATACCAAGCAAAGCTCACATGGTGCACACGAACAAGAGAAAACCATTGGCTAGATGCATCTTGTTCCAAGAGTCTCCGCGAGGTCCCGCATTCCCAGCACAGGTTTGTCGCGCTCGTTCCGATCGAAACCAAGCGCCTGAGGTGTGTCCTCCTATCCTGAATTCAGTCTAATTGGAAAGGGTTTTTTTCTTTGTTTCTGCAGTTGGCCCACTTGAGTCAAACACGGCAACCGCACCAGGCAATTAAAACCACCTGGAAACGCAAACACCACGGGAGTGGCCATCAGTCGGTAACCATTGTTAATTTTGAAATGAAAATAAAAAAACATGCGAGCGTTTCGTGAAAATATCAGCATTGGACTTCCTTCAGTTAGATATTAGGGCCAGCGCTTTGAATGCTGGTCAAATTGCGGTGGCAAAGAGAGGTTCATCGGATAGCGGCATTTCTGCTGGGCTACAGCAAGGTCGTTCTCATACATGACCGCACTCAGCTTCAAGCAACAAACTTCTAGAATCTTGGGCGCTCAGCGCGTTGATTTCTCATCAAATTGCGAGGCCCGGTTGCAATTTTAACAGTGGGTTGCGCTGCCCAAAAGCAAAGTGTTTGAAAAGATAGATGGCTGTCCTGCAAGATGTAGCAGATTTAAAACCAATGACCATTTTTTGTAGGATATCTGTTGCTTTCATTTAAAGACACACCCTGAAATAACATGATTTGTCATCCTGGGCCATGCTTTTCTCAACTCTCAAAATCGTCCAAGTCCCAATCAAAACTGGATCCGATTGAACATTTTGTTCATCCAGAGGAGCTAAGGACATGCCTCATGCCTCCGAAATAAAATCAAGATGGTTTCATTTCATTCTCTGGAGTCACACACTGTTTGCCAGGCGCAACAAAAGGCAGAGCAGGACTGTGACGTAAGTAAATCGTTGGGCCTCTTTCCAGCGTCAGAAACTAATATGAAGCTCTGCGCTGATGAATTGCAGACCTGTATATGGGAATCCAAACGCAACATTTTGTGATTCGTCGTAGTGCCTGTTTGTCGCTGCTTTTTCATTGTAAGTGAGTTAACACTGATGAAGGGATGGTCAGTAAATTGCCGAGATTTGGATAGAATCTAGATGCTTGACCTTTTCCACTTTGAAACAGACAGGACCAGGCACGTTTGAAGAACCATCAAATGCAGGAAATTTTGCTTTAAACTCATATTCCCTGACCGCATAGGCTTACACGTCTTTGTGCGAACCATGCTTTGAAAGATCTTGCAATTCGCAACAGATGGCATTTTGAGTCTCCCTTAAGGACCTTCGGTTGTGAAAGAGTAAATGCTTGCGTTTTGTCCAGGGGCATTTACCTCTCCACCAGCTGACATGTAAACGCAAGTGGGAGATCTCCGCACCACTGGTCAAGCTGTTTCGCGCGTTTCCATGGTTCATGCAGCGAGTGGCTACAAGATGATGTTTCTGTCTGTGGGCCGAAGCTGTTTCAGAGGACTGGTTGCAGAATGTGATGAACGGCATTTTGAATTTTAAAGTGGATCAGCTGAGCAAAGAGAATCGATCAGGAGCTCTCCGAGAATTCTAGCAGTCTCTCTTCCTTCCAGCGGTTTTCCGAAGCATTGGTATCATTGGTTGCCATGAAGCCTTTACTTTGGCGCGGGCTAAGCTACCAACCACAAAGCTTTGCAGAGGAGATTCCACTGGCCGAAGGCTGTTCAACGAAAGATTTTGCATGTCGCTATATATGGTATTTTGATTCTCCCTTGAAAGATCTTAGGTTGTTTAAGAGCAAATGGTTGCATTTTGTTCGGGGGACATCTACTTCTCCACCATCTGATATGTTGTAGCAAGTGGGAGATTTCCGCACAACTGCTGAAGCTGTTTCGCGTATTTTCACGGTTCCTGCAGCGGGCGGCTGCAAGATGATGTTTCTGTCATGTGGCCGAAGCTGTTTCAGAGGACTGGTTGCAGCATGTGAGGAAGTGCATTCGATCAGGCGCTCTCCAAGAATTCTAGCATTCTCTATTCCTTCCAGCGGGTTTTTGAAGCCTTGGTATCATTGGTTGCCATGAAGCCTTAAAAATGGCGCGGACCAAACACCAAGCCTAAGAGATTCCACTGGCTGAAGCTGTCTTGAATGCACAACGATTTGAATTCTACATTTTCTCCACTGGAAACTTCCAACTAGTAAGTTTTGAGCCCACTGCAACGGGGACTTTTTTGCCATCAACATAGAAACACGCTGGCTGCGCGCAATCTGCAAATAAAAAGCTTAGTGAGTTCACTACTGGTGGGAGTGGACATGGTGCACTAAACTGTTTAGGTGTTGGGCGTTTCCTTTGACCGGGAATCCGAGCTACAGTGCTAGTTGGCGCTGACAGCTCCGTCGCATGGATCAATGATCCGCACGGAAAGCTTTTGAGGAGTCTCCACTTGCAAGCTGTCACTCAAGACAAGCGTAGCTTCTTGAGGGACCTCCGTTTTCCACTGTCTTTGGTAGGTGTTGTGGTTCCGATGCTTGTCAACTGTGATCAGCCAAGGACGCCTCAGGTTCATCTCATTGTTGAAAATTACTGCAGTGTTCTGCCGAGCCCTGACTGTCAGCAGAGTTTTGGGAAGGTTTCGAAACCACACGAAGCTCACATCGTCCACACCAACAAGAGAAAACCATTGGCTCACATGCGTTTTATTCTTGGACTTAGTGGTGCCTTGGGAATCCAACTTGGATGCCTACCAGACATCTTTTGCGTGTGAGATTTGAGCAAGACACCGCCCAAAAACTAATAACTAGGATGAAACCACATGCCTGGAACTTAACAGCTCTTCGGCTTTCGAACGACATGTCATGTCAGCAGTAGTTCGGTGCAGCCCAGCGCAAGTTTAGCTCTTTTCGCTAAGAGCAAGTTTGGCAGTACAGCAGCGTTGCCTGGAACATGTTGAACGCCATCCGGTAGCAGCATACAACCTGGGTACTCAGTGATCTATCCATGGCTTTATCCTATCCATTTAAAGCCATATACCTTGCGTTCAGAGATGTTCTTAGCTTTGCTCTCTTGTCAATCGGCCAGTCTTGAATTCTCTCGTTGCTTCTCCATTTCAGCAATTCCTTCACTTGGCTTTGTTCACCAAGTAATGCCAGTTAATGGGCGCAATGATGAGCTCGGGAATTGTCAGCTAAACCTAGTAGGCACCATTCAAGACTGCCCTGAGCTAGTTTGTATAGGGCGCTTCATTGGCGCACTCGGCCTCGAGCAGTGCTGGGCGGTTGTCATTACTTACACGCGTGCTTGTTACACGTGCCATGTTGCCAAGAGGAGACATGAGGGCTGGGTTTGTGATATACCCACCTTCCATCCCTGAAATTCCCGGCGCTGGCGTCTTCTGTGTTTTTCACCTGCCTCCTATCCAAGGCTTTTCTTGCTTCGTTGGGCGGCCCATTGAGCAAAACCGGAATTGGCGTATGATTAATAATGCCTTTACTCTTGCCATTGCAAATATGTTCCTTTTCTTGGCCTGGTATCTGCAATTATTGCCTAAATCCTGCCTTATCACATTAGCAACATCAACATCTTCACATCATCACATCTGCAGATCTAGATCTTCGCATCATCAAATCTGCAGATTCAGATCTTCACACCCACTGCAGATCTGGATCTTCGCACCCTCACATCTGCAGATCTAGATCTTCACCCCTCACATCTGCAGATCTAGATCTTCACACCCTCACATCTGCAGATCTGGATCTTCACACCCTCACATCTGCAGATCTAGATGTTCACACCCTCACATCTGCAGATCTAGATCTTCACACCCTCACATCTGCAGATCTAGATCTTCACACCCTCACATCTGCAGATCTAGATCTTCACACCCTCACATCTGCAGATCTAGATCTTCACACC
>VSDK01019608.1:47489-70246 GCA_009767595.1 Symbiodinium kawagutii | reverse complement strand
CTCTTAGCATGGCTGTCACTTACCACCATTCATACTAGAATCGCAGTGCTCTTCCGTGAAAACCCAGCAGGTGAAGCCATTGCACAGAATGTGGACAACCTGTATCTTGCTGAACCTCAAAAGCAGTTGATGGTCCGACCTGTGGCGAGAGACCATTATCTCCCAGGAAGGTTCACCATTGACCATCCATCTAACAAGTGTGCCCACGCCATCTCTAAAGCAACAGTCGTGTTATGCACCACAGGGACAGCATATCAGAACGCCCAGAGCCCAAATCCGTGTATTGCCAGTTATCTTCAACAATGTAATATCCTGGTCTTGGAAGAAGCGCAGCAGCTAGGAGAACACAAAGGCACTTATGCGCAATCCCTCACTCGAAGCGATTGTCTACATGTCCTCACGGGGGATGATAAGCAAAGTCAAGGAGGTCTGGCAGCAGGCGTCGATGCTGAAGTAGCGCGCGACCGTATTACTGAATCGAATATCGGCCTCAGAGGCCAGCACCGATGGTACACACCTAGCACGCTTGCCTTAACCCTGGTGCAAGGCACAGAGCCAAACAAAGAGAGAAATCTCGACCTAATCTATCGTCAAGCTGCCGCAGTTCAATACACTGCCTTCCGGAGAAGTAGGCCCAAGGTCAGGTTTTCAGCATTATCGAAATATCATCCTCTGTAGTGCAGCTGTAGTTGCCCTGTACATACATCGCATCGCCGGAGCAAAAGCGCAGTTCAAAGCAGGCACGATGAGAATTCGTGCCCAACTGATTCTGAGAGGCAAACCTCGCTGGAATCCGCCATGTAAATACCCACTCAGCCACAGTGTCAGTGACCAGAGAATGTGCGATACTACGAGGTGAGAAAATAATGCTGTCAACCAAAGGCTTCTTGCCGCAAGAAGACGTTTAAGATTCATCCAGCGCCAGAAAGAATGGGTCAGATCGCCAAGCAGCAACGCAACGCCATGTGCGCCCGTAGCCCGAAGGGCTAGGTAAACGGCTGCGGAAAAGCTGCAGAAAAGTGGAGGCAGGCTGAGAAGCAACCACACGTTCATCGGCCGGAGGCCTCTGACCGGAGGAGGCAGGTGGGGAGGGGGGAAAGAGAGAAGGAGAAAGGAAGGAAAGAGAAACAAGAGAGGCAGAAGAGAGAAAGAGGAAGAAGGGCCAAGGGGTGGAGAAGGCAACCAAACACACAAAGGCCGGAGGCCCGTGTGTGGAGGAAGCCACAGGGAAAGATGAAAGTTAGAAGAGGGGAAAGGAAAAGAAGAGATGAGGGTACCGGACAAGTGATTTGGACAAGTGCATGTTCTGTAAGCAGGGCTCAACGACCTCGTTACTGATGAGGGAAGGGCCGTGCGTCTCTCCGTCTGCCAGAGGGTCTATGAGCAGAAGATGCAGGTTGGGACTGCGGCTCAGCAGGCGTTCTGCTGCGAGGACGAGTAGCTTCGCCAGAGCCTGCCGCAGGTTTATGATGTCGTTGTTGCCTCTGCACCACCTCCCGCATGCCCTCAAGATCAAGTTGGTGAGGACTTTGGAAATGGATTTGTGGCCACCATCGTTGCGAAACACTGGCGTATCGTTGAATCCATTCAGGGGTGCTGTGTTTGTCGACACTGATCCCTTCATCGGCCCTGGCTTCACCCCGATAATAGGCCGCTAACTGGTCCGGGGGTAAAGAGGGCAAATAGCCCTTTGGGTGCCAAACTGACCAGGGGAAGATTTCTTTGATAACTGTTTCGTCTGGGCACGGAGAGATGGCGAAGAAGTCATTGCGCAGTGCCTCTGCAGATGCTGCTTCAAAGTTTGCAGCATGAGCTTGGCCCAGGATGGATTCAACTTGGCATTGGGGAAATGGACGCGGCGGATGATGCATGGGGGTGGAGGAACTAACCTCACCAGAAGCTGGAGGGCGAGATCTTGGGAGTTTGATTTCGATTTTAGCATTGACAGTGGCCTTGGCAATGCTGAGCGAGTGCAAGTACGGGAGGGCAATTGTATACACCGGAGGCAAAATTCCGTTGAAGGTCTACCCGTAGCTAACAGGATAGAAACAGTTGATTGATGTGACCTGCTGAAAGTCTCTGACATCCGTCCCTGGAAGGTCATGCATATACTTTGCAATCTCTGGGATCATACGCACTGGGAAGTAAACCATCAGGTTATCCCAGGGTAGACCAAGCCGGCGATTCACTTCTTTCGTGCGGTCTGTATTCTTCTCTCTGGATCGATCATGCAAGATGTGTGCAAAGTTAGAGACCGCAGGAGGTGGCAGGTCTGTGCCAGTTTCCTGTCGTCGTTTGAGATGGTTGAACGACGAGAGGGCAGCAACCAACAACGATTTCTCCAAAATTCTTGGTGTTGAAAGCGCCGGTGTCCTTCCCCAGGGTTAGATCCTTGGAAGGTGGGATGATTGGCCAGGGTTAGATCCTTTGGAAGGTGGAATGATTGGCGGGGAGACATTGGAAAAGGGTGGCAAGTACCTGTGCCATGCTGCTCATTTGCCGCTGTAGCAGATCCCATTTTAACTCTGGTACGTTTTGATTTGGGACGTTTTGCTGCGGTACGTTTGGTCTTGGTACGTTTTGTCTTGGTACGTTTTGCGCTGGTACGTTTTGCGCTGGTACATTTTGGTTTGGTACGTTTCGATTTGGTACGTTTTGCGGTGTGGTAGGTTTTGTCTTAGTACGTGTTGCTGTGGTACGTTTTGATTTGGGACGTTTTGCTGCGGTACGTTTGGTCTTGGTACGTTTTGTCTTGGTACGTTTTGCGCTGGTACGTTTTGCGCTGGTACATTTTGGTTTGGTACGTTTCGATTTGGTACGTTTTGCGGTGTGGTAGGTTTTGTCTTAGTACGTGTTGCTGTGGTACGTTTTGATTTGGGACGTTTTGCTGCGGTACGTTTGGTCTTGGTACGTTTTGTCTTGGTACGTTTTGCGCTGGTACGTTTTGCGCTGGTACATTTTGGTTTGGTACGTTTCGATTTGGTACGTTTTGCGGTGTGGTAGGTTTTGTCTTAGTACGTGTTGCTGTGGTACGTTTTGATTTGGGACGTTTTGCTGCGGTACGTTTGGTCTTGGTACGTTTTGTCTTGGTACGTTTTGCGCTGGTACGTTTTGCGCTGGTACATTTTGGTTTGGTACGTTTCGATTTGGTACGTTTTGCGGTGTGGTAGGTTTTGTCTTAGTACGTGTTGCTGTGGTACGTTTTGATTTGGGACGTTTTGCTGCGGTACGTTTGGTCTTGGTACGTTTTGTCTTGGTACGTTTTGCGCTGGTACGTTTTGCGCTGGTACATTTTGGTTTGGTACGTTTCGATTTGGTACGTTTTGCGGTGTGGTAGGTTTTGTCTTAGTACGTGTTGCTGTGGTACGTTTTGATTTGGGACGTTTTGCTGCGGTACGTTTGGTCTTGGTACGTTTTGTCTTGGTACGTTTTGCGCTGGTACGTTTTGCGCTGGTACATTTTGGTTTGGTACGTTTCGATTTGGTACGTTTTGCGGTGTGGTAGGTTTTGTCTTAGTACGTGTTGCTGTGGTACGTTTTGATTTGGGACGTTTTGCTGCGGTACGTTTGGTCTTGGTACGTTTTGTCTTGGTACGTTTTGCGCTGGTACGTTTTGCGCTGGTACATTTTGGTTTGGTACGTTTCGATTTGGTACGTTTTGCGGTGTGGTAGGTTTTGTCTTAGTACGTGTTGCTGTGGTACGTTTTGATTTGGGACGTTTTGCTGCGGTACGTTTGGTCTTGGTACGTTTTGTCTTGGTACGTTTTGCGCTGGTACGTTTTGCGCTGGTACATTTTGGTTTGGTACGTTTCGATTTGGTACGTTTTGCGGTGTGGTAGGTTTTGTCTTAGTACGTGTTGCTGTGGTACGTTTTGATTTGGGACGTTTTGCTGCGGTACGTTTGGTCTTGGTACGTTTTGTCTTGGTACGTTTTGCGCTGGTACGTTTTGCGCTGGTACATTTTGGTTTGGTACGTTTCGATTTGGTACGTTTTGCGGTGTGGTAGGTTTTGTCTTAGTACGTGTTGCTGTGGTACGTTTTGATTTGGGACGTTTTGCTGCGGTACGTTTGGTCTTGGTACGTTTTGTCTTGGTACGTTTTGCGCTGGTACGTTTTGCGCTGGTACATTTTGGTTTGGTACGTTTCGATTTGGTACGTTTTGCGGTGTGGTAGGTTTTGTCTTAGTACGTGTTGCTGTGGTACGTTTTGATTTGGGACGTTTTGCTGCGGTACGTTTGGTCTTGGTACGTTTTGTCTTGGTACGTTTTGCGCTGGTACGTTTTGCGCTGGTACATTTTGGTTTGGTACGTTTCGATTTGGTACGTTTTGCGGTGTGGTAGGTTTTGTCTTAGTACGTGTTGCTGTGGTACGTTTTGATTTGGGACGTTTTGC
This sequence comes from Symbiodinium kawagutii, assembly GCA_009767595.1. Taxonomy (NCBI): domain Eukaryota; class Dinophyceae; order Suessiales; family Symbiodiniaceae; genus Symbiodinium; species Symbiodinium kawagutii. The sequence continues at coordinate 65,855 of VSDK01019608.1, read as the reverse complement.
TGCGGTACGTTTGGTCTTGGTACGTTTTGTCTTGGTACGTTTTGCGCTGGTACGTTTTGCGCTGGTACATTTTGGTTTGGTACGTTTCGATTTGGTACGTTTTGCGGTGTGGTAGGTTTTGTCTTAGTACGTGTTGCTGTGGTACGTTTTGATTTGGGACGTTTTGCTGCGGTACGTTTGGTCTTGGTACGTTTTGTCTTGGTACGTTTTGCGCTGGTACGTTTTGCGCTGGTACATTTTGGTTTGGTACGTTTCGATTTGGTACGTTTTGCGGTGTGGTAGGTTTTGTCTTAGTACGTGTTGCTGTGGTACGTTTTGATTTGGGACGTTTTGCTGCGGTACGTTTGGTCTTGGTACGTTTTGTCTTGGTACGTTTTGCGCTGGTACGTTTTGCGCTGGTACATTTTGGTTTGGTACGTTTCGATTTGGTACGTTTTGCGGTGTGGTAGGTTTTGTCTTAGTACGTGTTGCTGTGGTACGTTTTGATTTGGGACGTTTTGCTGCGGTACGTTTGGTCTTGGTACGTTTTGTCTTGGTACGTTTTGCGCTGGTACGTTTTGCGCTGGTACATTTTGGTTTGGTACGTTTCGATTTGGTACGTTTTGCGGTGTGGTAGGTTTTGTCTTAGTACGTGTTGCTGTGGTACGTTTTGATTTGGGACGTTTTGCTGCGGTACGTTTGGTCTTGGTACGTTTTGTCTTGGTACGTTTTGCGCTGGTACGTTTTGCGCTGGTACATTTTGGTTTGGTACGTTTCGATTTGGTACGTTTTGCGGTGTGGTAGGTTTTGTCTTAGTACGTGTTGCTGTGGTACGTTTTGATTTGGGACGTTTTGCTGCGGTACGTTTGGTCTTGGTACGTTTTGTCTTGGTACGTTTTGCGCTGGTACGTTTTGCGCTGGTACATTTTGGTTTGGTACGTTTCGATTTGGTACGTTTTGCGGTGTGGTAGGTTTTGTCTTAGTACGTGTTGCTGTGGTACGTTTTGATTTGGGACGTTTTGCTGCGGTACGTTTGGTCTTGGTACGTTTTGTCTTGGTACGTTTTGCGCTGGTACGTTTTGCGCTGGTACATTTTGGTTTGGTACGTTTCGATTTGGTACGTTTTGCGGTGTGGTAGGTTTTGTCTTAGTACGTGTTGCTGTGGTACGTTTTGATTTGGGACGTTTTGCTGCGGTACGTTTGGTCTTGGTACGTTTTGTCTTGGTACGTTTTGCGCTGGTACGTTTTGCGCTGGTACATTTTGGTTTGGTACGTTTCGATTTGGTACGTTTTGCGGTGTGGTAGGTTTTGTCTTAGTACGTGTTGCTGTGGTACGTTTTGATTTGGGACGTTTTGCTGCGGTACGTTTGGTCTTGGTACGTTTTGTCTTGGTACGTTTTGCGCTGGTACGTTTTGCGCTGGTACATTTTGGTTTGGTACGTTTCGATTTGGTACGTTTTGCGGTGTGGTAGGTTTTGTCTTAGTACGTGTTGCTGTGGTACGTTTTGATTTGGGACGTTTTGCTGCGGTACGTTTGGTCTTGGTACGTTTTGTCTTGGTACGTTTTGCGCTGGTACGTTTTGCGCTGGTACATTTTGGTTTGGTACGTTTCGATTTGGTACGTTTTGCGGTGTGGTAGGTTTTGTCTTAGTACGTGTTGCTGTGGTACGTTTTGATTTGGGACGTTTTGCTGCGGTACGTTTGGTCTTGGTACGTTTTGTCTTGGTACGTTTTGCGCTGGTACGTTTTGCGCTGGTACATTTTGGTTTGGTACGTTTCGATTTGGTACGTTTTGCGGTGTGGTAGGTTTTGTCTTAGTACGTGTTGCTGTGGTACGTTTTGATTTGGGACGTTTTGCTGCGGTACGTTTGGTCTTGGTACGTTTTGTCTTGGTACGTTTTGCGCTGGTACGTTTTGCGCTGGTACATTTTGGTTTGGTACGTTTCGATTTGGTACGTTTTGCGGTGTGGTAGGTTTTGTCTTAGTACGTGTTGCTGTGGTACGTTTTGATTTGGGACGTTTTGCTGCGGTACGTTTGGTCTTGGTACGTTTTGTCTTGGTACGTTTTGCGCTGGTACGTTTTGCGCTGGTACATTTTGGTTTGGTACGTTTCGATTTGGTACGTTTTGCGGTGTGGTAGGTTTTGTCTTAGTACGTGTTGCTGTGGTACGTTTTGATTTGGGACGTTTTGCTGCGGTACGTTTGGTCTTGGTACGTTTTGTCTTGGTACGTTTTGCGCTGGTACGTTTTGCGCTGGTACATTTTGGTTTGGTACGTTTCGATTTGGTACGTTTTGCGGTGTGGTAGGTTTTGTCTTAGTACGTGTTGCTGTGGTACGTTTTGATTTGGGACGTTTTGCTGCGGTACGTTTGGTCTTGGTACGTTTTGTCTTGGTACGTTTTGCGCTGGTACGTTTTGCGCTGGTACATTTTGGTTTGGTACGTTTCGATTTGGTACGTTTTGCGGTGTGGTAGGTTTTGTCTTAGTACGTGTTGCTGTGGTACGTTTTGATTTGGGACGTTTTGCTGCGGTACGTTTGGTCTTGGTACGTTTTGTCTTGGTACGTTTTGCGCTGGTACGTTTTGCGCTGGTACATTTTGGTTTGGTACGTTTCGATTTGGTACGTTTTGCGGTGTGGTAGGTTTTGTCTTAGTACGTGTTGCTGTGGTACGTTTTGATTTGGGACGTTTTGCTGCGGTACGTTTGGTCTTGGTACGTTTTGTCTTGGTACGTTTTGCGCTGGTACGTTTTGCGCTGGTACATTTTGGTTTGGTACGTTTCGATTTGGTACGTTTTGCGGTGTGGTAGGTTTTGTCTTAGTACGTGTTGCTGTGGTACGTTTTGATTTGGGACGTTTTGCTGCGGTACGTTTGGTCTTGGTACGTTTTGTCTTGGTACGTTTTGCGCTGGTACGTTTTGCGCTGGTACATTTTGGTTTGGTACGTTTCGATTTGGTACGTTTTGCGGTGTGGTAGGTTTTGTCTTAGTACGTGTTGCTGTGGTACGTTTTGATTTGGGACGTTTTGCTGCGGTACGTTTGGTCTTGGTACGTTTTGTCTTGGTACGTTTTGCGCTGGTACGTTTTGCGCTGGTACATTTTGGTTTGGTACGTTTCGATTTGGTACGTTTTGCGGTGTGGTAGGTTTTGTCTTAGTACGTGTTGCTGTGGTACGTTTTGATTTGGGACGTTTTGCTGCGGTACGTTTGGTCTTGGTACGTTTTGTCTTGGTACGTTTTGCGCTGGTACGTTTTGCGCTGGTACATTTTGGTTTGGTACGTTTCGATTTGGTACGTTTTGCGGTGTGGTAGGTTTTGTCTTAGTACGTGTTGCTGTGGTACGTTTTGATTTGGGACGTTTTGCTGCGGTACGTTTGGTCTTGGTACGTTTTGTCTTGGTACGTTTTGCGCTGGTACGTTTTGCGCTGGTACATTTTGGTTTGGTACGTTTCGATTTGGTACGTTTTGCGGTGTGGTAGGTTTTGTCTTAGTACGTGTTGCTGTGGTACGTTTTGATTTGGGACGTTTTGCTGCGGTACGTTTGGTCTTGGTACGTTTTGTCTTGGTACGTTTTGCGCTGGTACGTTTTGCGCTGGTGGGTTAAGTTGTGGTACTTTTCAATCTCTGGTAGGTTTTGCTGTGGTAGGTTTTGATTTGGTACGTTTTGCTATGGTGCGTTTGGTCTTGGTACGTTTTGTCTTGATACGTTTTGCTGTCTGGTGCGTTTTGCTGTGGTACGTTTTGCTCTGGTACGTTTTGTGCTGGTACGTTTTGATGTGGCGCGCTTTGTCTTGGACCTTAGGTTGTGGTGCGTTTTGCTCTGGTATGTTTTGCTGTCTGGTACGTTTTGACTTGGTACGTTTTGCTGTGGTACGTTTGGTCTTGGTACGTTTTGTCTTGGTAGGTTTTGCTCTGGTACTTTTTGCGCTGGTACGTTAAGTTGTGGTGCGTTTTGCGCCGGTACGCTTCATCATCGCAACCTTCCCATCATTTTCTTCGACTTCATTATCATCACCATCATCTTCACCATCATTTTCGCTGCATCTGTAAATCGATGCTTCGTATATTTGAGGCTGCTATAACATCGCTTTTTTCGCTCTCGGGCCAACCGTCGTCTAGTTTCTTCTTCTCTCTAAGGCCGGGGCGGTGCCGCCGGACCGCCACGAAACGTGACATGTGCGCTGTTTCGTGCGTTTCGGACGTCCAAAACCTAGGTAAAATTGCAATTTTGACTTGTCGGTCGCAACCGTTTCGCGTTTTCTCGACATTGAACGTCAAAAACTGAGGTGAAATTGCAATTTTGAGTTGTCTCCGGTGACCGTTTCGCGTTTTCTCGACATTGAACGTCAAAAACTGTGGTGAAATTGCGATTTTGAGGTGTCCGCGGTGACCGTTTGGCGTTTTGTGGACATTGAACGTCAAAAACTGCGGTGAAATTGCGATTTTGAAGCGTCGGCCTCCATGTTGCTCGGTATGTTGACCTCTCTTGTCTAGCTGTCGGCTTGCTTGCTTCTGTTCAAACATCTTTTTCGTGACGAGCTGGTGTTCCCTGGCTGCGCCATACCCGTCGCCCGTCACCCAACTTTGATTTGCTGACGCCGTCTCACTTGGCGCAGAGAAGTGCATAAGCGAAGCAATTTCACCACACAGCATTTCCCACGTAGGAGGGACACTGGTTGCCCGCTCGCATTCGGTGTTGGGCTCAGCTCATTTTGGTAGTTTCATTGATGCTCGGTTTCGCCCTTTGTGCTTGACGATTCAGTAAAAGAGCTTCTGCTCCTTGCCGCAAAGTCTCGAGCCTTTTCATCCATCTTCCTTTTCAATTGGACTCCCTCTGCGCTGCTGCGCTTCTTCATCCAGTCTGTCTTGCGCTTGGATGGCCGTTGGATGGTGGTTTTAATAATTTGCCGCATTTTTCTTTCGATGGTCCTTATGTCATTCAGCCACATTATTAGCGGGCACGTCCTGCTGTGTGAACATAGGGGGTCTAGCTGAAGGACTAACAGAACCATTTTCCCGTTGCGCCGCCGGCTTAGTGGAGGAGTTTTGGCGGATGTAATTGCCAAGCGTCAGCGTGGTGAGAGGGCGCGCCTGATGCTTACGGTTCTGACAAGTGTTGGCCAAACAACGGCAAGCTTGAGGGGGGCAAGCTCCGCATGCCAAATGCAGTCCACGAAGGTATAGATCTCCACAAAGCCATCTGAAAGCGCGGCTGTTTCTCAATAACACCATCCCATAGTCTTCTTGCCGGCCAAAGTGTGTTCTTTATAAAGCAGCGCCTTAAGTCTCGTCAGAGGAGAGCCTCAACGAACATTGTTGCTGGTGTGTGGCCGTTTTCCTCATGGAGCTCGCTTCTGCTCCAAGACGTCAGTGAAACAAAGCAATCCCAAGGTGCGACTAGATGGGCGTTGGCTGTCGAAATCTTTTTTTTTCTGCGTGGATGCCGCATGTGCACTGGTGGCAGCGGTCATTGAAGTCAAAACAAAAGAAACTCAAAGATCCCAATCAATGAGGGCGCATTAACGAGCCTACAGTGAGACAACGAAAAACTGTACAAGTTCGGCCGACGAAGTCAGAGAGCGATCACAAACTGAAATTGAAGCCAGCGAAAAAAGTCAATGGTCCAGACAAGATTGAAAGGCAATCAATCGAAAAGGCAGTTGATATTTTTTCCAGGAAGTGCCTATTGCACACACGATGCAGGTCACTAGTAGTCCGGAAAGCTTCAAAGACTTCACAAGATTTCACATGATCTTCAAGTAAAGCAAGATGACCGTATGGGCACAACCCAAAAACCAAGCAAGACCAACCAGCACCAAAAAAAAGCAAACAAACCAGCAAACCAAACCAACCCCCAACAAAGACAAAACAGCCCCATCTTCAAGGTCATCAAGCTGGCTATACTTAACATATGCACAGGGTGAAACAGATGACACTCCGCACTCACTCATCTCAGAAGGCGGTCAACTAGGCATCGTCCGTTCTTCCCTCAGCATCATTACGAAGAGAGATTCGGTTGCTCAAGCCAAGTAACTGCCCACGATTCAAGCCAGCTGTAGATGCCCAAGCGTTGCAGCTTCGTACAAAGAAAGCGGCGCCAATTTATAGCCAGCAGAGTAAATGCGAAGATGTAAAAAGCCGTACCCAAACCGCAGAAAAACGGTAGTAAGAGGGGGGCCCCAGCCCCCCCAAGTGAGCGAATCAAACCTCCCAGGCTGAGCACCACGGTGCCCGCCCGCCCTTTGTGTATCTTCGGCCCAACATGCCAATCGAGAAGACCACTCCTGGCAGCGACTATGATGCCGTACTATACCACAGGCATGGACTCCCGCAAAATTCTCCTGCTTCGATGCCAGGATTCGCTATCAGCCACACCAGAGTCCCTGTTCGAACGTATGCGCGCTAATGTGGGCTTGTCAAGCGCTATTGGCGCAACCGTCATTTTGTCTCCCGTCGACGCGCAGGGCTTGGTTGGCATGACCCGAGTCTCAGGTACCATCCAAACCGGCATCAGTAGTGTCCATACCAACGCCCTTGGGGCTCTTCGATAATGCCTTACTATACTAAAGACGCAACCTACAGCAGGCATGGACTCACACAATCTTCTCCTGCATCGATGCCAGGCTCACCGGAGCATTGTCACCAGACAGCAAGGAGGCTCCTATAAGTCAGAGAGTCTCAGGCAGCTTCCCATCTGTCGGGGCGACATTCGCTATCAGCCACACCTCTATCCCTGTCCATGTAGCCAGGCAATAAGACCACGGAGCCCGATAAATACCTCTGTGGGCAAATATCACTCGACCGTCACAGGAGCAGCGGAGAGCAACGATTAGAACTCCCACCGGCAAGTACAACTCATCCCTAGTCTCTTTCAGTAGTACATCCACTTCCCGACGGCAACACCACGAAGTGTGTCCGGCCAGCCAAAGTAGCACCACCAGCGCGGTAAGACTCAAAGTCAGGCCCAGAAAGCACACCAACGTGCTTCATTCCATCAGCGCGATCACTGCATACGACACCATGGCACCGGCCGCGCGTGCAGGAATACTCCTGTGAGCAAACCTGCATCCCACCCCCCCGGGATAGCCATTTAGGCAGGTGAAACGGCTGCGGAAATCCGCCCTAAGGCAGATCAAGGGTTGCTCGAAATGGCACTACTAGAGGCGGGTGATGGGCGCGCCTGAGGACGCCGTGTTTGCCGGAGCCACGGGAGATGCTCTTGCTGGGCCATGTACTTGTTATCTCTCAAGTCACCAATCCTATGCCAAGCATCATTGATGACACTCCTGCTCTTTTGAGTGATGGTTGGAAAATATTGTTACTTGTCCCTTGGGGCGTCCACCTTGGCATGTCAAAGGCGTCCAGTGCCTGCGCAGGATCAGCAAAGGTTCCATCCGGGGCGAACAGTCTCTCAAGATTCGACTTGATGGCATCTTCACACTTCAGGCCATCGAAGAGGTAGTCACCATATCTTGCCAATATGTCCGTGGGTGTATCGGTCCCTTGTGCGGCTCCAATGAACATCAACTTTCCAGGAGTCACAAACATCAAGTCCCAATTGCTAGGCACATAATTTTCAATGCAATCCTGCTCAAGGGGAGTCTCACCTGTAGTGACCTTCGGGTCACGGGTAATGATCGACTCCACATCATGCAGCATGACAAACGATGGCATAGTGGAAGCATCTCTGCTCTGAGGAGCTGTGACCATGCCCTTTTGTGTTTGTCTGAGCGCTTGGATCGCCCCTGCAAGTTCTACGATCAAATTTTTTGCCAAAACAGAGGATCTTCAAACAACTCCCATTTTTTGAACTGCCGCACGAATCCTCTGAGGCGTACCCCTTCGAACAGGGAGGCAATCAACTTGGCCGTCGGAAGAAGGCCATCACCAAGTCCAGCAATGACATCTTCTTCCTGCTGGACCGCTCTAGGGTCACTAAGTCGCCTTTCCAAAGTGCACCTGACCATGGTCTGTTCAAAAAATGTAGAGGCACTGGGGATCTGAAGGACCATACGAGCCATGGGCCATTCCGGAGGCACTGAACTCAGGGATGCAGGGGAAGGAATGGCCCTCGCAGCTGCTTCATGAAATTTCTTTTGCTGCAATGAGACCTCCACGAAGCAAGCAAAATTGCGAGCAGCCTTGGCTTTCCTTGTGCGTTTCCTCTTCGCATTGTTGTGGACTCTTCTGTATCCGTCTCTGTTCCGCTAGACGAAAGCGACACATCAGAGGCCTGTACCGCAGACGAGACACTGTATGTAGACACAGCCGCCTCAGGGTCAAGGAGTCGTATCTTCCGGCCGCTGAATTCCGGCGCGACAGATCGGAGGCAGTGATTACTGAGCCCAGCAGGCAATGGATCCTCCCAAAAATATCTCTTTCCGAAACAGCTTTTGAGTCTAGAGCCCATGAGTTTATAGAAGTATCCTCGGTGCAGGGGCCACATTACGGGGGCAGCACGAAAGCTTCGACATTGGCAGCATGAGCTTGTCCCAAGATAGATTCGGCTTGGCATTGGGGAAAGGGCCGTGGCGGCTGATGTCGGACAGTGACCTCTGCAGACTCATTGGCTGATGGTGGGCAAGATCGAGGCAAACTCAATCTTGGCATTGATGATCGTTTTTGAGAAGCTCAAAACATGCAAGTGTGGTATGATGAGTCCAGCAGAACAGACTTGGTCAGTAGATGGAGTGTGTGGTGGGATTGGCGTTGGCAGTTCCAATCGGCTTTCTGCAACCTTCAGCACCGGGTCGCCATTTTGCTGAGAAAGCGAAATTACTTGTTGGAAGTCCCTGACGTCCGTCCCTGGGAGCTTGGCCATGTAATCTGCTAGTTCCGGGAGCATTCTGATAGGGAAATAAATATTAAGAAATCCGAAGGCAACCCGGGCCGACAGTTGGTTTTTTTGATGCAAGCAGTGCTTTTAGACACCGAACAATCATGGAGAATGTGTGCAAAATTAGACATTGCAGGGAAGGTGATGTCAGTGCCAGCTTCTGTGGCGACCAGGAATGATTCCTCCCAGAATTCCTCAGACTGAGGTCCTGCCCCTTGAAATGCGCGGTGATTTTTTGGCAGGCACTGGAACAAGGTGGCAACCATTTGGGCCATTGCTTGTCATTTGCGCTTGTAGCAAGGTCCATTTCAGTTCCTGCACTTCCGCGAGTATTTTTTACGGAAGGAGCCAGTAGTGAGCAGATTTTATTAAATGTCATTTGATAAAAGCACTGTATCTTTTGGCAAAAGGACTGATGTTGATTTGGAGCCTCGCCAGGGGCCAGTCAATATTAATAAGACCCTTAAGCGAAATAGGCTTCTCTTAGTAGCTTCAGCAGCCAGTGAGAGCACTGATAAGTTGCTTTGACTGCCGCTTCACAGGTCGGAGTTTGGGTCTCTTGCACCGGAGCCGGAACCCACCTGTCTGCGGCTGGCGGGGATGTACGGGCTTTTGCTGCTGAAGATGTGGCCTGGCCTGTATCTGTTAAATTATGTTTTTGCCAGACCCGCGCTGCAGCTTATCGATCTTGGTCTGCTGACCATTGAGGAACATGTTCTCTGAGGCGGCGGCTTGCTCGTTATGTGACATCGGTGTGGCTGGCATGCATAGGAGTAAAATGCCAAGAATCGAAAAAATGGCAGGTTATTTTGGCTTCTGCCCCAGTAAATTATAGTGGATTGACCACCACTCTGCGCTTGGGTGGTCATTTTGTTGATCCAGCCAGATGTCATACAATACTGCTGGTTCCACAGCCACCGCTTGCAAGGCAATGCCGGTACTACTACCCTCTGGGGGCTTCGAGTATTGTCCGTGCTTTATGCCCATACAAGGAGAGAATCGATTCCGCCTGGATAGAATTTTTTTTGCCTCGGTTACTTGTAAGATATTTCTGTGATGTTACGAGCCAGGGCAAGCATGAGGTAAAGGCGGTCTGTCCGAGCAATATTTTGCCCTCTATGCTTGACTTTGTATGTGACAGCCAGCGCAAGTTGGGAAGGGAGAGCCTTGTGATGGCTGAGATAACACCTAGTCAAGGGTCTCTCTATGTCGTCTAGCAAAAGGATTACTTGGTCCATGGTGTTGGCTCGAAATCTGTTTTTGTGCCCTGCCTTTGGGAGCAAAATACCGCAGTTTCCGTAGCTGTCTACCTGGCCCCACAAGGGCTTAGGGGAAGGGGTAGGCCCATATTTGACTCGCTGGAGTCTGGGCATTCCATAGCTATGGCTTTCCTTTGATGACATGACCTTTGGCTGCTAGGTTCTGCTCTACCATTAGCTGTCCGACCTGCTGGAATGTGATAATTTCCTTGCAGTATTTCGCGCTTTTCGAGCCTTTGTTGAAGCTGTTTGTAATCTCTTGGTTTTAAAGCACGGAGCATCGCGACGCCTTCTGGTTGCTTGGCTTCATCGACTGCAATCTTTTTCGCGCAGAAGGAATATTCCAGGGAAACACGGATATTTTTTCGTGCTCTTCAATGACCTGTTACAAGGGTTGTCTTTGAGCCGCTATACCATGTGTTTTTTACTTGGGATACCTTGTCGAAACCGTGTGTACTGATAAGTGGATTGCCTCCGGGCTGGTGTGGCCGCAGTTCTCTAAAAGTGGGGGGCATTAAAGAACAAGTGTACTCGAGTTAAGTTCGCCCAGCTGTTGTTAAAATCAGCTTGCTAGCAAAGCAGCTGGTATTTCTTCTGGTATTGCAGTATACTGGTACTCCTTATGGGTACTGATTTCGTTTGACAGGACAGTGCCTATGTGTACCGACCTGAGAATTGCTTGCTTGCATCAGTGACCAGATTTATGTCGACATCTGCAAAATTAAAGTTTTAGCCTCAAGTACCTGCAAAAGTCTGCGATGGGGAGTCAGTCTCTTTCGCGCTGTGCTTTGCCAGGAGACGTGGCCGTGATTTGTCAGCAACCTTGTTATACTTTGTCCGCTTACCATAACAGTCCAATGCGGACTAAGCTAGGGAGGTTTTAATACACTTCAATGTACAAGTTATGACCGCTGGATTACATCTAATAATACCGACACTTGGGAGATAACAAACTTAAGTACCGTGCCATGGCGTATTGCCAGGCTACCTGATTATACAACCCTCGTTAAGATTGCAAGGGGAAAGTAGTGGTCAGGTAATACCTCTGCAATGGGGGCCCTCTGGGGAGAGCGCCTGGCTTTTAATTCACAGAAAGGGCACCTGCCCCTCTTTATGTTAGACCAATTTTACTGTACTTCTTCCTAGATATATTTTCATGCTCGAGTATTGATATTAAAGTTTCAAACCAATTAAATGTAATTATTGATTGGGAGCTTTGAGTTTTTTGTGGTTGTTACATTTAACTGCTGCTGCCAGTGTAAAAGCGGCATCCTCACGGAAAGAAAAAATGTGGAGGAACGATGCTGGCTAGTGCGGGTGGCTGTTAATTTTTTTCCCGAGAGCGCCTGCGAAGGGTTCTTCGTAGAATAATTACACATTGGATATTATCCGATGTCAACAGGAGTTACAGCCTCCAGGTTTCCGGCCTCAGAAATGGATACAGAAGTTATTTCATGGTGAGTGCTGGAATACAAGGAGAGATAAGTAATGATAGAAGAGATGACCTGGCAGTCAAAATGTAAGGCTAATAAGAGCGGACATTTTACATAATTAATGGTAGCAGTGCCAAGACCTTTGTTTGGTTGGTGCTTTTGGAGGTGGTTTTGGTTTGTGCTATTCTGGTATTTTTGCTTGGGTAGTTCCCCTTTTGTTTGTTATGGTTTATAGCAACTTTTTTTTTACTTCATAAAATATAATTATAACCGAGGTATTGCGCCACAAGCACACAACCGCGAATAAAATAATATTTTGGTTTATAATAATTCTTTTTTACTTTGTAATATGTATTTGTGACCGAGGCGCCGCGCCATAACGGCATAACCGCGAGTAAAAAAAAAATGGCCTTGATGGAATGGCAATATGATGTGGTAATGGTGGCTTTACCATATTATTATAAGCCGATACCTGAAATATTAATATTATCGATAAAATATATGTTAAAACATATGGAAAACAGGAGGTTTTGAGCCAAAAAATATTTATAAAGAGATTAGGGGATAAAAAAATATATAAAAATATAAATAAATAAATATATCTAAATTAAAATAATATATAAAATAAAAAAAAACAATATAAATAAATATATTGAAAAAAAAATATATATATTATTTTTTTTTTCCCAAAAATAATATATAAATAAGACTCATAAGTTGGTAGATGTCACTCAAACTTATCAACTACAAGTGACTACGACTGGGTAAAAAGATTGAGTAACTCCCACTTGGTGGACACAACGACAGCAGCTGTGTTCACTCAGTCTACCAGAGTATTGGCCAGTCTCGCATGGAAAACGATGAAACAACAGCCGATGACCAATTGATGAAACAACAGCCGATGACCAATTGAATCACCTAACTCTATCATCTACATTCATCTGCATCCATCTTGGTTGATCTTGGTTACTGAGTTGGCCTTGCCCCATCCATGTGATTGAGCCATTCCCAGCGTCCGAGGAAAACGATCTTTCAACCTGCGACTTGGCAGGATCCAGAGCTTGCGGGCCAGTAGCGTTGGCCCCCAAGAGTTCCATGTGCATAGATTTGATAGATGTGTATTTGGCATATGCTCTATGTATTTCAGTGTTTGAATTATTTCAAATGTATTTGTAACACATCATATATATATATATATGGGTGTTTCTTTAGGTTGTCTTACAATATCATATACATCTAAGATTGTTCGAAGAACTTAGACACGCACACCTTTGCAGGGTGGACAACACGACCTTGGTTATTAGATAAGGCCTCCGGTCTTCGAGTCCGGGTTCATAGGGCCAAGCGCAGGAAAGCCTTGGGTCAAACTTGAAGGGAGGCGTTGGACTACATGGGTTTGGGTCAATGCCAGCTACAGAGCGGGCATCTTTCTCCGTTCAAAACTTGGCGACTGAGCCCGTTCCGTCGGAGCAGTTGGCGACACCCCTGGTTGGATAAGTTGATCATGGCTTGGGATGTTTACGGATAGGGGGGCACCCTGAGGTATGGATGCCATACACGGCTCAGGTCAAAAGTTCCACGGGTCACCCGTGGGTTCAACCCTCCCTGCGAGGTGATCTACCCATCGAATCAATTCTCCAGTAGCATCGTGGAGCCTTACAACTGCATTTTCTCCACGTATTACATGAGAGATGTGGCGCCTTGGCGGCCATGCGATGCGCTATGCGATGCTTTGCGTTTGGCGTTTGTCGGATCGAACTTGGAGTGGTGAACTTCTGCTCATTGGTTGTCAATGGGTGGGAAAATGGTGGAAATCAGGCACGATAGATCTCATCATTGGGATGTTTGGTTTAATCAATGAGTTCATTCCCAAGGCGAATGGATGGACTCAACATCACTGAACATCGTTTGGTTATGTTTAGTTGCGTTCTCTCCGAGTTTGCGATTTTTTGAACAGAGTTCGCGGTTTCCGGAAATATGGGTACCCCCAAATCATCCAGTGTATGAACCATTTGTAGTGAGAAACCATCCATCTTTCGGGTTCCTTATTTTCAGAAACGCCCAGCTTTTACCTGCAGAAGACCATCAACCATCATCCGACCCAACGACTCACTTTTCTGATGTGCTCGGCCAGCCAAGGGTCACCACGTTTGCCAACGGGGTGGGGTCGTGGTCGTCAACCCCCAGCTCCTTGCATCAACAAGCTAGCGGCTATTGCAATCCAACCATCACTATTTACAAGGTTTCACCACAGCGAAAGCAAACAAGAACAAGAATAAAGATGCATGACGAACAACTAGCTAAATTTGTGGGTTTACAACCTCACCTATAGTGATATCTACCAGCTCCGGTAGTTCTAGCTACCAATGTACCCAAGCAGGGGCACCCCCTGGCATGTCGTTTTTTTTTTTGATCCATTTGGCTAATCTCTGGCTTTGACCAATATGGACCCATCTTTTGGTTTGGCCAGCGTAAGCCATGCAAACAGTTTGGAACTTGGGATGCCACTTGTGAAGTCACGCCGGCCGACCCCAGGTCGATGTGTCGTTGATGCTGGACAATCAAGCAGCTTATAAGGTCTGCGAAACCAAATTGTGCCTCGCTTAAACGAACATCGTTGCACTTGACAGTGGTCACCTGGGTTGATGTCCAACCCGCTTGTTGTCAACACTTCTGTTGGCGCCATGTTGGTTGTATGTATATTGATGGGAATCCCTATCTTTGAGGTTATTTACATACCCCCATGATCGGGAAACATCCCTTGTATGATCGATATCCATTAGATCAATCAACGAACCATGATTGTTACATCCTATGCTTAGTTGGTCAATCTCAATCCCATGAGTGATTGCATCCACTAGTGATCTAATCAGTGGCTAACGATGATATCTTCATGACATTCCCATGATTGTTGCATCCCTGGCCCTTCTGCATCAATCACTACTTGGATGATCATCCCACGTGTCGTAAGTGGTGAACGTAACCGTGCTAGCAAGTAACTACCATGCTTCTGTGGGGTCATACCATTGATAATTAGGTTCCCACCCCCATGGCTACTAACCAGATACTAAGTAAAACCCATAGAGCATTAACTATGAATGATTGATACCATGATTAACCTTGATTAATTGGATAGTACGTTTCATCAGATGCGAATCATGGTTAATACTGGATCATCATCCAAGTGCCAATTCTTGTCCAGCTCAGCATCACCAACGCCCCCTTGCGTTTTCATGGTAAACCACTCCTTCCCCTACGTCAGGCTCTCAGCACGAAAATCCAGATGGCAAATTTTGATGAGCTAATGAGTTATGATATTAACAACAGTTCACCATTTTGATTTCATACCTTGCTTTGCTCATTGCTAAGACTATTTTTTCCCGAATGCGTAGCACGGATCCCGTTTCATAGTGGGGGTCTGGGGGTGGAGACGTGTTCGCTCGACGTTGCGTCTGTGTTCGCAACCGTTTGCAGCCGTCCGCACCGTCCGCGGCCGTTCGCAGTAGGGCCGTAAGGCCCGTACCATTGGGGGAAGCGTGTGGAGGTGGTCACTTTGCGTGGCTGTGCGTGACCTGCAACCTTGTTTTGCGTGACAGGCGTGGCGCTCTGTAGTATCTGAGCATGTCCCATGACGTGTCCAAAGTCCAGTTTGCGTGGCAGGTGCAATGGATTGAACACCTCTGTCATTTCTGTGCTGGCGTTTTTCGTGGCAGGCGCAGCACATGAGACATCCCAGCTTTCATTTTTTGTGGCAGGCGCAGCATTTTGTTCGTGTGGATAGTGTGATTTTTGGCAAAACGCCTTGACACGGAGGCATCAGGTGTGTGCCAAGTGCAAAAACCGAGGCAGGCGTGGCACTTTGGGCACATGCAAATTTATTGGCAGGTGCAATGAATTCTAAGCTTTTTTCCTTCTGGAATCGTGTTCCGCAATGGCAGGCGTGTGCAAACGTTGTTTTGAAGTGTGTTTTTTCTTGGGAATCGCAGTGGCACAGCTGCAAAAGGGCTTCATTGACATGTCATTTTTTCTGTTCTCCGCATTGTAAATCGCACAGCAACGTGTCATTTTCATGTTGCTTTTCGTCTGCTTTTTTCGCTCTACGCACTGTGAGGCTTGTCCCCAAAACATCTCAAAGCATTTTTGTTTTCCGGCTTCCATTTTGTCCCATGGCTTGCACATTGCAATGGAATTGCTGTCTCCAGCTGTTTTCGCATTGTTTGGTTCTTCGTGCCAGGCATGCAGAACGCATTGGAATTGCTGCGTCCAGACGATTTTCCCTCACATCTGAGAATTCTTTGTGCATTGGAATTGTTGCGTCAGAGTGACTTTAGGTCATTGTCTCTGTGCTCCTGCCATGGTGTCTTGCTGCGCTGGGACGTTCCGCGCGTTAGAATTGTGGTGTGGTCTCTTGGTGTGGTGTGTTGGTGTGTTGTTTGGTGTGGCGTGTTGGTGTGGTGTCTTGATGTGGTGTTTGGTGTGGTGTGGTTTGTATGTGTGGCGTGGTGTGTTCGTGTGGTGTTTGGTCTGGTGTTTGGTATGGTGGTGTGGTGTGTTCATGTGGTGTGGCGTGTTGGTCTCGTGTTTGGTGTGGTCTGGTGTGGTATGGCGTGGTCTGGTGTGGTGTGGCGTGGTGTGGTGGTTTGGTGTGCTTGGTGTGGTGTGGTCTGGTCTGGCGTGGTGTGGTGTGGCGTGGTGTGGTGTGGCGTGCTGTGTTCGTGTCGTGCTGTGTTCGTGTCGTGTTTGGTGTGGGGTGTTGGTGTCGTGTTTGGTGTGGTGTGGTGGGGTGTCTGGTGTGGCTGGGGGGGGGGGTTGGGCTGGGGGGGGGGGAGTAGGGGGGTAATTTACGAGCAGTATATAAGTAATTTATAAATAGTATGTAGGTAGTACGTAGGTAGATATCTAATATATAGACAGCACATAGGTAGTATACAAGTAGTGCTTTGATAGTATAAAAACAATCAATAGATAGTACATAGGTAGTATGTGGTAGTATATGGTAGTATATAGTATAGATAGTATGTAGATAAGTGTTTAAATAGTATATAAAAAGTTTATAGGTAGTATGTAGGTAGATATCTAGTATGTGTATAAACAGTACATAGGTAGTATACAAGTAGTGCTTTTATACTACAAAAACAATCAATAGATAGTAATATATTGTAGTATATAGTGTAGTGTAGATAGTATGCACGAAGTAGATAAATAGTATACAGATAGTATATAGAGGCAGTTGTAGGTAGTATATATGTAGTATGTAAGTAATATATGGCAGTAAATAGGTACTAAATGGGGGTGTATACAAAGGACGTAAAGGTCCGAAATAATGCAAATAGCATACGAATACGAGAGGAAGGCTCCAAAATGCTGCAAATAGCGTACGAAAGCGACGGTGAGGCTCCAAAATGCTGTAAATAGCGTACGAATGCGAGAGGAAAGCTCCAAAATGCTGTAAATAGCGTACGAATGCGAGAGGAAAGCTCCAAAATGCTGTAAATAGCGTACGAATGCGAGAGGAAAGCTCCAAAATGCTGTAAATAGCGTACGAATGCGAGAATTATTAAATTATTATTATTATTATTTTTTTTTGAAATTAATATCATTATTATTAATAATATTATTAATACTATTATTATTATCTAATTATTTTTTATTATTATAATTATACCTATAACCATTAATAAAATTACTATTATTTTTACTTTTATTACTATTATTTTTATTACCATAATAATTAATATTATTATTAATAATACTACTATTACTATTATTTTTCTTTTCCCGAGAGCGCCTGCGAAGGAATCTTCGTAAAAAAACAGTCGTATATTAACATCTGTACATCATCACATCAGCATCATCAACATCTGTACATCATCACATCAGCATCATCAACATCTGTACATCATCACATCAGCATCATCAACACCTGTACATCATCACATCAGCATCATCAACATCTGTACATCATCACATCAGCATCATCAACATCTGTACATCATCACATCAGCATCATCAACATCTGTACATCATCACATCAGCATCATCAACATCTGCGGATCTAGATCTTCTCAACCTCACATCTGCAGATCTAGATCTCCACAACCCACATCTGCAGATCTAGATCTTCACAACTCACAGCTGCAGATCTAGATCTTCACAACTCACATCTGCAGATCTAGATCTTCACAACTCACATCTGCAGATCTAGATCTTCACAACTCACATCTGCAGATCTAGACCTTCACAACCTCACATCTCAGATCTAGATCTTCACAACTCACATCTGCAGATCTAGATCTTCACAACTCACATCTGCAGATCTAGATCTTCACAACTCACATCTGCAGATCTAGATCTTCACAACTCACATCTGCAGATCTAGATCTTCACAACTCACATCTGCAGATCTAGATCTTCACAACTCACATCTGCAGATCTAGATCTCCACAACCTCACATCTGCAGATCTAGACCTTCACAACTGACGTCTGCAGATCTAGATCTTCAAACTTTCACATCTGCAGATCTAGATCTTCACAACTCACATCTGCAGATCTAGATCTTCACAACTCACATCTGCAGATCTAGATCTTCACAACTCACATCTGCAGATCTAGATCTCCACAACCTCACATCTGCAGATCTAGATCTCCACAACCTCACATCTGCAGATCTAGATCTTCACAACTCACATCTGCAGATCTAGATCTTCACAACTCACATCTGCAGATCTAGATCTTCACAACTCACATCTGCAGATCTAGATCTCCACAACCTCACATCTGCAGATCTAGATCTCCACAACCTCACATCTGCAGATCTAGATCTCCACAACCTCACATCTGCAGATCTAGACCTTCACAACT
>VSDK01019608.1:482-35817 GCA_009767595.1 Symbiodinium kawagutii | reverse complement strand
TTCCAAGGTCAAAGAAGACTTCTATTCCGAGGAGAAAGAAGAGTTCTATTGCAAGGAGAAAGAAGAGTTTTGTTCCAAGGAGAAAGAAAAGTTCATTCCAAGGAGAAAGAAGAGTTCTATTCCAAGAGAAGGAAGAGTTCCATTCCAAGGTCCAAGAAGAATTCTATTCCAAGGAGACAGAAGAGTTCTATTGCAAGGAGAAAGAAGAGTTTTGTTCCAAGGAGAAAGAAAAGTTCCATTCCAAGAGAAGGAAAAGTTCTATTCCAAGAGAAGGAAGAGTTCCATTCCAAGGTCAAAGAAGAGTTCCATTCCAAGGTCAAGGAAGACTTCTATTCCGAGGAGAAAGAAGAGTTCTATTGCAAGGAGAAAGAAGAGTTCCATTGTAAGGAGAAAGAAGAGTTCCATTCCAAGGTCAAAGAAGAGTTCCATTCCAAGGTCAAGGAAGACTTCTATTCCGAGGAGAAAGAAGAGTTCTATTGCAAGGAGAAAGAAGAGTTCCATTGTAAGGAGAAAGAAGAGTTCCATTCCAAGGTCAAAGAAGAGTTCCATTCCAAGGTCAAGGAAGACTTCTATTCCGAGGAGAAAGAAGAGTTCTATTGCAAGGAGAAAGAAGAGTTCCATTGTAAGGAGAAAGAAGAGTTCCATTCCAAGGTCAAAGAAGAGTTCCATTCCAAGGTCAAGGAAGACTTCTATTCCGAGGAGAAAGAAGAGTTCTATTGCAAGGAGAAAGAAGAGTTCCATTGTAAGGAGAAAGAAGAGTTCCATTCCAAGGTCAAAGAAGAGTTCCATTCCAAGGTCAAGGAAGACTTCTATTCCGAGGAGAAAGAAGAGTTCTATTGCAAGGAGAAAGAAGAGTTCCATTGTAAGGAGAAAGAAGAGTTCCATTCCAAGGTCAAAGAAGAGTTCCATTCCAAGGTCAAGGAAGACTTCTATTCCGAGGAGAAAGAAGAGTTCTATTGCAAGGAGAAAGAAGAGTTCCATTGTAAGGAGAAAGAAGAGTTCCATTCCAAGGTCAAAGAAGAGTTCCATTCCAAGGTCAAGGAAGACTTCTATTCCGAGGAGAAAGAAGAGTTCTATTGCAAGGAGAAAGAAGAGTTCCATTGTAAGGAGAAAGAAGAGTTCCATTCCAAGGTCAAAGAAGAGTTCCATTCCAAGGTCAAGGAAGACTTCTATTCCGAGGAGAAAGAAGAGTTCTATTGCAAGGAGAAAGAAGAGTTCCATTGTAAGGAGAAAGAAGAGTTCCATTCCAAGGTCAAAGAAGAGTTCCATTCCAAGGTCAAGGAAGACTTCTATTCCGAGGAGAAAGAAGAGTTCTATTGCAAGGAGAAAGAAGAGTTCCATTGTAAGGAGAAAGAAGAGTTCCATTCCAAGGTCAAAGAAGAGTTCCATTCCAAGGTCAAGGAAGACTTCTATTCCGAGGAGAAAGAAGAGTTCTATTGCAAGGAGAAAGAAGAGTTCCATTGTAAGGAGAAAGAAGAGTTCCATTCCAAGGTCAAAGAAGAGTTCCATTCCAAGGTCAAGGAAGACTTCTATTCCGAGGAGAAAGAAGAGTTCTATTGCAAGGAGAAAGAAGAGTTCCATTGTAAGGAGAAAGAAGAGTTCCATTCCAAGGTCAAAGAAGAGTTCCATTCCAAGGTCAAGGAAGACTTCTATTCCAAGGAGAAAGAAGAGTTCTATTCCAAAAAGAAATGGAAATCGGAAAATTTCAGGTCAAGATTCAGAAGATGCCTTCAGACTTGAGAGCATGGCATTTGACATTTTCATCGAAATCATTGACAACAATTTTTGATCAAACATTAGAACCTACTTGATTCCCTACCCCAACCTTGTTGTCCATACATGTTCTATCTGGGGTCTATGCCGGTGTAATTTTCCGTATCTATGATTGTCTGTTTCTACATGTTTCTCATATTTTTCTTCCCTATATGCTGCTGGAATGTTTGTTTGATTTTTCGTATGTTTGTTCTTGTCTGCATGCTTCTGGTAAAGCACCGTTACCAAAACCCCTGATTCGAGTGAATGTCCTACGATGGTGTTTGAAACGAGTTGGCAACACCCATGCCTTCCACAGTTTCCTTGAAGAGCGTGCAACATGACATGTCGTTTGGGTTGGTGTATGATTATCTTCCTGTCTGCACTATTGGCAGGGTCGGGACTAAACCCACAGGAATTGGCGATCACAAAACCAGGGGGAAATCCTGCCCTGTCCAAAAGTCTCAACTCTTGAGCTCGCAACCTGACGTACTTCTGAAGTCGCTCTCTTTCAGACTGGCAGTCCAATTGCAGCACTTCACAGTCTGAGAAACATGTCGCATCTCTGCAATTGATCAATTGATCTACGCAGCGCAATGCCATCTCTCACCTTTTGCACCGTCTGCCAGTACGCAAGACTTGATTTTAAATTCATTCATCCAACTTCTCTACTCTGTTGATGTTTTCCAAAGCGATCTGGTGAGGCCGAGAAAATGGCAATGTCGGTGTCCAAAGCGTAATACAAGAGCCAGGCAAAGAATCGGAAAACCAAATTAGAAAGTCGAAAAAGGTCAGTCAGGAACCCCCACCACTCTCAACCATTCTCAACCACTCTCTAGGACTGATTAGAATAATTGGGATTAGAACAAGTCTCACAAAAGGTCAAGTCCAGGAGATGCAAAGGGCTTAGTGTCTCAGAAAACAAGTTGGAAAGTCTGCAGTTTGGCAATCAAAGCACATAATGCATTTGCAAAAGACTGTAGCCTAGAAGAGTTGGAAACCATCGTCCGTGTCAGGAAGCTAGTGCAATTTGCGAAAAGTAGATGAAAGCAAGAATCTATCGTGCTTGTGTGCAGGCTTTGGGGTGATATCGTCCTCTTGTTTCTGGATCCGAGGTGGCATCTTGTGAGATGGGTCGTGAAACGTGTCTTTTAATTCATGTACAGTATCTCAGTTTATTGTATTTCCTTCATATATTTGAATGATTGCTGCGCCCCCAAGATGCAAACACGCAAGCTGTGAAATCAAGCAGGAAACATAGCCTTTAGCTTTTAGACTATCTACTGTCTTCAGGTTTGACCTACGCTGTCCTCTATTTCTGACACAATTCATTCACGTTTCAATATCATTCATCTCCATTTGTCCTGCATCACCCTGGCTCAACAAATTATGATCTTCCACTATCTGCGAAGGCTCTTGCATTGTGTTTGTGCGTGCTCCGCTCCACAAAAAGCCGATGCAAAAGATGGACGCAATGTGGGCTCACCATGGGTTCAACATGGCGCCAACACGCCAAAATAAGCGCGCCACATGACTATATCTACAGGTGGCCCATCTTAGATGTAGACTTTTCATTGCCTTCCATTCCTCCTCAGTCCGACGAGAACACAGATAGCTTCTTTCTAAGTTTGTCCTTCGTGACCAGAACTCATTGTCATTCATGAGGACTTCGAAGCATTCTGTTCCCATAGTCTCTACAGTATCCCTGTCTCTGTTCAATCTCATGTATCTTTTGTTTTCCTTCTTTCAATGATTTGGCATTGTGTGCTAGGTTTCTTTGTTGTTCTTTTTCCTGCAGCTGTTCATTTCGAATCAGGGCTATTTTGGATCAGAAATGTTGTATTTGCAATGCGTCTTCAATGGTCTATTTCTTCCAGGAACCATGGGAAATTTTATTTGGAAAGATGTTGAGCCTTGCAAGTGCCTTTGCAGAAGCTTGTTCAGAAAGTTTGCAACTTGGTTAAAAGTTGCTGCAGTGCCATACACTCCTGAATGCTAATTAAATCAAATAGTTGGATAGGGACCAATTTGGTGAAAATTAGATAGGCCAAAGATAGGTCATAAGTCAATAAAACATCTTTCAATGGGTCATAATGAAATAGGGCATAATATGATAGAATTCCGTGAGGCACAATTGAACAAAAATAATCGAACTGCATATAGTTAAATAGACCATAATTACATAGCACATAATCAAACCAGCCATAATTAGATAGAGCATAACTAAAAAAAATATCACATAGCACACAATCAGGGAATCATTCAATGGGGCATATATGGGGAGTAATATAGGGCGTTCTCAAACAGACCGAATACACGGAATAATAAGACAGGGATAGACAGGGTATTCCCAAATACCCCAAATATCAAACATAATCAAATAGGGAATGAGTAAGCAGACCATGATGAAATAAAGAAAACACATCTGATACTTGAAAAAGCTGATTTAGCTAAATTCTATTTAGATAAAAGTACGTAGGTTCTGGTGGGGGTGACAATCGTTGCAAAAGTAATGTTAACATTGGCAGTAAGGGCACTGGGAGTAAAAACAATTTTTAGAGAAATAATATATAATAGCAGAAATGATAATGATAATAGTATAATAACAATAATAACATAGCTGGCAATGATAGCAGTAAGAAGAGTAATAGTAATTACTGATAATCATAGTAACAATAATCACAATGATAGCGATAGTAACAACATCCACGACTCAAGCACATCTGCAATGTCAAAGGTAGGTAGGCCTTGGAGGGGGGGATTGCATACATACTCTGTGCGTGCATTTTGTCCTCCGACCCCTGCCAATCGCAGAGAAGGGCGTCCTTGGAATTGGAACAAAAGAAAAAAGAGGCAAGAAAACAAAGGGCGAGACAGAAGGCATGATGCAAAACAACGAAAGAATCAAAACCAAGGTGAGGAGGAAAGAGCAAGAAACGAGCAACAAACCGCAAGAAAAGTTGAAAAGCAAAGACAACACAATCAAAAGGATTCAAAAGGAACAAGAGCAAACAAACCGCAAGAAAAAGATAAGAAAAAATAAGAAAAGATAAGAAAAGATAAGAAAAGACACAAGAAAAGACACAAGAAAAGTCGCCAAAGTCCCAAGACAAATGGTAACACCAAAGGCCTGGCTGCAGTGGTGCTACACGGCGAAAACGATACGAGGCACGACCTTTCCGCCTTTCCAAACAGGCACCTGCAACACCTCCGCTTTGTAGCGACGGGTGATCCTGCGGCTGAATGGATCCTAGTTGCCGCACTTATCATACTGTCATCTGTCATGCGTTTGTTTCATGGAGGAGCTTAGTCAAATTTCCAGCCAGGTCGAGCCTCTTCGTCAAATCTGTATTGACTGCTGGAGACCTGAAAGAGCTGTCAGGAATTTGGAAGGTCGACGGAAATGAAAAGAAGCAACCACAAAAAACCTCTTTCCCATGTCCCTTTCTGAATTATTACTGTTTCATTTGATCCCGTGCCCAGCACTGCCTAGGAGTTGCGCTGTCCTTGGCAATTGCTTCACCGGCCCTTGCCTTAGCACTTGCGATTTTCCCTCAACTCATTCTGACATTTCTACACATTTCTGACATTCTGACGTATATAAATCTAAGAGAATCTAACAAACATCATCGCAGAATCCATATAAATCCATGAATGTGTGCTCAAATATCAACATGACCTACAATGGACCTACCATGGTCCTTGCAAGCACTGGACACCATGAGGTCCCTGCCCAGTCCAACCGTCCAAGTGTGGATCCCAGGAGGCTGGGTGTCCTTCTCAAACGCTAAGCAAATTGACAAACAAAGCAAGGACAAACAAGGCAATAAGATGCAGTAAGCAATGAAGTAGTTTGAAGCCCATTACAAAGTTCAATTATTTTCAAATTCCAATTCGGTGGACTGCTCCAAGTCATCCAATTTCAGGGAAGGTGTGTCTGCTGTGCACCAGTTGATAGGGGATCTTTGAATTTGTGAATTTCCGGTCAACAAGAAGTCATACGCGACTCAAGTCTCAATTGGTCCATGAGCCATGTATACACCAGTCATATTGCACTGACATGAGAAAGGAGAAAGGATACTGTTCAAAAAAAAGTAAATTGGCAATTGTGTTTGCAAAACTATTACCTTAGCGCTGGAATTGATGTCTGACTCTTTGAGGTAAAAATCCGCCTGCACCGAAAGTGCTGGGTGCGTCTTTGCGGATGCCATAAACAATCTGTGGTACAGCTTTAGCTGTGGGCTCATTTTTTGTCTAGGATCAATTGTTTTTGATGTTTTTTGAAAAGTGACTCTTCGGCAAGAGTGGTCCAACATCACACCAATATGGGGCCCAACATAGGGCTAACATGGGGCCCAACATGGGCCAAGATGGCCCCATGGGTGATGATCGTCCAAGATGGGCCTAGCACAACCCCAGCATCCAGGAACCTCAGCAACATAGGGTCCAATGCCCCAACAGTGCTCTTAACATATCGCAAGATGTGTCCAACATGGTGCCCAAGGGCAGCAAGCACCAAAAGTGCTGGATGTGTCTTTGCGGATACCATCAAGAATCTGTGGTCCAAGTACAGCTTTAGCTGGGCATGGGGGGACTCATTTTTTGTCTAGAATCCCTTGTCCTTGATGTTTTTTCAAAAGTGACTTCTCAGCGAGAGTGGTCCAACACCACACAAATATGGGGCCCAACATGGGGCTAAAATGGGCCCAACATGGGCCAAGATGGCCCCAACATGCACCCGAGATGGGTCAATATGACCCCAACACGCGCCCAACGTGGTGGCCCAGGGTGGCAATACAGCGCACTCATTTGACCCCCGTTCTGGGGCGCAAATGAGTGCGCTTTGGGAAGTCCAACATTAGGCCAACATGGGGTGAAGATGGGTCCGATGTGGTCCAATGTGAGCCTAACATGCACCAAAACTTGCCACCGCCCCCCAACATGGGCCCAACACCCAGCAAAACGTTCAGCATTCCACAGTGTGGGGGCTCCGCCCAGCCGCGAAGGGAATAATCTGCTCAATTGGGTGTCTGAAATACCTTCCCCTGACTCAGGCAATCATGTTTCTCATGTATTTTGACTATGATTATTTCTTGTTTGCAACCCTGCGCTTCGTCACATCACAAGCATCTACAAGGTTCCCCGACTTTGGGTTCCGCCGCGGTGGGCTTTCACTTTGAAGAGCTGCTTCATCTCTGCTACCATCCTGGAGTTCAGACTTGGCGCAGATTCCCATGCCTCCATCAGCTCATAGGAAAACATGCAATTCTAATAGGGTCTCAAAGGGCCCAGGACAGAAACAACACGACACCACCGTCATGTGAAAGGGACTAGCCTTGTTTTTCAAATGACATGGTTCCAATTCCAAACTGCTGCCAACAGGATGCACATGGGACAAATTTTTCTGAGAAAGAAATCAAACCTCAATGAGGCAGTTTAGACAACAGCAAAATGCAAACAAGAGCTGGAGGGAATGTCAGAGCAACATTTCGTGTCTGCAATCCTACCGGCTGTAATTCTTCATTGGGGAAGGGCAAAGCACCCTCCCTTCCAAACCGTCTCCGACTTGACAAAATCTGAACTCTATTCACCAAGCAAAATGAACGTGGTGTGCCAGTAGATGTTAATTTCTTTTGGATCCTGGGAAACCATGGGGAACCAGTGGAAACCATGGGAAACCCTGAGCATTTTTGTTCCAGGAGAGCATATTTTCCATTCGCACTGAAATGCACTGAGGTTTGAGCCTCGGCTCTGCCCATGCCTCGTTGCTCTAAACATATATAAAATAGGTATATATATATATATACATCTTATAGAAATCTTAATTAACCCATCTGAAAACTCAAACATGCAAGTGCCACACGTGCAAAAACCACCGAACACGTTTGCAGGGCTTCTTTGAGAGTCAGAACATTTGAAAACATGTGAGCCAGAGTGTATCATCGTGACACGAAGTCAAGTACACTCTGAGCCCGCAGCTGTCAATATGTCTGTTGCAAATATCGTCTTTGGATCCAATGTTTCAGCTCAAGGACATACTCTTGATTCTGGATGCATGTTTGATCAAGGAAGCTGTGGCGATACAGTACTGAGTGAGAACAAGCTGCCTATTCTACCTACTCCGTGTTTTGCATGTTTTTGTGCTCTGACCTCTCTTGATCCAAGTGGATTGCTGCGCTTCATCTCCCTGACTATCCAGTATCCATGCACAAATACAAGACGGCAAGAAATATCAAGCTGAGGCGTCAGCATAGTTGACCAAAATTTCAGGTACAGAAATGTGAACGTAGAGACTACTTGACTCGCCTAATCTTTGCCCTTGAGAGTTGAGTGGTTGTCGGGTTAAAACCAAGGTAAAATGTTGATATATGTTGATAACATTTTGATGTGGAGAGAAGTTGAGAACCGAAGAAAGATCACGGATAAGAGTGCCATAAGCTGGGCAGATTTTCCCACGAGAGACGGAAGCTTCGATGACACCATCAAAAGATATCATAAGTTTAAGACTTGGCTTGGCCTTTTCCAATCTCAGGAGAATTTGGAGCTAGGCTGCTATTATCGGAGGGTTTTTGTTCCTAGCCTACTGTTTTTTTCCGTCTGTTGCACAGTTTGCAGTTCTGGTCTGTGGCTCTTTTCCAAGTCCGCAAGTAAAAGAAAATGTTGAAAGGATCCGAAAGGATCCGAAAAATGTGTCAGGACAAGACCAGCAAAGTTGATCTGCGTTTTTGTGTGCATGAACAAAATAATCAAAATTTCAGATCTTTTTCACCTTTTCTCGGAATCCTTGTCATTTCTTGGCATCCTCTCTGTTCTGACCGGACCAACCTAAATGCCCCTGTAAAAGTCAAGTTTCTTCACTCAGTCTGCCTGATGAAAGTTTCTCTACCAACCCATGTGAATATCTTGATTGATAATGGGTGTTTATTATTGATTATTTGTGTTCTTGATTTAAGTTGATTCATTCATGTCAATTGGGTCTCCAAAAGAGTGATGATTCCCTTCGTGAATGGTTTACCCCCCACCCCCTGGTTTATTAATCCTGGTCCTGTGTCAACACTGCATCATGCTAGCAGTGTGGCGGGATGTGGCCATGCTGGACAGAGTTGGATTCTCAATTTCTTCAACTGATAACCCCCTGAGTTCGATATTGGCAAAGCTTGTAAACACGGGTCTGGAGCAAATTCCAGCTTTCACACCAAAGTTGCAGCTGAAAGAATTTGCACCCAAGATCCTGACATATTGTGACTGTCAGTGCCCTTTACAACGCGTCAACAACCCAGGCGACTTTTCTCCAATCGCACACCCATTTTCAGCTACCTCAATGGTATCAAGTTCCGTTGGGCTAAGGCATTCATTTTCTCAAACCACACTTACAGTACAGTAGATAGTTCTAAATATGATGAAATAAGGGAAAAATCTATTATCCCCAATAGATTCAATAGAAAGGAAACATCATCGAAACGAACAGCTGTCATCCCTTTTCCATTGCCAGATCAAAGCAATGATACGACATTCCCTTCTGGATCGATGGCTCGCCCTGCTTGAGAAAAGGTTTACAGCAGTCTCAGCTATTGATCGATTTTTTGGAATACAAAACATTAGTTGGCTTATTACTTATAGCTAAGCAACAATACACATCAATCCACAACGCACAAACAAAGAGCAACTCAGCTTCATGCGACGCGCGAATCTTGTTTCATGTACAAAGCCGCACTGATGAAGTTCACCTGATGTTGAGGTCCAGCTCAGACCACTATACATGCATACTGTGCACGTGCTAAACAATTGGAAAACAAAATGGAAACTAGTGCAGTTGTAGGACCACAAACCGTCAAGATCATCCTGCCTTATTCTGCCTTCTTCCATGGTCGGGCTGAAAGGTCTCCTGACAAATGAATTTCAATTTCATCATTGTGTAACATGACGAATAGGAAGCACACCTGTGACCAGAATTGCGTCGACAGATTTGTAGAGAAGCCCAAGCGCGAGAAGATTCACCTTGTTTCGTTTCAAGGTGCTTGATATGTGCCAAGAGAAATCAAACTGATAAAATAGGCAAAATATAGATGCTTCGCATTGCTTCGCGGCATGAAACAATTCCACTCAAGCCAAGAAACAGCCAAGGCCACAAAATACAAGGCAGGACTTGCCCCCTTTGGCGGAGCATGGTGTGGAACGTGCACAATTGACCTTGATTGGAGTAAAGGCACAGTGAGGCAAAGCGGTCATGTACATACAATGGATCACGTGCTAGCCTTGCAGCGATTCTGCTCAATTGTGTAACATGGAATTGCTTATGCGTTTCTTTCATCTTCAAATATCTTCAGCATCTGTTCTTTTCTGTCTGCAATTCACTAAAACCTTCCTATCCAACATGCTTTGCACACAGCCGCGCACACTCTGCCTCTCTCTTCTACTACTAACGGTTTACCATGTTTTTCCAAGGTTTCTGTGTTCTATCAAGCTTACACTTCTCCGGAGCTAGCTCTCTCCTTCTCTCTCTCTTTCTCTGGATTAGATAGCTACTTTCTATGACCTTTCGTCTTGAGCAAAGTCTTCTCAGCCAACAGCATTCTTGCTAGCTCTTCTAGACAAGTCTTTCTTCGGACCACTTCTCATCTCTGCTTCTCAAGATCCAGCTTTGCCTTGTCTGACTCTCTTCACTCCTCTCTTCACACAGCCCACCTATACCCACCTCTCTCTTGACCTTCCTCACCTTCCTCTAGCCTTCTGACTGCTCTTCACAATTCACCAACTACTTTGAATTTGTTTCGTGTCGCGTGCTACCCCAAGCAAAACGACTTTCTCTTCACATCGTTCCAGCACGCTTTCATTTCTCCAGCAGATCTCTGTGCTCTGCTGGCTACGCAAACATGTCACCCAAAAGAGTTCAGGTCTGTGCAGCCTAACATGTGCGATGTTGAAACGACTTTGGAGATGAATCGAAGCGTAAAATGAAACAAGTTTGAGGATGTTTGCAGCAAAAATCAGTGTACAATTCTGCACAAACACGTGAGTGTACGCAGAGGCAAAATGAACCAAAATTCATTGAAGTAAGTGTGATAGTCAATGACAAACGATGATATTGAACAACTGTGCCATCAAATCAGTGTATAATAAAGTAAATGAGCCTGACACAAAAGAAGTAGGCGATTCAAAAGCGCACGATAAAAGGACCTGTGAATGGTTGTAAGTGTAAAAGTACTTGCACATAGTTGCACAATGAAGTAAGTCTGAGATTAAATGCATGCGAGACTAAGCGTGTGTGAGATTGAGTAAATGTGGGAAATGTAAGGACATATTGGGAAATTAAGGAACTTTGTGATCAGGAATCAGGTCACTTTGAAAAGAGGAATTGCGGGATGGGATCAAAGAAGTGTGAGACGAAGTAAGGCTTCAATTCAGCGAGTGTGCGGTCAGTGTAAATCTGATAGACTATGGCATGAAGCAATCACGCCATCAAGACGGTGTGAGACTAAGTGCAAGATGAAGCAGCGAATTCGAAAGCAATAAGTTGCGTGGCACAAACAAATGCCTAAGGATCCTAAGGCCTCACACAGGAGCTCCAACAAGCTGAACAGCCACAAGACTGCTGTTCTCGCTGAAAAAAATCTATGAAAACACACCTTTCGCATAAGAAAAAAACCTGCAAACTCGCAACCAGCAATCGGAATGCTCGGGGCAACAGGAAAACAAAACACAGTAGCACCGCAGCAGCGCATCACTCGAGTCATCTTTACACAGCACTTCGAGTCGGCGGACCAAGCGGAGTTCCAGAACGCATCAGGGCGGTTGTTATTCCAGCTGCCAAATCCAAATGCGCCAAAGCAAAAAGCATAGCAAAAACAACGATTCTGTCGATCTATTTGCAAATGAGCTCGACAAGGACCAAGCAAGAAAAGACATGCTTCTCGACAATCTTTCAATGACCTTCTCGGCTACAGGTATACCGTGGTATACCATTGCAATTTTTGCACTCTGGTCTGCAAAGTACAAAAGCAGCGCACAAATGAACGTCTCAAGCTTCCTCAGCAATACAAAGGGGGCAAGCCCGAGTTGCAAAACACCAAGTTGCACATGCACACAGCACAAGTAACCTCGACGAAGTTCCACTGTGTGAACCAACCACCAAATTGCAAAACCCGAAGCACCGGGGACCAAACATAAGAAACTATATAATGATAATATCACAAACAAACCACTGTCAGGGCAATTCGATTGCATTGAGCAACTGCAAACCCAACAAAGATGGACTAACAACAGTGCATAATGAGCGCGATTTCGACCAGCACCGTCTCTCTCTCTCTCTCTCTCGACCTAATTCCTCTTACGAGCTTGCTCTCCCTTGAGCTACAAGTTCTTCTCAGCCAGGTTTCTTTGTGCCAACTCAGATCTTTTAGATAGCTCTCTGTGATTCTCTTTGTCTCTCTTACTCTTTCTCTCCGTCCTGTCCTGCCCATCGCGTGCGGACTGGTCGTCTGTGTGTGCCTCTCTCTCTCTCTGTTAACTCTTCTTCTGACCGTGAGCCAGCTCTTTCCTCAGCTACTGTAGCTGTCTCTTGAACTAGCTCCGCTCCTGTTGACAGCACCGTGTGTAACTTGGAGTTTCTCTACTAGACTTCCTTTGACCACACGATTACATCATTGCCATGACATTCTGGCTCTGCCAAGGCACGGGTGTTCTTCAGCATTCTGAATTGCTCAATGAATGCATGATAGAAATTGTCAAAACACAACCGCGAAGGAAATTACAGCACTCTGCTGGAGTAAGCCCCGAACGTGTGAATTTCTGTAGTTTCATTTGAGTCTGCGGAGTCCATCTCCTCTGTCATTGCGGGGTCTGGCTCCTCTGTCACATTGTCATCATGAACTTCTGCTTTGACTCCAGGAGGGCCAGGCTTGCCCCGCTCACCATCCTGCACAGTACACTGCTCTGTGGCAAACCGGGCCCCAGCAGGGAGATCTTTGGAGAAACGACACAACTCTAAGGCACCAGCAGCTCCCGGAGATCCAGGAGCACCTTCAAACACTGAAAATTGTACGATGTGAGGAGCTTCATTGGCCTTTGAGAAGTCAGAGTCTAGCTGTGTGGCTTAGCTGTGTAGCGTAGCTGTGTAGCTTAGCTGTGTAGGATTGCATTGGAACAGAAGGTGCAAATGCAGTAGTTGCACCTGGTGGCCCTTGAGGACCTTTCATGATCTGAATCAAGTCGCCCGTCATGGAGGCAACCTACCATTTCAGGCTATGGTTGCAATCCACAGTGGAAAATCTCGCATCTTCCAGGCCTCATACACCGGCCTAGACTTTCCATTCTGAGCTGCCATTTGCTTTACCTTGGCCATGGGTTGGAATCAATTGTTTTCTGAGCTTTCCAAATTCCTTATGGATGTTTTCAGAAAACAATTGATTCAATTACTGAGCTTTTACAAATGTTTTCTTTCCCTTCCTTTCCCAGTGATTCTGGCTGATGCTTTCTGGGTCTCAGCTCTGGACTGCTTCCCAGGCTGCCTTCGCATGCTGCTTCGCTGTCACTGCTGCAGACGTTACGTCGAAGGACTTGGTGGCGCTTGATTCACTGGGCGAAAGAAATACTAAAAAATGAAAACCCTCACAGATTCTTCAGATTCTCATGATTTTTCATGTTTCAAGTTGGCTTGCAATCTTGCGTGAGCATATTTGATCATATTTGTCCCAACTCTCTTGCCGCTGGTCTGCAGAAGAAACAACTTGTCGATTGGAGCCGCTGGAGCCGCTGGAGCCGCTGGAGCCGCTGGAGCTTGATGAAACCGGAGAAGTCCAGTGCACCACCTGGGGGGCTCCCCCCATGACCGGCTGCCTTTTGTGTCAATGACTTTGTCGAGTCTAGTTGAAGTAGTTGCTGCCTGCTGTGCAGGAGTGGAACTCGCTGCTGCAGAATTGGCAACTCGAGTGTAGCCTGGGCACCACGTTGAGATTTGAATTGCTGAGTTTGCAGCCCTAAAAACCAAATCACCAAGGCCAAGCCTCCGGAAAAACCGGCAGGGCCTGCGAAATCGAGAAATTGAAAATTCTTCCTTTGATCTCCCATTTGGTGCTTCGGAATCGCCTGTGCCAGCTGTTTCAACATCATCAAGTGCATCGTCAGCTTCTTCTTTGGCTTCTTTTGCGAGCTTCAGGGATTCCAGTGCTTGTCGAACCTCGGAAGGATCACACTTCTAAAGGTCTCAATGCAAACATATCATCAAGCATTTATGATCGTTTGTGCACGTAATTTCACTCCAAGGAACGATACTACCAAGGCTGCCATTGACCAATTTCATGCTCCCATCAATCTGGGTGATGGTCTTTCCAAGACCTAAGGCCTTCAAGAGTAGCAGTTGTTCTGCCTTTCGAGTGATGTTTTGCTCTTTGAAGACCTCATCAATCCTGAGATGCGAGATGCTGCAATAGCAAAACGCATTAGCAAATGTAGCTGCCTGTATTGAACCCTATTCTATCCTATTCTCATTGATTCCCTTTCTTTTTGAACAATGGGCCTCTCATATCAAATCTCAACACTTTGGGAATCAAAGAACGACAAATATGCAGAGCATCACCTGCAAACTGCCAAAGCCTGTGCTATCTCTCCCTCTCTCTCTCTCTCTGCATTAAGATTCTTATTCCTATTCTTTGAGAGATCCATAGAATCTTTGAATTTCTATTATGCTTTTTCACTCTTAAGGTATTTTTAACAGTACCTCGCGCCTGGCCGGACCCTTTTTGCAGGCATGGGGGTTTGACTGTTGGCACTTCCAGCCCCCAAACGCCAAAGCTCAAAATACGGATAGCTACAAGTAAAGCCAACCAAACCCAGCAGGACGCAGCTTTAGCTACTTGGGGCACTACTTAGGGCTAAGAGTCCTTTATGCCCCCCTGCAACCCAACTCACAGTCGAGGCAAAATGACATCAACAACATGCTAATTCCTTGTTCGAACCATCGGTGCTGGAGGACCCAGACTCGAAGAGGGGGGAGTAGAATCACAGTTTTGAAGGGTAGCCCGGGGATCCTTGGCAAACTCAATGGATTGCTTGCCAGTGCCGGGAAGTAATAGTAGGAATAGTAGTAGCAGCGGTAGCAGTAGCAGTAGCAGGAGTAGCAAAAGGTGGCAAACTTCATGAGTTAAACCACTTAATCGTTGCAAATTTGGAAGCAACCTCAACATGAATAACGACAACAACAACAACAACTACTACTACAACAACAACAACAACTACAACAACAACAACAACAACAACAACAACAACTACTACTACTACTACTACTACTACTACTACTACTACTACTACTACTCCTACTGCTACTGCTACTGCTACTGCTACTGCTACTGCTACTGCTACTGCTACTGCTACTGCTACTGCTACTGCTACTACTACTACTACTACTACTACTACTACTACTACTACTACTACTACTACTACTACTCCTGCTGCTGCTACTACTACTGCTTCATTCATTCATGACGCAGCTCGAGTCCGAACTGAGCGTTGCCCAGCTTTCCAAGCGTGCCCCCCGGACTTCAAAATTAGTGTCCAGGCACGGTTCGCCACAGAGGCCCACAAGAACCGTAAAGGGAAAAAGGAAGAAACTAAGATGCTGAATTAATGGGATCTTCAAAAGATCAACGTCAGCGCCATCACCTAGTGGAAAGTTTCACATAGCGATACCCGCACTGTTGCACCAAATGATCAATAACACGTTGATTGGTCCATTCCCTGTCATGGTAAGTGCTAGGAACACGTAAGATGCGCCGTAGCATTTTGATTTGAAAGGAGTCTAAAGTATCCTGTTCGGACTTATTGAGCTGAATTGATTCTAAGCCGTACAGTAATTTGGATACCAAAGTGGCCTCATATACACGAAGCTTCCATTGAACCGATGTTCGAGCTTTTGACCAAAAGAGAGTGAGCTGCAAAGCTGTGGCATTGACTGCTCCAATTCGTCTCATTAATTCAGCATGATTGTCTACAGAGTCTGTGAGGACAGCACCAAGATATGTTGCTTGCGATTTTCTCGGCACTGCCGTGCCATCCAAAAATTTGATGGAGGATTGTCGACGGTTTATTGTGATATTTACGCACTTGTCCAAGTTCAAATTCATGTTATACTTGCTGGATTCTGATTGCACCTCATGTAAAAATTTGTTTATAGTGTGCGTGTGAGTACCAAACAGCAATGTATCATCAGCATACAAAATCTCGGCGAAACGTATACCTTTTATAGGTTCGATTTGTTTAGGAGTATTTAATTTCGCCTTAATATCCTGAAAAATTGCTGACAGAAGGATAGAGAATAAATATGGGGACAGTGGGCAGCCTTGACGTATACCAGACCTTTGAACTCTGAAAGTGGAGTAGCTGTCGCCCTTCACAACTCTGAATTTTGCATTCCTGTAAATATTCTGAATGATGTTGACTATGTTTTGAGGAACAGAAAGTCGCTGTAGAACCTGTGTAAGCTTGCTTTGGTCAATTCGATCGAAAGCTTTCTCCCAGTCTAAAAGAACTAGAGTTACATTAGTGCCTTGTCTTTCCCCGAGGTCCATGAGTCTTCTAGCCAAGAACAGGGCTTGTGCTGTGGACCTCTGCGGACGGAATCCGTATTGTGTTTTAAGCATCCATTGTTCCAAAGATACCAGCAGTCTGCACTTCAACATGGCAGCTAGAAGCTTATAAAAAGTCTGTAGCAAAGCAATGGGCCTGTAATTTTGAAGTTTCGATGGGTCCCCTTTCTTAAAAATGGAAGCAATGTTAGCAAGGTTGAGTGAATCAAAATATTTTACTCCTGTCTACTACTACTGTCTACTACTACTGACTACTACTACTGTCTACTGTCTACTGTCTACTGTCTACTGTCTACTATCTTCTACAACAACTACTACGACTACCATTACGACGACGACGACGACGACGACGACGACGACGACGACTACTACTACTACTACTACATCTACTATCTACTGTCTACTGTCTACTATCTTCTACAACAACTACTACGACTACCATTACGACGACGACGACGACGACGACGACGACGACGACGACTACTACTACTACTACTACATCTACTATCTACTGTCTACTGTCTACTGTCTCCTACTCCTACTCCTACTCGTCATACTCCTCCTCCTCCTCCTTCTCCTCCTCCTACTACTACTGCTACTACTACTCCTACTCCTACTCTTACTCCACTTCTACCCATCTATCTGCCATTTCCCTCCTACCTACTACCTAGAACAGCCACTGCTACGCACAACTGCCCTATTACCGACCGCCTGCAACTACTTCATACCCATTACATCCTGTTGCCTACACTCTAGCATCTTCTCCTTCCTACCTCTTCCTACACACTACAACTGACCTACTATCTACTACCTACAGCCACCTGCAACCACCTGCAACCACCTACAACCACATGATCGTACCTGCTACTTACGTGCAACGTGCGGCTACCTACTGCCTACGTACTACCCACAACTACCTGCTACGTACAACAGCTGCTACTTACTACCTACTACCTAGACCTACGTTCTATCTACATCTACGTACAAACTACAGCTACAGCTACCTTCTGCCTACTACTTACAATTATCTGCTACAGTACCTTCCTACTGCCCCCATGCCACCTACAATTACCCACAAACCTGCTTCGCACCGCAATTCACCAAAAGGAAAAGTTCATCAAACATGATGGAACTATGTCTTGAACTCAATTCAAAAACTACGAAGTAAGATTCGATGAGTACACTCCGAATACGCACAGTTCGTTCCCCAAGCACTTTCTTCTCAAGGATGAAACCAAAATCACGACGAGTAGGAAGAACAATGCATGAATATCAAATCTATTTGCATGTTCAGGGTTCCCGTCCATGACCGGCCCTTCCAATTTTGATTTCCAGGGAACGAAGCGTGGAGATCATCCACCTCGTACTTCATATTTGCTTGTCTTGCTTTTAAAAGGTCCGAAGAATTCTTCGCCATTACAGCATCTACCTCCGCTTCTTCAGCAGCCCTTTCCTTGGCAGGTTGCAAGGGCTGCGCTAGTAGTGGGTTTGCTTTTGGAAAATCTGGAAATTTGAATCACCACACAGCTGAAGATGCACCCACATCCCCGTGTTTTTGGACGGGGCAAGTCTCGGCATGGACAGCAGCAGTGCCAAATTCTACCACTTTGCCTTCCACGTCTTTCACAACCTAAGATCCACAGGTCCTTATTAAGGACCCTTCAAAAAATGAGCCCAAAACGGGGTTCCCGACTCCCTTGAACAGCATGCAAAGTAATCATAAGAAAACATTGAACCCATAGAACCAAGGCTGTGCCATATTCTTCGAGAATTGTGTCTATTGGTTAGGCGTAAGTAGATCAAGTAGTCACTCGGAGCGCAACTCTGTTCACATTTTCTTGGCGGGTTCCAAGCTGGAACTCTTTGACTTCTATGCCTGCGGCAAGGAAAGACGCTGCATGGTAGCACCCGAAAGATGGCAGTGGTATGACCACAAAATGGACTGGACAAACAAATAATCATCATAATCACACAGTATCATAATCGTATAGAAATCATTGGAAATCACTTGTACTATCTTGTACTCACATATGCTACTGTAAATTACTGTAGTATCTGGTGGAAACATAGCACCTAGCATCCTGGGCTCCAAATTTGCAACTCCTCCTTTCGAAAATCAGAATCCCAGTAGTTTCTAGCTACAGGCAAAACATGCTAAGACAAAATGTACACTAACTTGAAAGCGGGACTCACTTAGAATGTAAAGGAGGCGAGGGCAGACTGGACAACCTTCTGGTTTTAAACTAAACACTCAGTCACCTAGTAGCCCGAAGAACATGAGGAGTGGTTCGTTGACAGTACATTGATGAAACAACAAATGCTTTTCATTGTTGATGTTTGCGAGCAGGTGGATCACCTTGAAAGGATGAGGATTGTACATAATGAAAATGCCAGCTGCCGCCCGAGATGCTGATCAAGCTAAATTCCATAATCAATCATAGCTGACAATGCAATTACATCACAAAGTTATAAACATAAGAATAATCCCAACATTGAGTTTCCACAAATCCCAGGTGCACATTCTTGACGATTTTTGCTAAATGGATGCTAACTGCGGATTACAAACAATTTTCTACTCTACAAGGGAGTGCTGCTGATACTTTTCGACGACGGAAGCAAGATAAAGCATCCATGAAGCAGGATCTTCGGCTGGCATGTTGCAGTCTGCTCATGATGGTCCCGAGCTCAAACTCAAACGCAGCTGCTCCAAACTCTTGTTGACCGCAATTTCAGATCTACAACAAACTGAAAGTGCAAGCTCCCCTGTTCAATGCCCTGTGCCTTGCAGTTCTGCTTCAGTCATATTTGATCTTCTTTTAGCCTTAGCATAAGTGCAACTTTATCATGTGAGGCCTAACCGTGGGATCTTGCACAGCCTGCTTAATGCCTCCAATCCTTGCGGGTCATACTGTTGGGAGAATAAACTGAATCTCCTGAATTGCACGTGTGCCCAGTCTTGCATTCAATAAGTCTGGAACATCATCAAGAGCTCCTGTTCGAAGTGACGAGTATCATTGAGCCCGCAAAAGCATCGCCCCAGCGATCTCAGATCACAACAGCTAAACGAGTCTAAATTGTCCCCCGAAGATGTCCTTGCATTCGTCCCAAATCCTGCACGCGCAACAAAGATTCGAGAACCGTTTTTGCTGTGAACATGTGCGGTGAAAAAGTGCAAATGACCCGTCAGGCTCCACGAGGAATGAGAAGGAAAGGGAAAGCACATTTTCAGTTGCGGAGAGTTCCACTACACAAAGGTCCTTCTCATCTGCTGTCTCCTTTTGTTCCAAGTCTTGGATTCTTTCATCTGCAACTCGAAGCTGTGCACCCTGCAAGCAAATTTCATCCGGAGTGGCAGTGGTACATTCCTCAAAAACTTCTTTCAAGCACCGCCCTGGCACCTGCTTTGCGACCATGGCGGTGGCATTGGTGGCCTGAAATAAAGCTTCTTCCACTGTCTCAGCAAAAAATGAAATAACAATAATTAACACATATCTGTCTATGTATCTATCTATGTATGTATCTATCTATCTATCTATCTATCTATCTATCTATCTCTTTATATATAAATATATATATATATATATATATATATTTAGAGAGAGAGAGAAAAAAAATAATATGTACACTGCCGTGACCCCATTGGATACAGAATTTCTGCAAAGGTGCCAGTCAATTGTGTTCCAAGAGTGTCAATTCATTGGCCCTGACACAGCCCGGGTGCATCACCAACTCTTCTTTTGAATTCTGATCACGGCCGCGTCTCTAACGCGAGTCTCTGTATGTCAGAGAAAAAATATATGTACATACTTTTCCCATACATATTTACTTATGTAAATGTAAACATATATGCATATCTATCTGTGTCTGTATCTGTAAATTGTAAATTGCATATTGAGTATGTGTATGTCTATGTGCGTGTAAAAGTATTTGTATAATATGTAGACGTATGCATATGTACGGCCAGACCGGATGTCCTGCCCGGAGATGTGCGTTTTGACTGCGCAAGCGCAGCGTTTTGTGACTTTCCGTTTGTCGGCCAAGTGGCCTAACAGCTGACGAAGATTTTTTTCTTTATACTTTTTGATATCAATCATAAAGTTGACATGAAGCTAAATTCAACACTTATAAGAACACCATCAGAACCCGACACC
The DNA here is from genome assembly GCA_009767595.1 of Symbiodinium kawagutii. NCBI lineage: Eukaryota > Dinophyceae > Suessiales > Symbiodiniaceae > Symbiodinium > Symbiodinium kawagutii. Next base: position 15,335 of record VSDK01019608.1, on the reverse strand, counting down.
ATGTCGGCAGGTGTACACATGGCAAGCGCTGACTTTTTTCCTAGACTGCTCCCGAGGAGTCGGCAGCGTGGTTTGTAAGCCACTCACATTTGTCTAAACCCTAAAACCCTTTATGAGATTCATCCTGCAACATTATACTTTTGTGGGGCTGGGACATTTGATTACTCTGATCATCCACCCCGCTAAACCCTAAACCCTAAAACCCTAAAACTGATGAGCTTCATCATGCAACAGAAAGTTTCACCTCAACCATCCTCATGTTCACTAAGATCATGTTCTGTTGCACCACCGTACTGTTATACTACAGTAGAATACCCCCAGACCGGGTGTCTTGCCCTTCGGGCGGGACACCCCACTCTGGGGGTATATGTAGATGTATGATGATGTATGTATATATCTGTGTGTAGTGATAATTTGATAACAGCTGTTCCGTCGAGCTGCAGCTGCTTCAGCAACTCTGGCGACTTCCAAGGCATTTGTCAGTTCCTCTTCCAGCTTGTTGACTCGAGCCTGGCAAACAAAGTTAGGAGTCGAGCCTGGTTCTGAATTTCACAGGGAATCGGGCGTTTCTCAAATTAGGGGTACACCCAAATCATCCAATATTTGGCATTTATAAGTGATGAACCAAATTGCATCCAAATGGTCGTTTCTCAAAATGGAGGACCTCTCCAAATCATCCACTAGAAACATCTAGAGAAACAATTTGTAGTAATAAACCAACCATTTTTTGGCCTATGGCTTGCGAAAAAGAATGCGCAGATTTTCCCCTTGGAATGTTCCATGTTCCGTTGAGATTTGCATCGGCCATGCCTGGAGCTTACCTTCAGCTGTCTCGGGTGCAGCGATCGGACTTCTCGTACCAAGCTCGATACTCGCGACCGGAAACGGTTGCAACATGCGAAGGACTGCAATCAGCTGCACTACCCACATTGTGCCCACAACCTTTCCGATAGCTTTCAAGTCATCATTGGCACAGCTTACAATCTAGTGACGGCCAGCAAAACTCAAAACACAACTCGTTGACGCAGTCCTCCGTGTTTCATTTTCCTGATAGCAAGGGCAAGTTTCAATCAATCAGCTGAGCTCGGCTCTCAAAGACTCCACACTTGACAAAGCTGCCGGTGCACCCAGTTGGAGATCTGCAGGGATTCCAGATTCTGCTCGCTCAATGCTTGGCTTGAGACTAGAAACCTCAAAACATCGGAGGCTCAAAACAGAAAACTCGGTCAATTCGTGGTTTTGTACTTCTCCAGGAATTGAGGAGCTTATTGTGTAAATCGACTCTCTCTCTCTCTCTCTTTCTCTTTCATAGGCTCTTTGATGGTTTTGAGTGCTTTCCAAACCTCTGACTTCTGACGAAAATACAAACAAGCTACCGAGATAAGCCATCATCCATTGCTTCTCCGTAGATTCCAGAAGTGTCCTCACAAGCTCAAGTGACTTGCGGCTGCAATTGCAAACCCTGGTGGCCCTAGCGGCATGAACTGACTGGCAAAATCTGTCCTCAAACATTTCAGAAAACGCACAGTTCGGCAGCAGCATTTGGAAGCCCAACGAGGAAATGAGGGAATTTTGGGAGACGACTCGGCAGCGCTGACTAGCCAAGCCCAGTGCAGCTCAACATGGGTTGACATTTTAAACCCAGCGGCAGCCCACAGCTACTGCGGAACGCACACAAGAAAACAACCACTGGAAGACAAGTTGGCCGCCAAAACCAGCCTGAGCAAAACAATACTGGAAGACATTGGGAGACAAGGTAACAATGGCGGTCAGCAACCAACAGCAACCAACAGCAACGAGATCGCTGGGAACGCTGTGTGCCAAGGTTGCTGGGGGGCAGCAGGGACACAGAAAGGTGCTGGGAGGCAGTCCGACAAGTCCATTGCGACAAATCCGAAGTTCGATAATCAGCAAGAGAAATGAAAATCAAGGTTACACCTTCAATGGATGAATGCTGAAGCCACACCCGCTCCTCCTTGCCAGTGACACTGCCATGGTTTCCATCTTCAAGAACCTGACCAGCTCCTTGCTGTCTGCTTTCTGTCACCTGACGCGAATCAAAGTCTTGCTTCAACCGCTCTAGTGTATTCAACCTTAAAGCATTCGATTTTGCTGATGCCATCCATCGATGAGGATTTACTTTTCACAACCAAACCAAACCGTACGGAATCCGCGCCAAACCAGGCCTTCGCACTAGATTCCACGGCAGAAGCAACTCGCTTGTCCGGAGCACTTATTCTGGGCCTCAAACTTTTCAAGGGATGACATTCTAACTGAAATGGAGACAGTGGCTAGCAATGCACTTTGTGACAAGTTGCGTCTCGTTGGCCTCCGATTTTCCAGCCTGTTGAATTTGCGCTTCATGTCAACAACACAAGGTCGAGTGGCCAGCTTGGATGAGAGGTTTGAAAAATCGTCTCAGAACTATCTGCCTCTCTGCGAACCAGTGGCTGGTTTGCGCTCAAATCTACCTTAGGCTCTTCAAGATACTTCAAGTCCAAGTTCTTGTTCTGTTTTCTACATGGACTTTCCATTTTGACATGTCAATGGTGGTTGCGGTTATGAAGGCAAGCATCTCCGTGGCAAAAGCCCAACGACACCAAGGCCTTAGAACCAAATCAAAACGGAACAAGACATTGAAACGAACCCAATCATGTTGCTGTCAAGAGACCACTTTGCTCAACAAACGCATCCTTAAACAAGCAAATGGATGAAAGCGTGCTGAATCAAACAACTCGTGCAAGAAAATGCTTTCGCCAAGCACGGTAAGCAGAAAAATAGCCACTCCCTGTCAAGAAACTGTGGCTATTTTGCATGTAGAAATGGATGGTCCTCCATGGGTATTTTTTCTGACTACGACTGTTGGTCTTGAGCAAAGATCCGACAGGAATGTTGTGTTGCTTGCTTCACTTCTGTCCTTTCCACAAAACAACGCCTCCAACATCGTCAAAATGCAAAAAAAAAACACTTGAGGCCCAAGGGGACAAAAACAAATTGGAAGGCCAAGAATGAGGCAGGACAAAGGGATAATTTTTGGGACTGTTCGGGATGCAAACCGAGACGAGGGTGCCATTATATGGTGGTAGTCAAAAGAAACAGGAAGCAGTAACTAAATGTACTTAGAACAAACACCACCTGGATGCAAACCACGGCTGCCCAGCAGTCAATTTTATGAATAAAAGCATCTGAAATCATTCAAATAATTCCGAATAACCCTGTTGCTTGTTTCTTCTAAGCGAGGCAACAGCCGCTGACCGACGTATACCGACGTATTTTTTTGTTTTCGAACCATGTGAATTTATTGCAGTTGCAACTGTGGGTCCAAGGACCGAACAATTCTAACAAATCAAACGAGAAATGAAGGAATGCAATCCACAAGATTCAAGGAACATAAACAAGCTTGGACCATCTTGGACCCCTTGGAAAACAATCGAAAACAGACTTTTGAAGTGCCTGCCAGATCTTGTGATGGAGAAACACGATGTCAGTTATGGTCTGTCCACTTCCAAAAATGTAATCCCTTCCCAAGCTTCACAGGCTTACTGACATGCATTGTCATCCTGGGTCTTTGACACTGACCAAAACACGACGGTCTTGCAATAGCGCATATTTCTATTGACACTTGCCATAGTCAGCGCACCTTGAGTGCGCTGGCAGTGAAACTTGTGACGTCCAAGTGATGCTGGGTGATTGCTACCGGCAACAAAGCTAGATCACCAGGTCGGATTTGAAACTCACCACTTGGGAATCTTCGGACGTCAAAGGTCGCGAATAATACAGGAAGCCCTTTGGCTATCAGCAAGGCCTTGCACTGGAAGCTCTCTTGCCATTCCTGTGAAGGAAACAGAAATGCCACCGACGTCTTGCTGCCGAAGGAAAAATTTTGGGATGTGACAAATGGATACAAATGGATCCTAAGCACAAGTTGATTCCTTCGAACAGCGAGTGCCAAAAGGGGTTGACGGTGTGACAGGTGTTGTTTTACAGCCGTTGATCATTCACTTTCGAACGGTACAGACTGTGTGTGATATTGGAAATCGCATTTGGTCTTGTAGCTTTTAGGGCCCGACTGCGAAGGTCCTATACCCGATGCCACAACCGCCTGATAAGAAAACGGTGGAAATTCTAAATACATGCACAAACTCACTAATGATCAATGCTGCTGCATCATCGACATCAAACATCCATGGATCTGCACATCTCAAGGGCGATTTAGCAAATCTGGTTCATCTGGTCCCCAAGCAGTGTCCTTTTTTCATGGGACAGTGACACCTTTTCCCAGTGAGCTTGGGCTGGGCTGCAGACTCCCAGGCTTCTCCAGCAATGTCTCCAGCCCTTCGCCTAAGCAAGTCATCTTCGGAAAGACCTTTCTTGACATGAAAAAACAATAAATTTGACAAAGTTGTTTCTCAGCATCTTTGACAATGTAGCATCTATGAACCCCGCAGCAAGACAAAGATAGACAAACATGATATCAAAAAAAAAAAAAAAAAAAAAAATATATATAAATATATCAAGTGTCACAAGATCTTAAGGCTTTCAAGGGGGGCTGGATCTCCAGCTTCACAGTTCGCAGCTCCGAGTTCTCGACCCAATTGATGGGTTGGACTCGCCTGCCTGTGACTCAGCTGGTGAAGGTAATGGGAGCCTTTAAGTCACTGAACTGTCAGCTTTTCAGGGAGCTGCCTTCACGATGTCAAAGCCTCTAAGACACATCTGGAAGGCCTCCCCACGACGCAAATCAGTGAGCACATGCTGTGAACGTTTTGAAGCAAAACTTCGAAGCACATAGCACCAGCATGGCACCAGCATGGCACCAGCATGGCATCACATATCCATCTTGACCATGTTCCATACTCGACGTCAACGGACTGGCACTCTCCAAGCCTTCACTGCTCTCATGCAAAAGACAACACCTCAAAGAGCCGATGTATGACGATGTTCGAGATTCACTGCCAGCAGATTCAACTCTGTAAAGGGCCAACTGTTCACCTTTGCGTGCTGACCCTATGACAACAGTCAAACCATTTGCAGACTTCAACAAACATCAAGACCCCTTTCCTTTCGGCAGTTGAGGCACAATTGGTCGACTCACGCTGCTTGTCCGCAGCAGGCATAATCTCGGGTGGATTCAACAGAGTTCACGGGACTCAACTGGACAGCAATGAGTGGAAAATCATACATGAAATCCTTTAATTTCGGCTTCAGAGCATCCCTTGACAGGAATTGATCAGCTTGGGCTCATGGCTCCTCCATTTTTCCATTGGTCCAAAATCCCTTGGGGGTCTGCCCCGAGGAGTTTGTTGGAGACTGCCCTTAGGAGATCTTCAGCTGTTCCCACGCCTGAAAGTCTCGGGCCAGGTCTTCCTGTAGAAGCCGAGAAAGGAGGCGCCCCGCCACTGGAGGTGCTCCACCCACGAAATGACGATAGATTTGTGCCTCGGATGCACGGGCCATGCAGATGGAGTATTGGAGTTTTTCTTAAATACAAACACATGCTCTCTGAATCGTTTACTCTTTTTCATTGTGGCTTACATGTCATTGTGCCTGTGGGTGAATCGACGGGGCGGCGGGGTTCTTCATACTGGCTTCCAGGTCCTGCAAAACAGCAGTGAACCCACCGGGACTTTCAGAACACTTGCGAACATACTTTCACCAAGATGCACAAAACGCACTTTCTCTAAAGCATGAGAACCGAAAATCAATGTTCCAAAGATACCCAAAGATCCTTCACGCCAAAATGTTGGGCACATGAATTAACGCTCCACAGGTCCTCAACATCTCTGTATCGAGACTGCACAGACTGGACCACCTCTCGATGGATTTGCAGCATGGCTGTGTCGCACTTTGGTCTGCTGGGTTGTTCACAAGATCTTTTCTCATAGCACTGAAGTTCCCTTTTAGTTTGTCCTAGTAGCAAGGTATCACTCGCCAAAACATCCAGAAATTATGCAACTGATGTTGGGACACTACTCACAGCGGGAGACTCAATTCTTGACGACCCCATCTCATAGGTTCAAGGCAATGAACATGTCCCACAGCGCAGCCATGCGACCCTAGAGGCCCTAGATGCAACTAGAAGACCCCCTCAGTGTCAGGTTACAGCAACGATGCTTGGCCGTCTACCCATGACCAAACAATGCGCAGCACCGAGGCCATCAGCCACATTCTTCTCTCACGGTTCTGGCGTGTGTACATGCAATAGTATAAAAATCTTTTGTCGATAAATACATGTTATATGTTGAGAGATGGATCAAAAAAAAGAGATGCATTAAAAACCAATTGAGGACGGAGGATCCAAAAAAATGGATCCATCAAGAAAAAAAGAGTTCCAAAAACAGAAGGAAAAAGTAGCATTTATGAAGACAAAGGGTAGCAAGAAAAAACATGTCAGGGATAAAAAATGACTTACCATGACAAAAGGAAAAGGGTGCAGCGTTGGTTTGAAACTGCTCATCTCTCTTTTGAATTGTCTTTTTGGATTCCGTTCGGGACGGTATTTGTAGAGCTTTTGGACATCTCACCTTCCATTTTCCATGAGTGCATTGTTTCAGGGTTTTAGGGTTCCGGTTTTAGGGTTTAGGCTTTACTAGGTTGATGGTTTTGGGGTTGATTGGTTTATGGTTTTAACGTTGATGATTCCTTGCTTGCTTCTTTGCTTCCTTGCTTGCTTCCTGGCTTGCTGCCTTTTACCTAGATCTTGGCATTTTTTTCCTCGATTCATCCCATTTTCTTCTTGATGCAGCCCAATTTTCTTTTTGATGCATCCCATTTTTTTTGATGCCTCTCCTCCATATGTGTAAGTATGTATCTGCCTAAAACATTCATTTGCTTTGCAGTAAACATATAGAAAGTACAAATGAGATCAAACACGACTCTTGGTGAGGCTGGTCTTGGCCTGCTCGCAGCTCTGGATATCGTCCGCAAAGTAGACCAAAATGCCTTCCTGTTTTGAGATCCCCTCCCAAAGGTCTCCCCTGTCTTTGTTGTCTTTTAGCAACAGCAAGAACACCTTGGAGCATCGAGTGCTTGGATGAGTCTGAGTCAAAGGTCAACTTCAAGACAGAATAATCAGGCATGCCGCAACGCTGAACATTTTCAACACGATGCCTTGATGGCATAGAACAGGCAGCAGAACCATTGCTGCTCCCGGTTTGGTGGAGGCTGGCACAGGGTTCAGGTCACCATGTCGCACGGCTTTGGAAGGACCGAAGTCTACAAAGCAGTGCCCACACTGAGATATGGTGGATCTCAAGATATCTGAAGCAGTGCCTCATCGGACTCTCCAACTCTTTCAACAGATAGTGTACTCGCACGTGATGCAGATTTCACCCTGTGCACTTCGGAGACACAGCCGGGGTGATCGGTCCAGGTTCATTTCAAGTTCGAGGATTTCGACCACTGTCTCGAAATGGTCATGTTCAGAAGGGCAGCCAGCATTTGGCAGTGGGTCAAAACCCTTAGTCCCCCTGGTTCCCCCATATTAACCATTGTTTCTCTTATTATTGTTGGTCAGTATCCCCCATTATTGGTTGGTTGTTTTCCCTTGTTATTGTTGGTAAATCCCCCATAAACTTGGTTGGCTAACTGCTTGACCCACAGCCATTTTCGGGCGCACACCTTTGGCCAACGCATCCAGGGACCGCCACTCTCCAACTGGCTGAGCTCATGGCAACCTGTTTGATGGGCTGAGCTTTGCTCCAGATGGGCTCCGACTCCTTGGTTTCGCCACGTGGCGAACATCTTTGCTGCGGATGAAATGTATTGAAACACCATGAAAATCCATGAAACACCTAAAAATGAGGTAGATTGAAACCTGATGAAATCTATTGAGTACACCTTGGACAGTATGGGACTTGTTGAAACATTGGAACCTGAAGAATTTGGATTTGTCTCTCTGACTGACCTCCTAAAATAGATGGCTGCCCTTCTAAAAGCCATCATTTGGTGATGGTTCGGGTGTGCACACTTGGTGGACGTGCCTCTTCGGAATGGAACATGTGCCAGAAATTTGTGTTATCCCCAAATAGTGTGGTGGAGGGAATTGGCCAAAGGACACTGTACCGTGCACAAATGAGAGCACAAGGGTGAGAGCACAAGGGTGAGAGCACAAGGGTGAGAGCACAAGGGTGAGAGCACACACATGTTCTCCACCAGACCCGCAATGCTCTGTATTTTCAAGTCACTGAGTGCCCGGCATCCAGCTGCACTGCTGTTTGAGCTTTCCCATGGATGGACTTGCTTCCCTGCACTGCGTGTTGGGAGAAAATAAGCCCTTCACCGATCATCTGCATCTGTGTTACTGTTCCTCCTCCCATATCCCCCACTTTTTCCTGCACCATGCTAAGGCACAAACGAAAGATCATCTGCACTTTCCTCGCGGTAAGACAGTGAAGGGCAGCTTAGGAATACAGGCTTCGGAGAGCACCATTTTGATGAAGGTGGCAAAGACACAAAACAAATCAAAATAGCATGTGCCAAATGCAGTTGTCCAGTCTCAATCTCGGTTTCCTTGACTCCACCCTACCTATTTTGGTTCTTCCTTTCCATCCCTTCCATCCCTTCCATCCTTTCCCTTACCCTTTTCGGTCCTTTGCTGCTCTTCGACCCACTTTCACCTGGGATGTGAGAATTTCGCACGCGACGTGTCCTTTTTATTCCTTGGTTTGGCCTCCTCCACGGTACGAGAGAGCTTGTGCGGGAAATTGGGGTGCGCTTGTAAGCACAGTCCCTGGCAGGACGTGACGATTGCGCAAAAGCTCTGCAATTGCAGCCCAGCGGAGCAAGATGATATCAAGATGTTGTGCATCTGTGAGCCGCAAACTTCATCAAACTTCAAAGTATTCCGCGATATTCCATGATGCACACGTCAGGAGGGACCAATCGTGTCAGAGGAACGGAGTAACATCGGCCAGTCTCCGCGTCATAGGCCACAATGACATGGACTTCAGCCACCTCGCTGACCTCAAAATCATGCGCAAACTGACCGAGGGGGGTGGATTTCGGCGTTGGAAAAATGCAGTTCTTATGGTAAGAAACTGACTTGCACATAATCTCCTCCTTGCTTGAAAGAGCCAGGGAAGGAGAATTCAACCTGCATTGCCAAAGATCATTGGACATTCACGCTGAACATTCGATTCTTTGCAAAGTCCAAAGTATAAATGTCCAAAAATGCTGTACACATCTGTACACCATACCCAAATTTGACGCTTTCTGCACTATGTTGGGTGGCATGGACAACCTCCAGCGTTGCAGTTCTTTGGAAAGGACTAGGCCATGGACATTCCCCGGTCGAGTCAAGAGAAGTTGCTGCCATTTGGCTGAAGGAGTGTAGGTTGCTGTTGACCATATGGATGGCGGAGCAGTCTGGCGATGCAATTCGATGCACAGCAAGGAACAGCAGAAATTTAGCTACAAACGAAGATGGGTTGAGTTATGGCGCATCCAACGAAGTTGCAATGTGTGAAGAACCAAATGCACAATTATAATCAAGTGTGTATATATACATATATATATATATATATGTATGCATATACAATCATATAATCATATACAAAAATAAATCCAGAAAAGCAAGGTCGGACACTGGCGCCTTTTCCAAGGTCTGCACCTCAAATCAGTTTGTCATGGCTAAAGAGCGTGCATTCCACGGGATCCGAGCTCTGAGCCCATTCTTGGGCACCTCTCAAAGAGAAGTACTGACCCATGGCGAGAGCTTAGAGAAGTGCAACTCCAAGAGTTTTCTCGACACTTTTCTTGCATTTACCTTGATTTTTGTTGAGAGATTGTTTCATAACTATTGCTCACTATATTGACTAATTGTTGGTTTAGTATGGCTTAGCATCACGATGAAATCCTCAACATGAGCGAGCTTTTCTAGCACTGTCAATCACATGCGTGTTGGAAAATACCAAGAAAGCTAGTATATCTTGCTCTGTTCAGAGATTGAAATCATCTGAGTCTGAGGTTGTTGGATTTATTCAAGGTGCTGAAATTGAAACCTTTGAACCTTTGAAAGCTTGTCGGCAAATGCTAATTCATGCTAATTCTATTTGTTCTCGAGCTTCAAAAAGCATGAATCTGGAAGGTTGTGACCTTACCTTTGCCCGGACATGCAACCATTGCCTTTGCACAAGCAATCATCCATCTGGCAAATCTCGGATGAATCACCTTTCTTTCGCCACTGCTTTTTGTGCCAGCGACTTGCCTTCTGGCATCCAACTGAACTACACTTTGCTTCCGTTGAGAAGGCACCGGTGAAATTTGATGAAATTTGCAGTTTTGGATAGCCGATCCCAACCTCACTCGAAGCGGCTCTTGGTGAAACATGTCACTGCGATAGCCACCAGCACTACTTGGAAGAGAAAGTGCCCCATCATTCCAATGAGGAAGAACTGATATCCAGCCTCGGTGCGTCGGCGACGGCCATCAGCCATCATTGATCATCATTGCATCAGCACTGCAGGGCACCGGACTCGCTCATCATTCATCATTTGCTCATAGGTGTCACCGGTCCACTCAAAGAACAGCGGGTGAATTGCCTGGTGCGGATAAGCAAGGCTGATGCAACGCAGCAACTCCATTCTGCTGGCAGCTTCATCTACAGAACGTGCTCTCACCACCTTGATTGCGTGGGCTGACTGTGCTTGTTGCACTGCTAGCCTAGCACAGGGCAAATCACCATCACACCACATAAACATGTACACAACATGAACTGCTCAAATACTCCACGTTTTCCGTATGGGTCTGTCCATGCATATATGCATACACAAGTCGGACCCTGCCAAAAACTACTTCTTTGGACCAGCATTACGTCAACTGGACAGGACAGCTTTCAGAGCGTCCATGAATTGTCATGGTGTCTGCCGTGACAACGTTTGATGCCAGACCCACTGAAATAGCAAACGTCAAACATTCGAGGACACTTTTCCATGTCCGTTGGCTTTTTCAAAGGAATGCCATCCACCCCAGCCCAACCCGTGTGTGTAGTAGCATCAACTTCATGAAGCAAGTGCAAGTGAACGTTGACATGACCCCCCCACCCCAGCCCAACCCATGCGCGACAAAGCATCAACTTCATGAAGCAAGTGCAAGTGAAGGTTAACATGACCCCCCCCACCCCAGCCCAACCCTTGCGTGACGTAGCATCAACTTCATGAAGCAAGCGCAAATGAACGTTAACATGACCCCCCCACCCTAGCCCAACCCTGGCGTGACTTAGCATCAACTTCATGAAGCAAGTGCAAGCAAACGTTATTATGACCCGCCCACCCCAGCCCAACCCTTGCGTGACGTAGCATCAACTTCATGAAGCAAGTGCAAGTGAACTTTGACATGACCCCCCCACCCTAGCCCAACCCTTTCGTGACAAAGCATCAACTTTATGAAGCAAGTTCACATCAACGTCAACATGACACCCTTACCCCAACCGCATCGTTCAAGTGATCACCACAAACGAACGTGAATCTGACAAAGTGGAAACCTACACGTCCGGCTGTGGAACGCGTGCCAACTACTCAGCATGGCAAGGCAGTCCAGCTTCAATTGTAGAAGGTGTCCCATCAATGCCCACCTATAGAAGTCACGGTCGACATCGTCCGTGATCCTAACACCACCCTTTGCTTGCGAATCCTTATACCTGCCACGGTCATCCACAGTCAATCTGTCAGTAGACACTTGGCGTAGCAAAACAAGCACTCGAGTCACTCACCACCAGTGTTATCCCATCAGTGCCGCTGGAAGGGGTCAAATCAGTAGTGAAACATACTAGTTCAGAGCAGGCTTCATGAGGAAGTCTTCCTGACAAATTAGAGAAAGTGTCACTGCCCCAAGCACATGCCAGCCACACGCACCACATCTGAAGTCTGCAAGCTGATCTGAACAGCAATTTTTGCCAACGGCCCAGAAGTCATAGGACCTCGCCCACAGCTCACAGCTCCACTGCTCCACAGGAGCTGTATCTGAACGCTGAGGTTGCAACGCCAGCGCAGCATTGTTCACCGTGATTGGTGCAACCTGGTTGCGGCAAATTTCTGGTGTCTCATCCCTGCAGAGCATAAAAGCATAAACGATACTGAATAAAGACAATTAAAGTGCTGGTGTCTTGTCACACTGCATCAGGTGTGCAAATCGAGACGTCAGAACTTTTTAGCAGTTCTTAGCACTCTTGTGACAGTGATCAAATGGGGAATTCGATGAGCTATGTCAGGAAATGACTGTTGTGGTTGGAACATTTGGACTAAGTTCACCAAATCCGACATTTCCAAGCAAGGAATGAAACATACCCGTCGGCCGTCTCATCAAAGCAGTTGGTCAATAGGAAAAAGCAAAAACAGATAATTCCACAACTTTGGCCTATGTTGCATCATGTATCTTCATGAAATGTGTTCCCAGATGATTGACAAGCACCAAATGATGGATTCGCCTCCAGTGCGAGTGCAACTGTGAGTCATGAGTTTATCAAAGAAACGCAATAGATATCCGTGTTCTTGAAGCCGTTGGCCAGGTTGAGGTTGATATTGGCACCCGAGACGAATTGCACTCTTCCTGCGTCCATGAGCTCCTTTCACAATGGCACAAGCTGGCGTGTGTTTTGGACAACTATAGTGGGATGCAGTCAGTAGCATAAACAGTTAGCTTATTGGGCATCCAGCAATCATTGGTAGAGAAGTTTATCATGTGCCCGATAGGCTGCTGCTTTATCATGGACAGATTCATTACATCGCATTGCAATAGTTTCTTCCTACACAACTCCACACATTACACTTGAAGTATGGCTCCTGGCCACGCATTGTCGCTGGATTCACCTCCACAAATGCATTCAGTGACTGCACGTCATAGACGCCTCGCATGTTTTTCGCGTAGTTGTAGCCTAAGTCGAGTGTTGTGAGAGCGTGGCAAGCGAGTTTCGAAAGTGTCATCATCTCAGGTCAGCCAGGAGAAGAACTCACCGAAGTGTCCAGAAAATAGGCAAAAAATCCGGGGAATTTGGTGTGAGCAAAAAACTGCATCCAGGTATATCCAGGTTGTGTTTGCTTTGGATGCTTTTCGGAGGTTCTCTGTGAGTCATTGGCATTTTGAATTTCATATTGATTTGTAACTTGCATCACCACCAGCAAACTACTGGATGGTTTGGCCAGCCACCTGGAGTTGAAAGCCAAACCAACTTCTGAATCACTGAGTTTGAGGCTGCCCATTGGCATACCAACGCCAAAGGCTACAACGGCCGTCACTGCGATGAAAAGTGACCACACAGAAAATCTTCCTGCAGTGACAAAACATGCAAACTTTTCGTGCCCTGCCCCGGATTGATGTTCGTATCAATTAGATATGGTCCTGTCTCGACAAGGGAAGATTGGCCGAAGAGAGCTCGGCACGAAAGTTGGACCTCCGAAACAGTGGATGCTCAAGCACTATGTGGGCTTCCAAAAACGGTGAGGACATAATGCCCGCGAACAGCTGCACGTCGAAGTAAAAAACAACTCGTTAAAGTAACCTGTTTTAGGAAAGCGAACTTGCCAGTAACATAGCGAACAGGTGTTTTGGAAGATTGTGGAAAGGAATCATGTAAGGTATGAAAACGCGTGAAAAACAATGTTAAAAGTGAATCGTAATGTATACCTAGAAATAATCACCATGTATTATTTGCATAAATATGTACCTATACCAACAATCTGGAGATCGCACATTGAGGCAGCTGTTGGAACTGTTGGACGCTTTTGGCTTCAAAGATAAGAATCGGACTCTGTAGAGGCAGTACAGACCAATCACCGAGCCCAGGATCAGTGTGATGGCTAAGACCCTCGGATGTCATCAAATGTCCACAAAGCTCAGAGCCTTTTCATGACAGCTTGTGTCAAATCTTGTGAAATCTTGTCTCAACTCAGCGAATCAAATTTTATGCAGGCTTTGTTTCAGTCCAGCGTCTTTCCTGGCGCTGTATATCGCAGTTGAAAGGACCAAAGGGCAAACATCGTCAAATACCTCAAGATTTTGGCGAAAAATTGTGGTTGAATCAAAGCAACGGTTAGGACATAGTCGCTGTTTTATACTGATCGATTCACTATGTCAAAACTTCATCAACGACCCCTAAATCAAATGCGGAGAACTGCGTGTACCGTACCCCACACGCATGTGTATGTGTGTGTGTGCATGTGCAAACATGTGAATGCGTAGATATACTTGTGCACGCAAACAGCTACCTATCTGCCTGCCTGCCTGCCTGCCTATCTGTTTCTTCATCTATTCCATGTGTAAGATACGTATGTACGCATGTATGCATTGTATGTACGTATCTATGTATGTATGCACGTATCTATCAATGCATGTGTATCTAACTGTATGTGTATGTATATGTAGTGGAAGCTGGTCGAAATGTTGTTTTTCCACTTTGGTGCAAACGTCTTGATTCCTTTGGGTGCCCCCTACTAAATTGAATCACTTGGTCCGTTCTCAACAAACAAAACTGTTCCAAATCACATAATACACACATATATCCGCCGACCCCTGCTCATGCCAAGCATGGCAGGGGCGGCGCCTGGGATCGCCGTAGGCGTGAACGTTCTACCCGTTCCACGGCATGCTAGCACAGGGCTGGCCAGACCTTGGCTCGAACCGTTGCAAGTTGGCGTTGCAATGGAGCAGGCCCACTCCTCATCTTATCTAAGGCTTTCAGCCCTGCCGTTTGCCCGGCCCGAACGTCCCCCCACCCGTTCCCGTTCTACTTTGCAGACCTTGCAATGGACCAGGCCCACTCCTGGTCTTCTATAGGGCTTTCAGCCCTGCCGTTTGCTCGGCCCGAAACGTCTCCCCACCCGTTCGCGGGCAACGCCATGCCACCGCAAGCCATAACGC
>VSDK01019599.1:112148-124814 GCA_009767595.1 Symbiodinium kawagutii | reverse complement strand
TGTTTGTTTGTTTGCAAACAAAGAAACAAAGTTTGTTTCTTTGTTTGTATGTATGTATGTATGTATGTATGTATGTATGTATGTATGTATGTGCATATGCATGTATGAGCCAGCCTTCAACCAACCAACCAACCATCTAATTCCTACTACCCAAATCAAAAATTTTCCTACCCAAATCAAATCAAATTCTTTCAGTGTTTCCCAAATTGTGCATCCCCCAAGAAACATATTTCAAATAAAAATTTCTTTTTACCCAAATTCAGTTTTGTGTCTCCACATATCTGTGGATCCCATGAGCAGAAAAGGTCTCATCGCACGGGCGCCGCTCACCATGGGATCTCGGGTCGCGCCAGGGAAATGGTCCCCGTGGCGCCCACGTCGCCTCGCCGCGTGGCTTCCAAGGGCAGCGCCCGACCTGTGCCGCCCATCGCGCGCTTCGACGGCGCGACGGCTTTGATGCGGTGAGCGCCGTGGAAGTCCCGGGGAGGGCCTGGAAATGGCCAGAAGACTCGGGTGAAGGTGGGTGAAGGTGGGTGAAGGTTGTTGATAACTGCCAAAAACTTGCAAAAAACATCAAAAACTAGCAAAAAACCTTGCAATGCCATTGAAAAGCCGGCAAAAACCGGCAAACAACTTGCAAATGCCATTGAAAAGCCGGCAAAAACTGGCAAACAACTTGCAAATGCCATTGAAAAGCCGGCCAACAACTTGCAAAAGCCAGCTTAAAACCAGCAAAACACAAAGCAAACCCAATAAATCCGGACGGATCCAGTCGGGAGAATGATGCTGAGTGGTGCTTAGGTGATGATTGACGATGGTTAGTTGTGTTTCACCATGGCTAGGTAGTGATGCTTCCCGATGTGATTGTTCATTATTCACGCGTCGTAGGGATGGTGTAATTGCAGCAGTTCACTGCACCAAAGGTTAAATGTGTAAACACGATGATTAACTTAACTATGCATAGTAATTAATGGATATAATCGTAACAACCCAAGGGGATCTCTCACCAGGAATTCATGCAACCGATGTGACCAACAAGGAATAACCTCCGTGGACAAGGAGATGGTATCACTTCCACTCGTTGTTCCATGCTGCTACCATTTGAGCTTCTTGTGCTCGGACAAAGAGTTGAATTAAAGAGCTCCGAGCACAAGTTGGGAGGTCACTGAATATATCCCAGAGCCCAAATCCATTGATTTTTTCGTGGGGCAACCTTGAAAGATGCTGGTTCGCCATTCCAGGGCCCATGGGATTACCCCCATTTTACCCGGAAATGTTGTTTGCTGGAGTTATAAAACGGGAAGCCTTCGCTACGCATGGGGGAAAAATTCATCATCCATGAAAGGCTGAACCTTCTTCATGTGGGTGTTTCTCAAAATAGGGACAAAAAAATGGCTGGTTTTCTACTATAATTAGCTAATATTGGATGATTTGGGGGTACTCCTATCTTGGGACAACTTTGTGTAGTCCTGTTTCTTGCTTCGTTGGATCACCAGGTAATCCCCCACCCACGAAACTAAAGGACACAGATTACTGAATGCACTGTGTGCGTGCGCTCACATTTCTTGAAAACATACTGGGTTAGAATGAGCAGTGGGTAGGAAACAAAAGTAGTGTAGCAATGAGTGTTCCATAGGGTTCACGACTAGATCAAGCTTCCAGTCACTGAAGATAGGTTGGTGATGCGAATGAGATATTGCACCAATACCTACAAAATGGCACCAAGACCCAGAAGTCCATGTCCAGTAGTTAGAGGGATACTATGCTTCTCACGGCACACATCTGCCATTGTGCAGTGCTTTGTACCTCCCAGTGGACCTCAGTCTCCACGGCGCTTCGCTCCCACGGCCGTTCCCACGGGTCGAATCTCGTGCGTGCAGCCGTCACGTTGAAGAACTTGGTGGCTGAGTTTCTGCCTTTCTGATTGTTTGATATATGAGCAACCACTTTTATTCACGCAATTCATTCCAAGTAAGGGGCTTGCTCTATGTTTTTTCTCTCATCCATAATTCGCTGGTAAACGAGATGGGTCCGCCCATCCAAACGAGATCTGTTTATGTGAGTACGATGGTTTGAATTCATTTGAATATATATTGTATTTGTGCTTTGCCTGCGTGCTCTGGCATGGATTCATCGGTTGGTACGGTAGTCTTGGCTCATAGCATTCCGCCTTTGCCCATCCATCATTTGCCGCTGCCATGTAGGAGTTCGAAGAACGCATGACAGATAGCCTCAGAGAATACAAAGTAGCTACAGAGGTGTCTTTTTAGGTTGTTTGTTCCGAGGTAGAAGCCTAACCCATAGAGATTCCCAAACGAGATCCGGAACGAGATCTAAATGGGCCCGAACGAGATCAAAACCCTCCCATCTTGATCCCTTCCCCTCCCTACGTCTCCCGTGCTTGCACCATCCTCGTCCCTTTGTGAGTATCTTTGTAGTTAGTACCTAACGCAATGTAACTAGTTGTTTGTAGACATGTATTGTACAGTTCCTTTTTGTCTTGGTACGTTTTGTCTTGGTGCGTTTTGTTGTGGGCTCAGAGAAGACCGCAGAAGCATTTGCACCAGCAACGCCAAGACGACAACACGCAGCCTGTGCAAAGCCGCGAGCAAGCACTGTTGGCGCAATCCTATAGGCAAAACATTCGCTCGAACGTCCTATAGGCCCACGTTTCCTTACCAGCGGGAACTTCCGCACCCGCCTTGTGAATATCAATTAGTGCTCTATTTGAGGCATGACTGAACGAGATACCCCAAAATGACGTTATCCAGTCGTAATCACTTTTAAACTGAACGAGGCCGGGTCCGCCCATCAAAGTAGTGTCAAGAGTTTCTGTATGAATAAGAGCAGCCGCTCATATGACCTTGTCAACAAGTCGTCGCATGTCGTGGCAGAAAACATCTATCTACATAACACTTCTTGCTGACCGCCCATGTTGGGAGTAATTGCATTTCTGAACATATTGACATGATGTACGTGTATATGCGAAGCTTGCTGAATGTACGCGCCACCTGATTTTCCATGCGGTTTGAGGTGAACTCAGCGTGAACTCAGAAGTTTTTTAATTCTCGCGGGTTCCGCATGCACAAGGTCATGTGGAATCTCAGTCGTAGCTCGGCCCCCGACCAAGTCAGGGGGCAGACCGGGGATCGCAGCGACGACCTCGGTCAATGAAATGGCACGGCGGCAGTGGTTGGGAGGCAGTCCATGGCTTGGTGTCCATATTCCAAGATGACGAGGTAACCAGTGGTGAGAGTTGACGAAATCATGTACAGGTCGGTGTAAAATCAAAGTTCTCAGGTGGACATCTTTCGAACATACAGGATCGGAACCATCTGATTGGCCTCAGAGCCATAGGGCTTAACCGTAAGCCATCGCCCATGAAAGGGACCATAAATTCGTAGGGAAACCACTGGTTTGGTGGTAGCCCGATTGCAATGATCGGTCGGGAGGTGGTATTATATGGTATTAGTCCGATCAGGTTGCATGAGCATGAGCATACAGGTTGTGCCATTTCGCTATGAATGTTGAGTTTCGGGTGGTGTTCTTTCCACGTGCAGGTTTTTTGTTGGGGTATGTTGATTGTTGATCGTTTCTAGTTTGCTTTTGTTTGATTTGGCAACGTCAATGGAGTCATTCTTGCAGCTCGGAAAATGGAGACACTAGGCTTTGAGCATTTTGTGATGCATTTCGTGTCCCAAGATCCGTTTGGTGTACACAGCATTTGTAAATATCCATTTGTACCAAGCATTTAGTGCATCGGTTCTTCAACCATTCGGTGGTTGTAACAAGCATTCCCAGTGGCGGTATCCCTCCGCAGGGCCGGCAATCCACCACAGTGGGCTTTGTCACTACAGAAGCCGAGGCAGGTCCCAATCTGGGTCTCACAAGGCTGGGGTAAGGTCATGGAAAGAAGCGACCAACGCATTTCAAGTCTGCGAATTTTTTTAGAGAACGAGAATGATGATGATGCATGTGTGGCTATGTCAACATGTAGATTGGTTGATGGATGCAAATAGGTAACAGCATTGAGAAACAAATACAGGTATATCTCCGCAAGTATACTTCTGAAAGCATGAAAGCTAGAATATCTTGCTTCGCTTGCTTTTGGGATGAACCAATTTAATACACCAATCTTGGTAGATGAAGTGAACGATTTTCCGATATGCCATCAATTATTCATCAATAGATAATCCGTTTAGACTGAATGATACTTGGCTGCAATTTCTGATACATGGCGCCATGGCTTGCTCATTTTTGACTTGTCGGCGTTGTTTTCAAGGGCGTTATGTAAGAATGAACGGCGTATCCCTTGATGAATCGCAGGACTTTGTATGAGCAGGTCCTTCACAAAAGCAAGGACACTCAAATCATCATCCTACCCAGCACAGCTTTGGGTATTCTTGGAGCACCTGAAAGGCCCAGCTACTGGAGTGGCTGCGTATTTTGTTGACGTTCAATGGATGTTGGGAAACCTACTCTTGCGCCAGACATATTTGCACATATTTGCACATGTGCTATGCTGGCGGCTTTGGGACATTCTCTAATTTCCATCCACTCAATGGAGAAGTGCGCGTGTTTGTACATTCAATTGTGGGTTGCACAACTCTTGACCAAGTGGTTCATGTTGGTATCCTGAGTTCATGGATGAACGCCCAGCCTGCAGGGAAATTTGTACAGTAAATCACCCACGCAGTTGCGCCAGCTCAATGGCTGTGGTTTAATTTTTTGCGAGGGTAACAGGTTTTAGCAGCTGCATCATGCTGCATCTCCCAGTACACGGCATAAATGAGTATAAGCCTTTGTCATCCAGGGATAAGCATTTGTCTTTCGGCCCCATCCAGCTGGGTAGCCGGTGGCCCAGGGTCGACATTGATGCTGGGAATGGAAACGCGATGAAACGCGAATGGAGAAGTTACCTGCCCCAACGTTAAAGAAGAAAACATGCCCAGTGAGCAAGCAGTGCATTTGCATTGAACATTGATGATTCATCAACCTTTTTATGCACCACGCTCTGACAGTTACAGTATGCACAAATTATCCAAGGCCACTTGATATGGCATGGTCGGCTTGAATTACTTCAGGTAATCCCTCAACTTGCCAGGGGACATCGCCTGGAGGATTGCGCAGATCGCTGCCCCGACCCACGAGTCATGGCTAATGATGGTTGCTGACGAATAATGACACGGGAAATTTAAGATACAACAAACAATGCAGCACTAGTGTGGTTACTGTAGTCATCAATATTGCATTAAGAGTTGCTCATCCACAGTTGCCAGTGATGGTGGCTAATGATGGTTGCTGATGATAGTTGCCAGTGATGATGCATAGTCGCTCGTCGAAGTCTCATGAAAACGCCACAGGTGCAGAACCTGCGCAAAACTGGCGAGGGCTTCGCAAGGTGAGATGGGTGGGACCGCGCAGAGAAACTCTACGATAATGGTGTGCTGCTGGTAGAAACGATGGGTTGTGAAGATTGCTTTTGAAGATGGCTTATAATTGATCATGTTCTGACTGCCTGTGCTTGTTGCTGCTGTTGCTGTTTCCTCTTTTTGTTGTCGCTGTTGTTGTTGGTGATGGTGCGGGGATCTTGTTGTTATGGTCGTGGTTGCTGATGTTGTTTTGGTTTCGGTGTTTATTGTTGTTTTTGTTGCTGTTGTTGTTTTTGGTTTGAGGGTTTATCGTTGTTGTTGCCGTTGCCGTTGCCGTTTCCGATGTTGTTGTTGTTGTTGTTGTTGTTGTTGTTGTGGTGAGTTTCTAATAGATATCATTAATATCTTATGAATGACTGAACCCTTGAAAAGTAGCACGGGACTGTTGAACCAGTCAGGAACTTCCCGGAACTTCTCTTAAATGGGCCAAACAACGAATAAAGTCCAGCGCTCATATGTTTCCAACATAGTGCTCATGTGACGTGTTCGTATGACGAAAAACAGTCCTTGCTTTCACCAGAATGCTGCAGGTCCTTCTTCCTCCAGACTGAAGAGGAAGATGAGGAGCAGGCAGCACGTGGCCGGGGCGAGGTTTGCGTTCATCACTGTGGGAGGATGTCACTAGGGTACCACCTAGCTTGAGCAGCCATGTTGTTTGGTCAAATGCCACTGTGACTTTCCAACAAAATCTGGCCAAAAATGCTGTCGATTTCGACCCCATACGGTAAACCTATCCCAAGCTACCGTGTTACCATCTCGGTCAATGTTTCGCACTTTGGTCTCTAGGTGTTGGCGAAATCATTCACAAGCTTTGGATGGGAACTTCCCAACATTGATTGGGGTCATGGCCATGTACCCCCATGGCTATTATTTAATCCCGATTTGGGGGGGCACCACCATTTATCGAGAACTCCAATCAGTCCAGAAATGATTTCGGGGCATCAGACTATTGGGAGAATTGGGAAAACTCACCCACTGCCAATTGCTGCTGACCCATTTGGAGTTCCTCTAACCAGTGCAGTTCCTTTGGCTACTATATTTGTGTTCCTTCTTTTACTTGACATCTACCGCAGCCTAACAACAGCAGGCCGTGAACTGAAGTAGGTCAGCAGGCACCCTCAAGGAACACTTTTCAGAACGCTTTAAGTGGTCACCATGTTCACCATTTGCTTGGCTAAGGTTTTCTTTGCATGTATGTGCAATAGTCGGTCCAAGCAGTGTCCCTGCGCATTTGTTGCTGAAAAGTGTTCTGGTGATTTTGGGTTGTGTATCCATCATGAACCATGGTGACAAACACATTGTAAATGATTAGCATTCATTATGTTATTTGCTTGTTGTGGTGTAATTAACTATGATAAT
Organism: Symbiodinium kawagutii; assembly: GCA_009767595.1. Taxonomy (NCBI): domain Eukaryota; class Dinophyceae; order Suessiales; family Symbiodiniaceae; genus Symbiodinium; species Symbiodinium kawagutii. The sequence goes on along the minus strand of VSDK01019599.1, from coordinate 118,023 downwards.
TATTTGTAAATCATGTCGCTTCTATCGCCATGATCGTTGGAGAACAATTAGCCACAACTGAACTGTCCCGTGGCTGCATCCGACCAAGTTGTGTCTACTACCATCAGCTACCGTATTGTTCACCTCTTTCCATTTGCAATTAATGATTAAGCAAATGAAAATTAATACCATTATTACCATTATTACCATTTGTTGTTTTTGTTGCTATCAGGTTGTCCTAATACAACATGATTAAGACAACCCTGTGTGGTGATTGCTGATTAATGGTCATAACAATGGTTGCAACCAATCATTAATTAGCTATCAAGTATGGCCACAACTAATCACCAATCACAACCAACCACAACAAATCGCAAGAAACCACAACCAACCACAATCAATCACAACCAACCCATGGCCACAGCCAACCACAGCCACCACCAACCATGGCCATAGCCAAGCATAGCCATGGTCGTTGAGGCCCGTCGCATGGTTCGGCGCCTGGAGTCGCGCTCCAAGTCGCGCTCGAGGCGCCTGAAAACCAGCGTTGGCGCCTGGTAAGTCATGGTAAGGGCGAGGGGTTCGTGGTTGTGACTAGGGGAGCCCTGTGGTTGATAATGGTTAGTGGTTAGTGAGTGACTAATGGTCAGTAATGGGTTGATAATGGGTGAAGGAGTTAAAGGTGTAAGGGACTAATGCCGACTAATGGGTTGATAATGTTGTTGGTGTAAGTGACTAGTGGTTAGTGATGGTGAATGCATAGTAATGCAGAGCGGGTGAACTCATGGGTCATGGGTAGCCATTGGTCACTCAACGGTGGGTGATACCAGCTTGAACCGTGGACCAATCCACCAGTGATGGTCGCGATTGGGCTGGGGCCAGCAGCTGAATCTGGTGCATTTGGGGGGTTCCATAAGTTGGTTTTATCCGGAATTGTCGATGGTAAATAGCTGGTTAGTGGTCTTACAGTGATGATAGCTGTCATCAAAATGATGATTTTGAGCTAGTTGTTGATGACAGCTGCTTGATTGATGGCTGCTGATGAATGATAGTCAATGATGGTAATGATTCAGCTTGGAGTCATGGGAAAGCTCAGTTTGTAGGTAAACACCACTCCTCATTTGCAGCCCCTAAAGGGCAAACTGAGAAGCCGCTAATGGATTATGCGTGAAAACCAAAGATTTGGAAGTATTTGGTGATATTACCCCCAATTGTTTAAATCGAACTTGTTGATAAGCAAGTCACAATATGAGCGGGAGGCGGCAATTCACACCCAGCACTTCTTTTCTCCAAGGGACGACACCCTAGCAACTCAGCCTAACAGAAGCAACACACAGCATAGCAAACCATCACGACACTTCGGCGGGGCGGTAAATTCCACCCTCACTGGCTGTCCACATTCTAATGCGAACGCATACACACTTGCAAAATACAGTTCATGATTACTACTTGTACATCACATTGATTACTGTAGTTGCTCAGAAATCCCCTAATTATTGGTTCCGTAGTCACCCGATGGACATGTAAACCAAACGGGGAATGGCCGATAGCAGCTGGTCAGATGCATGAATTATGTGCAGTTGCCCAAAACTGGTTGTGACTAGGCAGATCCATCCGTGAAAAAGATATAGCCATGTTTCCCCTGCACAGGTAGTGATATCCCTCTTGTACATGATTTTCTCCTGGGTTGGGTTGAGCAAGTTCCTTCACTGCTGCAAAGTATCGCCATTGATAGTTGTGAGCTATTGTTGACCATTGTTGACCATGATGGGCCATCGTTAAATACTATTCCTCATGATAAGTAATCCTAAATCATCCACAAACAATGGTTATTGACCACTTGAAATAACCCATTCTAAATCATCCATGAAAAATAACCATTGACCATCTCAAATCATAAAGATGACCAGTTGCTCGATGTTCTTGACCAATATTACCCCATCGTTGGTGCATTTGGTTACTGTAAAATTATGCGGCCATAGCGAATCGATATTTCCCGACCTCAATCAGCAAGAATATGTTTATCCCAATCAAGTAAAAAGTATATCAACCAATATTGACTATCAATGATAACTAAGTAAACCATCGTATTACCACTAATTACTAAGCATCAGTAAGCACTTTTGTCAACCATTGTGACCCATGATGAAGCATTCCTCTTCTACGCATTCTGAACTATTATTTCCACATATTGGTTGAATTGTTAGCAGCACCCTTTGTATGTAACCCATTATGAACCCACTATGATTACCAATTAGTGCCGTTGATTGTTGTTTCTAACCATTGTGATATAACTATTATTCACATTCATCATCCTTATTAGTTGCCTACTGTTATGGTTAGTAGCCATTGTTTGTAACTTTCAAGCACGGTCATTAACAATCACTATCGTTGATAATATCAGTTGATATAACTACGTTCTATCAACGGTCATCTTGTACACATTATTAAAAAGTCCTTGTGACCATTGTAATAACTACCTGTCTAACAACCCACTGATGTATGAATGGTTGAACCCACTGTTGTTGTACCCATTTGTTGCCATTCTATTTGTAACCCACCGAGATGATGGGTTACAACCTACACCCATAGTCATTAAAAGTTCCTTGTTGCCATTCTCATTTGTAAGCCACTAACCAATGCTGTCAACCCACTGCCGTACAGGCCTGGCACGGCCAACGTATCGCCCGAAACGAGTCCACTGCGGCGAGGCGTCGAGATGTCGACCGTTGTGGTGGGCTGCGGTGGTTGAAGACAATGGTCCCTCGAATGACCAAGACATATGTCGAGCTGGGTCAAGCAGTTAACCAAGCAATAATAGCTGGTTAATAGTAAATCATAGGGGATGATAACTGACAATTAATGGGGATTTATCTCGACTATAAGGCTATGGGTGAATATTAACCGACCCAAGCAACCAATGGCTAATGGTCACGTAACAATAGGAGATAACAAGCAACAATAAGAGGGAATATACCAGCTATATCCAGCTATATATGGCTATGAGTCAAGCAGTTAACCAACCAACTTTCATTGGGGATGATAACCAACAATAATTTATAATGGGGAAAACACTGGTTAATGATAGGGGAGCCAGGGTACAGGGTTCTGACCCACTGCCAGATATATCCTGGGTATTCCCGAGTTTTAATCATGATGGTTAATGCTTAATGATGGTCATGGTTGAAACACGACAGATCATGGTTGATGATGATGTTTACGGATGGGATGGTTAAGACATGGTGACAGGTGAAAACATGATGAATGAGGGTGGTAATGATGCTTGTCAATTATTAGATTTGTTGATAAAATGATGACATGTTGATCTTTGGTTGAGAGTATGTTGGTTAATCGTAATCAGTGGTTGAAGTGACCTGGTGAAACATGGGTGAAACAACGCTTAACTACTTACTAACAAGGGTTCATCTAATGGCCAGCAGTTATTACAATTTGTTATACTAGTATACGTGCAGTATCCAAAATGATTGCGCAATGCTTAAAGACAGTTAGTTCAAAATCGGCATTGATTTAGCCAATGATCGGTAGATATATATCAATGTATATAAATATATTTTGATCGTCAAGGCTGAGATAACAAACACTATGATGTAATGATAAGCCACAACAAGCGACGCTGACCAGATGCCAAACCGTGTGTATCCACGAACCATGGTGAATAACGTTTATGAGTTATGATATTGATTAAGTGATGATGATTAATTCACAATTACTAAACGCTCGATAGTTGGTGAACAGATGGTTAATAAGTGGCCAATGCTGGTCAAAAAGCAAGAACAAAAAACGGCCGTGGCAGGACGATATACCAAAAACCAACACTGTACACAAATTTAGCCATCAACAGCCTACAATATCAACAATGCGTTCTCAACATCAACAGGTAGCAGCGTGGGCGGTTCCTTGCAACTGGTGACTTTACTCGAAGCACCATGCCACCTCAGACCATTGTTTTACGAAGTATAATCTAATTGTGTTCAAGCAAGTGATGCCACTACCTGAATCACTGCTTGCCTTACATGGTTGTCGCCTGTAAATTATTGGTCCCGGTTGTACCTTGTTTACTCACTGGTTCTCCCTTCATCAGAGTGGTTCTTTAGAGATAGTTGGTGGTTTCGAGCATTGGTTAGTTCACCAACTCTAAAGATGCTTGAAACCACCAACCATCTCTAACGATGCTTGAAACCACCAAGCATCTCTAGTTAGAACAATTTCATGAGCAAACGGTTGGTTTGTTCACCAACCAGAGATGCTTGGACTTGGGCCCCGCGACACCAGCACCCCTGACCTGGTCACCTGGCGAGGCCTGACTCACTCGCTGTCTATGACGGCTTCCAGCTGGGTCCGGCGCACAGGGTGGGCCCAGCGTTCAGCCACTTGATGCGAGGTGAATGGTTGGTTAAGGCTTGAGTAATGGTTGTTTAAGGGGCGGTGAATGGATGGTATTCTACGTGCTGGTCAATGGCTAGTAATAGATAGTAGTGGAGGGTTCTCATGATTGGTTTCTGCGATTAATGATGAGTAGCCAACAGCATATGCAGTCTACTCATAGTTTGGGGTTGTCAGCTGTGATATGTGTAAAGGATGGGAAGGGTATGGTTTCGACATCTTTGGAACATGATTCATTTGGACGAGACATTCAGATTGGGTGCTGGGATGTGTTCGGGGTTGTTTTTATGCAAGTGAGTGCAGCGCACATACCTAGGTGGTAGCATGCAACGAACATATTGACACCTATATTCATTGCTGTTTGGTGGTTTATATGTGCGCACCCTCCAGAATCATTCTCCAACAAGTAGCACAATCAGCAAGATCACCCGACTACCGCAACGTCAGGGACCAGTTTGTGTCACCTTTTTTCAAGGCCACCACTGGGCACCGAGGCATGGTCGCCCACTTCGGCTAGAGGCCGGAGATGGGAGATGGGACCACCGAAGCTTTGACCCACAGTCATCCACGGCAGATCACCTGGTGCTTCCTGGAGTCCCGATTTGTTCGGTGGATCATGCTGGATCATGGTGCATCACGGTGGATTGCGGTGGATAGCGGTGGATCATGGTTCTGGTAAATGATGAATTGATATGTCATCAAGCAGTTGATAGGACTACTCCAGCAATGGTTGGTTGCTGTTGCGTTCTTTGGTGCGAAGGCCAGGTGAAGGGTCATGGCCCCATGGATTCTCAGCAAGACGACCTCAAACAGGGAAATGCTGATGTTTTCATGCCCCCCCGGATCCGGAACACTGCTACTGCTGGTTTGTTTTTTTGAGAAGCCAGCATGTATATGTTGAATAATCTTGATGTTGGTAGGCTCAGTGGTTGATATTTGCCCCATTTCAAATCTGAAATAGGGCAGTGTCAGCAAAGACTCACCAACGAATGAAATGCTGAAAGAGCAGTAAAAGTCCGAGATATGCTTGCACCATCATGAATGTGCTTGATAATTCATGTGTCTTTTGGGGTTTCATCTTGATCCACGGTATACAAACACATGGAGGTTCTAAGAAAGAGGTACCCACAAATCATCCGATATTCATCATTTATGGTAACAAACCGACCAGTTTGGGGGTATATACCCCCATTTTAAGAAACACACAAAAGGGTTTAGGACTTTTTGACCATGACAATCGATAGATCGTTCATAGCGTGGTCGACAGGTGACGGAATTTCTTGAAATGATTAGTTTAATTTCCATTGCACCGTGCGACTCGCCTGATATCCAAAAAACACATTGCTTAATATATATAAGTTATTCCCCACCTGTCAGGTGAGGATTGTTAGATTTTATCAGAGTTGACTGCTCCTCCTCCTCCTCCTTCTCCTCCTCCTCCTCCTTCTCCTCCTCCTCCTCCTTCTCCTCCTCCTCCTCCTCCTTCTCATCC
>VSDK01019599.1:3680-95494 GCA_009767595.1 Symbiodinium kawagutii | reverse complement strand
ATGGCCCTGCCATGAGTTTGAACATCATGGCCTTATGGCCATGGGTCAATAGTGACCAACAAACAATAGGTGTTTAATGGTAAATGATAGGGGATGATAACCAACAATTAATGGGGATTTATATGAACTATAAGGCTACGGGTCAATAGTGACCAACCAATTTCATGGGGGATCATCACCAACAATAAGAAGGGAAAACAATGGTCAATGATAGGGGAACTAGGGGTACGGGGTTTTGACCCACTGACTTATGGCTGTTCCTGCACTAGGTCAAAAGAAATTGAGTGTTTGAATTTCATGTTTTTTCTATGAGTTGAGGCGACGTGAGTAGGATGACTGCTGTTGAAGTGGCTCCATATTCAACGAGCCTATCAAAGTGTAGTAGGTCTACGCGTCCCCAAACGACCAAGAAGGCTATTCCCACAAAGAATAATATCAACATCATCCTCCTACAAAAGGATCTAAATCTGCTGGGCAAAGATGATGGGGCATAACTTAAGCGAAGGAATGCAAAGCATCACAAGCTGCCTATATTTCAAAATGAGTCATTGTGTACAATTAAATTACTTGATGCCCAATGCCGTGCATCATCTGTCATCTTCCGCAGCCATCTTTTCAGCGAGATTCTGCTGCAGAACCCCAGCAAAACTGGCAGACCATACAACAGTGAGCAACGCTTTGGCTGTCGCAATCAAAGCTCCTGGGGCGTTTGGCATGGCAGAGTGCAGTCCGGTCGCAGTAGCATTCATTACACAATGGTGAGTCCGTTTCAGGTTTCCCCGTTGGTTGGTTGATGGTTTGAGATCACGGCAAAGATGCAAGTACAATTTCACGGCAGTTACTTTGCATGTTTCAAAATGGCAATACTTGCGTATCATTGTTCCCGCCAATGGAATGACCCGACCAAAATTACGCAATCTAGGCTCCTCTTGTCAAGATCGGCAATCTCAGCAGTCTTGTTGCTCATCGACACACTGGAACACATGAAGCCTTCTGAAATGCCCTACTTGGATGTGCATCCAGTGTTGGTAAGTGGATGCAAATGGTTATCAATGATGGCCCATGGGGCCATACCTTATAGCTTATAACCAAAGTCTAAAGTACAACATATATGACCAGGGCGAGCTCCGAGCGACATCACCCTCATGAAATGGCTCATGCAACAGACCACTTTGCAACGCGATTAATTTTGCTTCCAATGATGGACTATTATGAAGCATATAACCCCGCGAGCATCTGCAAAAAAAGAGCTATAGCAAAACACCCATCAACGAGCTGAGGCTTGGCAACTGCCTGAGTTGCAACCAAATGGTTGGTAAACCATCCTGTGGGCTTTATTGCCGTGACAAAGATCCAATTCTCAAACTACATCAAACTACCGTTCCCATTGCCATGACCTGTTTCAGTAGTTTTTCTCCCACGGGTATCTACTTAGACTGTATACAGTTGAGCCATTCCCAGTGGTGATCTTCAGCGTCTATCGCCTGCTCAAGACACCTCCACCCCATTCACTACCAGAGTGCGACCAAGATTCCGGGCTCGGCGTTGGTCCAGGCTGGCATGTTCCACCCACACCTCCTGTAGAAAAAGGCGTGGATCCAAGACAAGCTGCGGTGGTTGGACTTTTGCATGGCATTTAGACAGGTCTTCTGATGGTTAATAGGGTCTTCATCAACATTGATTGGGTGTAGGGTGGGCATCTTTTGCTGCGATCATTGCTTGGTGCCTTCAGCCTTTGCTCATGAGTTGGGGCTGTTCACTTTGCCACTGCGGTGTGGGTTGGTCACTGGGCAAGCCAATGTTCCAATAGACATTTCAACAGTCAATGGTCAATTCATGCTTAATGATGGTATAGAAGGTTCACGAAAGTCAATGGTTCATGCAGAATACCAGTCAAATACTGTTCAGTGGACCGACCAACCAACCAAGTGGACCATTGACATTCACTATTTGATTGGTTCAATCATGGTAGTGGACAAACCATTCAAGTAGTAGTCCAATGGATCAACCAAATGAATCAATCATTCATTCTTGGTTCAATGATGGTAGTTGAAGTTGACAACCAATCAACGGACCAACCATGACCAACCAACGGACCAATACTGCTCAGCTGTTGTCTCCTGAGTACTTCTTCCTGCAGAGCCAACAGCAAGTCTTCAGCTCTCTGGTCACAGCTGGATGTAGCCACTGCCCATGCCAAGTTGGCCAAGCCCGTCAAGCTCGATGTGGCTAAACGCGTGGCCAAGGATGCAAAGCGGCTCAGGTCCACCTGCAACTGAGTGTGGAGCTGTGTGCATAGATCATTTGGCTTGCTGATTCTTCAGCAATACCTTGGCAAATATTCGGCGGTAGTCCAACAAAAACTCCAGTCATGGTTGATTTATCCACATTTCGAAACAGCTCGTTTTGTATGCAAACTAGCCATAGAGTGGTAGAACGCACGACCAGCGATGAAAATTCGTGGTGACATGTGATACCATAGGTTGTGCCAATTTTCAGAGTAGGAGGGCGGTGCAACTGCTCAGAATCAGCAACCGACCAAGCGACAAACAGGTAAACCAACAACCACACAGTAGCCAACCTTTATTATCTTTGAGACGGCGCAAATTTTGGCATGTCGCCAGTGTCACCTAACACCAAGTATCCACTATCATTCCTATAATGACCAATCACTCAGTTGGGATCTTGATATCTCCGGATATTCCGTAAAAGTCCCATGTGACGTGGGCTGGGCTCCATCCACTTCACACCTCCACAGATAGCGATGCCATGGACCACAACACCGCGGTGATCTCCGAAACCGACGTCGCTTCCGCATCGGTCACCGTCGCCAGCGCCGCTTCTGAGATCTGCGCTGCCTCCGCGAGGACGTCGGGCGACGTGGACTTGGCCAACTTGGCCAAGCGCCAGGTGACGTGGGACAGGTCCTGGAAGGTCAACTGAGAAGCGTAGCCTGGCGCTGAACAGTGCAGCGCAGATGGGGCGGCCCAGTGCAGGAGTTCAAGGGGAGGTGGATGCAAAAGCATGGAAGAGACATGTGTTTCTTTTGTAAACTGGATGAACGAGTGGAATGAGTGAAACAACATGAGTCTGGATCAACTTTCGACCACACATTCGCATTTCCTTCCATCCCAACAAGTCAACATCAAACTCAGCCTATTCCCTTGATTTTCTTGACCACCAAAATCAACAAGAAAAACGGGGTGAAACATCTTGCAGCCAACCTGCAGTAAGCAAACATGTCAAGAAACCCTCGAAAACATCGCTGCCATCTGCAGCATCACTGGTCACGGCATTCACCATGGTTCCCACAAGGGAGGAGGAATCATTCAGCAAAGCAGCTGCCATTTGCCATTGGCCTCGAATAGCGACGAGTGGTTGACATTGTGAGTTTTTGGGTCTTGTCCATCACAATTTCCCTCAACCCTCTATGATTTTTGTCAAGGGGGAAGGCGGGAAGGCACCATCTTCATGGGTCCGGTCGGTCCATCATGGAATGTGCTTCATCAATGATGGATCCCCCGACACCTTTCATGTAATTTGCCATTGAAAACTGTTAAGAATAACAACTCTTGGGCAAGAATTGTTGTACCTAATATGGATTCAAGCGATCCTTCGACTTGGTCCCGATTCCCAGCTCTTGGATGCCGTTGGCCCGTTGATGCTGGTTGATACTGGTTGCTGGTGGCCATGGCGCAGGTACCAGTATCAATAATGGCAGTCATATCTGTTGCAGCGCAACATTCGTCCAAGACTGTGATATGCAGCCAGATCATTCAATCACCATTCTACCACTTTCTTGGAGAAATTGCACAAACAAACGCTGGTTCCTGCATGCTAAGCTTTCGTTGGAGCACAAAGTAGAGGCTTGAAAGGTCTAAAAGCAGAACAGCCAACAGCTTGGGCTGTCGATCCATAGCTTCGCTACATTTCCAACTGGCACCTGGGGGCATTGTTGGGTCCCGTTGGTTCCCGTTGGCCCAGCCACGAACGGCCTCCACGTTCGCAGGCTCTCAGCACTGCCTGCGTCTGCGCATCCCCGGCCACGGCGGTGGCGGCCAACAGCGCCACAGCCAGGTCCCAGCGATGGCCGCGTTCGCAGGCGCCCAGGGCACTGCTGCAGGTCACAGCGTCGGGTAACAACTGGGAGATCTGCATGGCGTGGAAGATGTGCAACGCCAAGGCCTGGCCGGTAGCAGGTTGGACAGTCGTGAAGCCAATGGGTTGGGGTAAGTTGTTGTAGTTTATCAGGTTGAAATGAGCAATTTTGAAACATTCAGTTTACTCAGTGCTGCTGTCTCACCAAGGAACCCATTGCAAGCCCTTTGCACAAGCACTGATCGCGGAGCTATAAGTCCTTGGTGCAGTTGTCTAGCAGTCGAAAGGACAAAACCTACATTTGCGTTTGGAAGTACCACAGTGCCATTGTTCTGTGGTGTTTGATGATTATCCCATCAAGCCTAGTGGTGGTCACTGGTGGTGAATGGTTGAGGGTTTACTTGTTCGATCAATTGATCCTCATTGTACTCCGGCCAAATAGACGATCAACCTTACCGACGTCTATATGTAAGTCTCATGCGTATGATTGATTCATGCAGCATCTGCAAAACAAATGTACACATGATTACAGCACATTTATCTATGGATCACACATACGGGTATATTGTATATATATATATATATAGACATCAGAATCAGAAATGCATATTTATCTACTGCATGTATCATAGGTATCTGCGCACATTACATATGTACATAGCAAGATGTATTCCCACATTCAGCCGTATGCTTTTGTGGACGTCCGTGATCAAAATAAAATCATGACCACAATGCCAGTCTCTTTATCTAAAATTCAAGAACCAAATTATAGCACAAACTACGTTTTCCCCACAACACTTGCTCCCTCAGATCTTGACATTGTTGGATCAAAGGCACCAGAAGAAGTCGCAAACATCGCCAAAAGGAGCAATTAGAGGAGCAAGCATCGCGACAGACCGCCCATTGCAAATGCAACTTGTTAACAGCATGTTCTGATGTGATTGACTTCCACAAGATACCAGCCGCCTACTGTTCACAGTTGGTACTGATGTTGCAACAAATCCTCCGAGCTTCATCAGATTGGGCCTTACATGATCCATCTGCATCCATTGCAGCAACTGCAAGGCTTCTCTCCACACGGAGGCATCTTCACAAGCGCTGATGGCGGAAGAAAAACTGATGACGCTCGGTTGCAGCTCTGAAGCACCTGAGAGACACAGTGGTGGGCGGTGTTCAAAATATACATGCGATGGTCTTACTTCATGGTTAACCAGCTGTTTCAACTAATGCTTCACCAACAATAGGAGAATCACCCAAAAGTTTGCCAAACAAGAAGGGAATCACTGTTGGTGATGAGAGCTTCTTTCCCAAGAGCGGGAAACAGCTTCTTGGTCTGGCCATCCACAGCTTCTTTCTCAAGGGTTGGATCCCAGCCGTCGTCCCAGGCACAGCATCGCTGCAACACCACCAGGGCCAGGTTCCACTGGGCCGCACGAGCGCAGGCTGCCAGGGCTGCACCGAAGGTGCTCTCGCTGGGCTGAAGAGACAGGGAGCCCATGGTGGCGAAGAAGTCCAGGGACAGCTCCCATTGGCCTCACAGGGTGGCGCATCATGGGCAAGGTGGCTGGTTTTGTGGTGGATCAGCCACCAATTGTAAGAAATGCTGCGAACCTGGGCCCCACCTCCCTTCTCACAGGCGCTTATGATGGAATTGCAGGTGATTTCGCTCACTTCAACGGAGGTCCTTAGAGCAGATTGCAGTTCGCGTGCATGATTGAGGTCAACATGGCATTACCGAAATCGCTACAGTCCACTACAGCCCAAGAATAAACCCCGAAGCTGTGTTAGAATATACATGTAGGTTTGTGTAGAGGATTTTGTTTAGAGATGGATTAAACTGGTTCGGTAAATAGACGGACTGCAACTGTCCACGCTCAAAGAACTGATGGCTTGGTGCTGAAGGGTCAGACCGCCCGGACACAAGGCTGATCATTCCCAGCCTTCTCATGCTTCAACCTTCTCAAGGCACCCCTGACCCATAGCACCCTGCCCTCATCAAGGGTGCTGGTTGATCACCCCTTTATAAGGGAGCAAGTTAATTGTCTTGTTATCTTGTCACTGCCGGGGATGGTCAACCAGAACCTTCCCCTCAGCCTCCAAGCATCCGAAACATCTGTCTCCAAAATTCCAATGCCATCTGCCAATGGCTCGTTCGTGCACAGGCCGTTGTGAGAGCTGTGTGGCTAAAGCAATCCGCTTGCAAGGAAGCCTGCAAGCCAGGTTGCCATGACAGGTGATATTTGATCAATATGGAATTCATCAACATGTTTGGTTCATCAACCACTCAAAGTATGAATGTTGGCATTAAGCAAAGGCATAAATCAGTGTGCTCTACCAAAAAATGACTTTAGCAAGTTCCAAATCATCTCTTGAGGATTAAGGTGCTTGTTGTGAGGGGATGCCTGTGGTGGCTTGGAAACCAGCCATGGCAGAACCTCCTGTTGAATGATGATCCACCAGCGATGGCTTGGAAAATGCTCTTGATTGTGGTAGCGAACCATCCACTACAAAGGAGTAACAAGCATCATCAACGGCTAAAAGCAAATGTCGACCACCGCTAACCATCATTAAGCATGAGTCACCATCACCAACCTTTGTATCAAACAATCATCATAAGCCACCACCATTAACCATCAACCATGGTCATCAGTGCAAGACCTGTACTACATCTTGTCAGTGCACGGGTGCCACAGCCACCTGCGGCATTTCCCCGAAGAGTCGCATGGCCACTTCCCACTGGGAGCTACCAGCAGCTGCAGCTATCACGGGGTTGTAGCCTGGTCCAGGGCTCCATGGCGATGATGGCTATGATTTGCTGGAGAAAATCATGTTTGGACATTTAAGTATACATTTGACTTATCATTTGCAGCTATACATTTAATTGTCAAATGTATAAGTATAAATGTGTTGTTTAAAAATTCAGCTGGGAAAAAAATGATTTCAAGTGGAATAAGTGTCATGCTTGTCATTTCAAAACCCGGCAAACCATCAATGTACCACAAAAACATGTTGTGACACATGACATGGTTTTCTGGACAAAGCGGTTTGTTGCATGAACCTCTCGATGATGTTATCGTTGTTTATGCTAAACGGTATGTTGTTCCGCTTAACGCTGACAATGATAATGACTAGAGTAACTAGAGATAAAGAACTGAGGACTGGTTGGAGAAATGACTAGAGATAAGTACTAGAGATAATGACCATGATAATGACTACAGTAGTGGGATGAAACACAGCAAATTGCCCATAGACTAGTGACTTTCCTGCTCATGGCTGATTCCATCTCCAGTGTCACCTGCTCGCTTCGAAATGCCACCACTCAATCGGCCGTGCACAATCCTATGACATCACTTTTTTTAAGTTGTTTGTCGTTACTATCTGGCATCGCCACCCATCGATCTGCCACATTCCCATGATACCCAGCTGTGATGGCCAGTTCTTTCATGCCAGAACTAGTTCGTGTTCATTTCCCCTTATGATTAACCATGTTTAATGGTTATAACTTATAAGCGTTATAGGTGTTCATTTCCCCCTATGATTAACCATGTTTAATGGTTATAACCGTTATAAACCCTACAAAAAAACCTGAAACCACCAAGCACCGAGCGCACCAAGGGGCTAAGGGCATCCAGCTTCAACCGCATCTCTGGCATCGCGGTCATCAGCTGCAAGGCCATCTGCCAGTGCTTGGCCTTCTCACAGGAGCTGATCACGGAGCCTGAGGAGTTCACTACAGCGGTCAGCCGTGAAGCAAGAGGAAGGGCATGGGTTTAATGATCAAATCATTAGTTAATAAACATTATTTGTTAAACCGAAGTGTTATATAATGTTTAATGAACAACTACAAGCATCAAACCCAAGTGTTTGATAGTTGTTTGATCATTAGTTAATCAATAGTTGTGAAATAGGTTTAGACACATTAAACAAACCATGTTAATAATGATCAAACCCAAGTGTTTGATATTTGTTTATTCACTTGTCTATTTATTGACTTATTTGTTTGTGCATGCTGCATGAATACGTACATATAGATCTATGACATGTATTCGGCATATCACTATATAGTATGATTCGTCAGCAATTAGATGTTCACTATCACCTAAGGATAAGCAACAATAATTATATATACCTAATCAAACAAGTGACAAAGATCACATAAGTGTTTACAGTATATATATATACATATCCATATCTTCCTCTATCTTTATATACGTGTATATACATATATAATATATCTATACACACTTGTCCTTATCGGGTCTAAGCAGAAATAACAACCATCACAGCCAATAATATGGAAATGACCAGCCAATATGGTCAACACAAGTGCTGGAGCAGTCATCCAACAATCATGGGTCGGACAAATCAATACTAACTCACTGAAAATGTTGGGGATACAACGGACTTGATTTATCTTATTTGTGTCATCCATGTGCTGCACACTTGCAATGTCTTCCAACCACGAACTTCTGAGAGCCAGCCAAGGAAAAATTTGTTGGCGTGAAGACCTTGGCTTAGACATCCCCAAAATTCAAACATTCTGTCAGTGTCTTCCCTAACTGCAACGAAATTGGCTTCCGCCAGTGCGGTGATGAGGTATCTTTTTTGTGCCAGCCATAGGAAACAGGAATGGGGCCACTCATGATTAAGCACGTTTATAATTGTCAATGGCAAGGACCCACGACAAATGAAATCAGCCAACACGATTTGATTCCTCCCTGGGTTCTGAAGTTTGGGAACTGGTAAGAAAACGACAGCACAAGGTTGTGGACCACCAACACATTGTCGTGTTACACCCAGGATCAACCCTAAACTGTGCAAACCAAAACTGCAAGCTGCTTGGGTTTGAATTGACCTGGTAAATGGTGACACCAAAAAAAATGACGGCTGGGTGGGAGTCAAAGTTGGCGACAGCACTGGTCTCAAGCACGCGATTATGGATACAAGCCCTGCGTTCACCAATCATCAGGATGTAGCCAATTCTCAACTATTGCCAATTGCATGCCTTCGTATATGTGTAGCAGTAAAAACATACGTGCATACGTATTCACACATCTTCAAATGTTTTTGCACGTTCTATTTCACAAATGCATGTACCCTAGGATTCCAACCAGTATTTCTAAAATAGTCGTTACTACAACCCCGGTACAGGATATAGTCGTTCACACCAGGGCAGCCATTCTCTTGCAACAATATGTTTTGGTCTTTCTGGCACACCAGGTTAATTCGCAGTCATGCACCAGCCACACAACAATATTCAAATTATCTTTGGATCAAAGATCTTAATTTCTAAATCCATCCATGAACCCGATGGCCTAACATATTTTTTCATGCAAATAATGCTCTTCCTGTTCCGCACATTATTACGCAACACAGGCCCAATTTGCGAACCAAGAAATTGTGCGGAGCGGTTTAATTTTGAGTTGTTCTGACCAGACATGTACTCATTACCAAAACAACCGACTGTACACTGATTAAACTCAAGTACTGTAGGTTTACCCCAGCAAATTACTCCGCTCAACTTTCCATAGCGCATGACCCAGCGAACAGCACGTGAAATGCGTGCTTGTGGACAATAAAGTTCCTCGCCAAGAATGGCATGGTAATTAATTAGGTCATGGTCCATAATTAATTTATGCTGTGTTTTCAACGGGCCAGCGACAAGGCCTCTCCAAGAGCAATCGTGGTTGGAGCACCAGGCCAAATCAATGTAAATTTCATAATCTTAGCAGGTAGCCAATTACACATCACAAAAGTTGAAATGTTCGTTACTGACAAACTTAGTTGCCTTCATTCCTTTCAGCTGCTACATTCCCTGTTCATCCACGAAGCCGCGCAATAAAGGAATAGGAAGGGATTCATGAGGAATACATGCTGTTAAATAATGCTGGCATTGATTTTGAATGGTAATCCAAAAACACAGGACGGATTCAATTGTACACCAAAGCGATAGTAATTCGACTTACGCATTTATAGATCACGTGCTACAACGTGGTGCACTGCAAAATTTGTTGCATTTGCAACGATGATTGCAAAAATAGGGCTTGGACAAGGCAATCCCCCACATCAGTATCTCCGGTTGCAGTTTGTAGTCGGTGATGCAGATTTGTCCAACATAGTGGGCCTTTCGGTATGCTTTGCACTTCTTGAACTGTGCTTGCCATGATGCCTACAAATAAACACCAATACAGATCCAAACCCAAAACCAACTGCGCATTAGATTTACACCCAAATTGCACGATCTTCAACAAATTCCGAAAATCGCAAATTTTGGCATATAGGCGTTCACGCCATCATATAGGCGTTCACATCATGGTATAGGCGTTCACGCATGGTTCACACATATTTCACGCTGCTTCACGCCACCTAGGTCCTGTACCAATCACATGAAGAAACACGTCCATAAGCGGAAGAGTACACATTTTCGGTCCATTGCAGGTCCAGGGCTTTGTTCGGTCGCAGCCAAACAAGGAGTAGTAAAGTTGCCAATTTTACCACATACGATATTCGATCAGTAAGGCTCCATCAAACTTTCAAGGACGTAATAACTGCTACAAAGGAAGTGGGTGATGTGAGCGGGGCCTCCTCCAGAGGAAACAGTCAAAATCAAAATTCGATAGTTGATCTGATTTTTCAAGTTTCATGGATAGCGGTGAAATCTACCTGATTTAACGGTGGCTGATGGACTAATAATTTGTTAATTTAAACTCGTATGTGTGGTTTGTTCCGGTATCACCACATTATCTAGACATGGTTATTTGGACCCTTGCTAAGAATAGGAGCGTATTACCCGGTATCCTTTCCCTCCTTCAGAAATTCCTTAATAGGTGGCGAACCAATTCCAGCGATGTGGAGCCTATTACAACAAATACAGCGATCGATAAAGCAAATCAAATGACATTGAAATACCCTGTGAAAAAATGTCTTGCCAAAGGTGGAAGGCATTTGGCAAACAGTCGAAGGCGAAAGTTTGTTCTCCAGCGGCTTCTTCCAAATAATCTAGGTACAGGAGACCCTGGATATTTTTTTATGGGCATACCACTTGTAATTTGTATTCCTGATGAACTAAGACCCAAGTGCTTAGCTAAAGAGCTCTTCATCCAAGGGGGCCTTGTCTCAGGTCTGCTAGATTGGATTGTTTCCTCCAGTGTGCAGGGTACGACTCTAGCTTTGACCACAATTACTACATAGCATATACTACTTTTCACTTATGAACTAGGTAGCTTCGTTGTCTATTTGAGATTTAATGCTTTTTTTGGTCTTAACTTGGTGTTCACATGGTGTACAATGAAAATAGGGTTCTCTTGGTGCTGGGCCGATCCACATCAGAGGTCCCTGCCCCCTAGGCCACAATGGCCAAACAATAGATCAACCAACCCATGCCTCTTACGGTGTATTTTTCATGCATATATCCAAGTTCTGTGCCTGGACCACCAGGTACTAAGGACCATAGTAGCATATATAGGGGTTCACGACATGGTATAGTCGTTCTATAACCCCCGTATTTTTATGGTGGTTGACCGCTAGGGTGTATCCTTATGTATAATATGTATAGATACTCCAATTGTTGAAGTTGTGGGCAAATGAACATCAGAGCAGTGGCACCATTCTGTGATCATTCTTCTGGATGTCAGTTCACAAGCTGTATACTGACACTGCCGAGCGTCTGCAGCAAAGCTCATTGGGTTGCAATTTCCTCGTGGACACCAGTAGCAGTTGGAAGGTGCGACAATGAACTCGGCCATTGCCCCCCAAATCATCCCATATCAACCATTTATAGATAAAAACCAATCATTTTCGGGCCTCCCCATTTTGAGAAACCACCATTTGGAAACACCGTCATTGAAAATCCATGTTTTGCACATCTTTCAGCTGACCCTCCCGGGCTTGGATGCTGAGCATCTTGGGGGGTTCATGTGAGTTTCCAGGAGGGTGACTGCAGCAAATTGGGCATGACAGCAACTGTTCCGACCCGCAGCAACTGGTGCAGTACGAACCAATCATAAAGAGCTTTCATCATGGCAAGTGGGCGAAACGATCAAAACAGTTGTTCAAATTGTAGGTTTTTAAGCTCCAAAAGATAGTCCTTCATTATAATACAGAACAACAACAAATTGGGGAAACTATCGGAGCGGTTGCTTGGCAAGCACCAACCTGAGCGCTTGGGTTCATAAGAACTACTCCTAAGGTGATGATACCGTTTGACTTATGACTTATAGTATACCCGGGACAAACACACGGAGCATCCAGCCACGATCAAGCCTCTGCCGGCTCGGATCTATCATGGATCAAACGACCACTGCAGGGGTCACAACTCCGTGGATGGTTTGCTGCAAGATAGTGCCACTAGTTGTACACCAATCATTGATACGCAACGAAAGATGGTAACTCTATGGATAAACAAGCACATACATTGATACCAATAGCGCTTAAAACCAGTGGAATTGTATGGCTACTGCTCAAAGCTATGACGTCAATAGGCCATTTTAGTTGGGAGTTGATCAGTTTTGGTGCTTGACAATTTCTCCATGGCCAGAATATGTAAATACAGGTTCCCTCAGAATGGCAACAGCAAGAAGTACCATAGAACTGGGAAGAATTCAATCAACGGGCAAGCTTTGGAATGAAATAAAACATAATGAAACGCACCATCGAGCTTCTGTTCGCACATCTTCTTCAGCAAGTCGAGGGCATGGTCCCATTGTCGCCCGTTCCTTGAGGCAACCCCAAACCATCTATAGGTCATTGTGACATCTTGTCTCTTCTGCGGGTTGAAACTCTCCTTCCATGCATGAATGCATCCCCAGCTAGTGGCTAGACGTGATCCAAAATCTTGAGTCACAGCAAACAAATGAGGCCAAGCTTCTCGCACGCACTCATGGCTGCTCCAAAGGAAACTTGGTTGGGCATCACCTCCCTTCCAGCCATGTCATCCAGCAAACGAAGTGCTAAATGCCAGTGTAGCGAGTCAGATCCCAGTGCACTGATGGCTGCACTGAAGGTGATGACATCTGGGGTCAGTTGCTGATGAGTCATGAGGTCCAGCAAATCAAGGACTCCTGCAATTCAGACTTGGTCAAATCACGAGCACCACGACCCGGCGGCACTCATGATTTTCCACATCCCCATGCCATGTAGCCATGTACAACTCCAAATGATCTTCTTCTTACCCACCACTGAGAAACTGAATGCATGTACCTAGTGTGGAGGCGTGGATGCATGGTGTGTTTGAAAAGATATATCTCAAGAGTCAGAAGCTCCACACTGACCTGTGAAAAAAACTTTATGACCACTAGCAACCACAGGTATTAACCACCATTGTTTTTGACACTATTTATGATATACATTATTAACCACCATTCACCATCAAGCAACCACCAGTATCCACTCCATAAACCATGGAGTGCCAAGGCATCCATGCTGTCCTTGCCATTGATTTCCAGCTTCACAGGCCATGATAGCGGTGCTGTAGCCAATTTGATCTCGGAGGTTCACATAGCCTTGGGTGTACCACATTTCAATCACCCTCTGATGGGCCATCTTGGATGTTTCACACGTATAATTGACCCCTATAATTATGTGATGTTCAGATTTGTGTTGATTATTTTTGATCATTTGTGGGCTTTCTTGAAATTTGACCTCCTTAATATCCGCAATGAACAAAGTCACTTGCTGGTGTCATGGGCAAAAGCTCTCTGTATGTTTGATTGATTTGCATGCTTACCTCAAAATCAAAAACTGATCATGACAAATTGTGTTGGTCGTCGATCTGTTCGAAACCAGGTCATCGCCACTCATCGCCACGGGCTGACAGTCGTGCCCGTTGGAAACAGAATGCTATGGAACAGTCAGGGGTGTGGACATCAAACTGGTCAACAAGTGCAATATGACACAATGTGATTACAGTGACACAAAGATGAGTATCGAAGAAAAACATGCACCCCTGTGAACAGCGCAACAGTGAACAAAGCAGTGCATCCGCAGCAGATCCGTTGAGATGCTCATAGGTGCCAAGTGTTGGTCAAGCCTTGCCCTGCTGCCAAAAGCGAAAGCCACTCTTGCTGAGCATCATCTCAGGATGAAACGACTAGCCAGGCATGAGTTTATGCATTATTACTAATTGTTACAAGTTACGTTCTACGGATCAACCAGCCACCATGGTCCACAAACGGAACCCAGCAACCTGGCTGTTCAAACAGCTGCAGTGCCACATGCCACATGTCTTCATCACGGCAGGCTGACATTGCCGTGTTGAAGGAGACTGCCTCAACACCGGACCCAAGCTGACTGATCGCGAGCATCTACGAATGGTGTCAATTCATGATTTGCAGGCAAGCAAAATGGCTTTCCTCTTAAGAGTTGTCTTTTTTGAATGGTTAGGGGGTACTCCCATTCTTGGATACACCAACATCGCGGTAGACACCTTAATCATGGTAATTCTAGTCTGTCACAGTGCGGTCCATAGATCACGGAATAAATGACATAAGCAACGATGAAATGGATAACATTTGTTGCTTGCATCTAGTCACATCTTACATCATCTTACCAAAGAAAAGTTGTTGCTTATCCATCTGTTTGATGAATCACGTTGAATCATAGTGCACGGACCAGGTTGATGTGGGCTCAGCTGGTGTTTGGGAAAATAGAAATAGGCTTTGTTAAGCTTTGTTCAACTCTTTGCTGAAAAACCTGCGTAAATCTGGAAGCACAACCAGAAAGGAACAATCACATAATTTCAAATTGTTTCGACCAAGTACATCCAAGTACCTCAAATATTTCCACAAGCTCAACGGATTGATGACTGGAGGTCTAACACAATATCTACCAGTTACCGGGTCAAGAATCTCGCGCATTTTCAGCTCTTCTTATTCAACATGGAAGTGAAACCCAAATTCTACGAGTTTCCATGAGGTAAGCAACATCAATGAATTGCTGTCGGTGTTTTGGTAATAAGAGTCAATGCATTGATGTGAAGTTATTGTCGTCGTTGCTGTTTTGGGTGGTTTTTGTTTGTAGTTGCTAGTGATGTCCCTTGCTTCCTGCCACATCCCAATCATCCCAGCACTTTTGCATGATAGCACCCAACTCGTCCGTGGTGCATTGGGTGGCACCTCCACCGTCTGCATGGTGTCCAGTAGATGAAGGACCCGTAGCCAGCCCAGATCCGGGCAACTCATCAAAGTGTTGAACGTCACTGTGCTGGGAGGCAGCTTCCAGTCATTCATCCTCGGTCAACAGGATGCAGTGATCCAACACCAGAAGAGCATGTGTTACAAGCCGCATCAGGCCAGCATCTGGCCCATCATGCTGTTGGAGCTTCTAGGCGAACATGTGTGAAACCTGTGTGTTTGGTTCAGTCGGTTGGAATCCCTATGCACAAACAACAGCAACAAGACAGCGCAAGACAGCAGCACCACAGCAGTAGCATCAACAGTGACAACGACAAGATTTGCACAGACTACGACAAAGCAGCAAACCACTATGTTGTTAAGTTGGCCAACCTTGGTGCTGCTGGGCGAACAAACTAGCACATGTCTCGTTCGGAGTGGGTTGAGTAGCTCATGGGCAGCACGCACAGAAACACAATCAGTTGGTTGATAGGCATTCACACCCCATGGAAAGAAGAAAACAAATCATCACCAAGACTCTGATCGAATAGATTCAATGCCATCTTCCAGTTTCGTTCAGTGCGACAAGCAGAAATGGCAGTGTTCATGTGGATGGTGTTCACTTCTGCACGCTTCTGATGCCTTAGCCCCCAGGACATGGTGGTGAGGCAGCAAATGGAGGGAGGTCCAGGAATGGCTGGTCGATACTCCTGGTCACCATATTCCAAGTGATGTGCTTAAATTTGTGGTATATATCTACAAAACAGTTGACCCCAAAATGGTCCAATGATAACACATAGATTCATCATGATGCATCTGAAATGACCAACTTTCCAGGAGAATTGGAACAATGATCAGTTTAATGATGTTTAATGCAGTTAATTGGACAAAAATGATCAGCTCCATGCAGTTTTTGAAACTTTTTGAGGAACCATCTCCTGGTAAACAGCCATCTATTTGATGGGCCAGTGGGTCGAAACCCCGTACCCCTGGTTCCCTCATCATTAACCATTAGTTTCCCTTATTATTGGTTGGTTATTATCCCCCATGAAATTGGTTGGTTAACTGCTTGACCCATAGCCATGGCAGTCCCCATGAATCTCAGACCACGCTTTCTTCCCACTGCCTCCCCGGAGCTTGCGGCTCGTAGTGTGGCTTCCCCGACTCACCCGGAGCTTCAGAATGTCCAGTTGGGGCAGAAATCCAACGGGGAACCGAGTTGATACTAAGCCAGTGCCAACTTACAGCGGGTTTCTCGAAGGAATTCATCAATATTACTGGGACGCCAAGGTCCAAAATCTGGGTTTCTCGCAGGAATTCATATCCGGGTGCAGGGCATTGGTTCGTTGGGTGAAGCTCCAGGTTTCTCCCTGTCTGCTGCCATGTAGCATCAGCTCTAGGACCTGGCGATGTGACGTTGAGGCACGGCTGGGAAGTGATTCACAGGACTTGGTGGAAGGTGGCGCAGGGTCACAGGTGAAATCAGGTGAAACTGTGCACAGCTCCGGATGACCGCGGGTGGGGCAGAAGGTTGTCAATCAAAGGATTCGTCTCTTAGTAAATTTTTCCTGCTGTTGATTTTTGTTGCTCAAGAATCACTATTGAAAACCGCCATTGGTAGACACCACATGACCTGGTTCTTGGCCCTTGTTGGCTGCTGGAAACCACGAAGAAGACCCTACCAGGAGGTGAAAAAGGAAAGTCATCATCCAACCATGGCCTGGCTGTTTCTCATGGCGGTTTCCAAATTGACTGCACATAGTAGTGATAATAAACACCATTCTTCAACCAGGATCAGTACAACAGCAGTGACATCACTAATAGACACAGTCATAACCATCGTAATAAGCTTCCTAAATACCACAACCAGAACCACCTCTACAAACCACCAGAATCTGATGCAGCTACAGCTACAGCTGTTGATCGGTAGCGCCTCGAGGGATGCGATCCAATCTCCTGCTCGGGAAAGTTTCTTGAGCACCGCGGTGACCTGGTGGAGAGGTCCATGTCAACACGGGGGATCCATCAAGGGGTCATGACCGGCATATCATCCAACACTTAAGGGATAACACGTGAGAAATGGGTGGGAATGGATGATGATGATGATGATGATGATGATGATGATGATGATGATGATGATGATGATGGTGGTGATGGGTGAGGTTGGTGATGCATCATGCCCCACTGGAATATGGAACATGGATGCAACAACCAATGAATGGAAACCAAGGCTACAGCATAATTAAGCAGAAACATGAACATGAAGCATACTGAAGCACTCCCCAAGGCCAAGAGCCATACATTTTGTGAGAAATGGTCCAATATCCTGTGATTTGCTTGTCCCTCCACCCCCTCCATGTACTCTCCCCACAACCAACCAGGGTGAAGGCGGAGCCAAGGAGGGGACGTGCGCAGCCAGGCCTCCTGTGGTTGCCATGTTCCAATCGCATCCAATCCCCAGACCTGGCATAGCCAGCTGTTCTGATAGTGCCCAGGGGTGACACACCTGTAGCCCCTGTGGCTGTTCGGGAGGCAATCTGGACTGTGCTGAAGGTGATTGTTGCTGTTGTTTTTGTTGTCGTTGATATCTTCATGATTGTTGCCTTGCCGTCGTTGCTGCGACTGTTGCTCTCCATCGCCTTGTTGCTTTTGTGTTTGTGACTGTTGTTGATGACTGCCCGTTGTCCATTTTAAAACCCTGGTTCACTCTTCAAAAGGTCACTCCTAAATACTTCCAAATGCTTCCAAAATGCTAGAATGATTGCAGGAGTTACCGTCTTTAGGAGAAACCCTCTCCTTAGCAAAGAATTGTGCTTGTGGTTGTTACAGTTTCTCCTTGCTTTCTGCTTGGATGCAAGACATAGCTCATCACAAAGCTTAGGATTGTAAGGCAACCCGGACGTCACCCTGGATCCTTTGGCACCTTGTTGGCCAGCGCTGGAGCTGGCACCATGATGTGGCAGGCTTTCCGACCAACGGCCAAAACATCATTGAGCCAAGGCTGATGACTTCCTGTTGATGCAATGGTCACCTGCTGATCTTTGGTTTCTTAAGCCAAAAGGGGACCACAAAAATGGATGGTTTATTGCTATAAACAGTTAATATTGCATGATTTACAAGGGGTACCCCTACTTTGAGAAACCACCATATATACATATATATATATATATATTTGATTGCGATCATGCACGTCATGTGCAAGGACTGGTGTATTTTGCACACCTTATATGCGCATCCCTACACATCCGCACAAATGCAAGTCCGTTTGTCTCAGTAAACATCAGGGAACATACACATATGCAAACACCATCAAATGAATCAAATGCCAGTATATACATGTTCCTTAAAACCGTCAAAAGTTCCATCTGCACCCCCTACTGCAGATAGATGAAGTCTATTACCCTGGCTTACCCTCCGGTGGACGCTGTCGAGCAGCAACTCACGCATCCGATGGCAAATCACCAGGTGGGAATCCCCATGAAGCAATTGGGTTGTTGTTTATGATCATCATTGGCCAAAGTTGAAACCCCATGAAACACCTGAATCACCATTCAACAATTCTTCACTGCCACTACACTATGGAATGCTATCGAACCATTCTTCACCACTCTTTGAGAGGATTACGGTAGCAGTTAGCATGAAGCAGCCCCAACTTCCTATTTTCAACTGCATGCCACAACTGGTGTGTTGGACACACACCGCTTCGGATCTTGACCGAATTGAGGGGTTGGAACCCTGGATTTCTGCGAGGTTCGTAATTCGCTGCAACATGCGGTCGTTGTTTATATAATTGTGGCTCATGATGGTCAAATTGTGGTGGGAAATGGGTTGCTTCATGATGTTTATAATTGATTTAATTGATGGTCAATGGTAATTGATGATTAACGATGGTTAATGGATGATAAACGGTTGATGGTTGCTTCATGATGGTGAATCAATTGATGGGCAATGATGCTTCGTGGCTTGTTGAATTCATGGTGACTGGTCAATCCTAGTGTTCAATTACCAACAATATTTGACGGTTTACGGTGATTACTTTGGTAATTGATGAAGGCTTATGGTGCATGCTTGTTATTACCAACTGTTGGTAATTGAAGGTTCACGGCAAGAGATTACACTATGGTTCTGCGTACAAAATGATATCGATGGTCAATTCTGATGTTGGTTGATTACGACCAAGAACCAACATGAAGCGACCCAACACATGGGGCAAATCTATTTGCTTGGAGGTACACTTGCTGGACATACCTGCAAGCTGATGATCAGCATATGGATGAAGTCAACCGTTAATACTGTAGCATCCAACAATTCGACCATACGTCAAGATCAAGTATTAATATCTATAAACAGACCGTGTGATACTATCATACATGAGCATTGTCAACCTGCATTGGTTACAAAATCAGCAGAAAATGATCAGCTATTGTCCAATGTGCTTGGACATTCTTGGGACATAGTCATTCGAACATGATGAAGATGTGAACTTGAACGCGTGAAACATCTGGGAAATCCAGAGATGCCCCTGAATTAAAGCCTTCCATATTCAAGGCAGTCAAGTCCGGTTCTCCTACTACATGCAACGATGCCAATCGCACCCCATCCTGGCTCCGGTTGGGGGCGTAGCGAGCTGTGAAACGCTGGAGCTTGCGATGGACGGCTGCCGGAACATGTCTGCAAGGCGTGGAGGTATCACTTGCAGTGGCCACATAGATGGTGGTGCGGTGAAACATCACAGCTGGTGAATAATTAACAGTTGATGCATGGTTAATCCATGATTCATTCATGCATAATTCATGGCTGATTGATTGTGAATTAATTAACATAGTCAATCCAATTTATATTTCAATCGCTAAATGATGACTGTGCAAACAAACCCATGTGGTTGTCCTTGTCAGTCACTAGTTGGGGTACCACAGTGTTTGGTTTCCGGTTTCTGGTTGCTAGGGGATGTGGTGAGCACCTCGACGATTTGAGATCCCCCTCAGGAAGAATCAACTGAAGTGAGCAAGGGAGCACATCTATGATTACTTACCTACTAATCAATTACCTGGAAAAAACTTGAATAATCAAGGATACTAGGACTACTGGATGAAAAAGAACATAAAATGAAGAGCTATCCATCAGGATGCTTCTAATCAGCAAATTGTGAAAAAAACCGTCTTGAGTTGGATTCAGCATAGGGAACCCCAGCCATGGAAAGCTGCTTCACGGTTGCTAAATCCTCTTCTGGAAACGGAGATTCCAATTGGATGAGAATTACAGCCATCTGCTAATGCGAGTCACCAACAAAAGTATATACTGTCGTGTGAAAACAGCAAGCAAGAGTGGGATGTACCAGCAAGTATTTACTAGTCGCTCAAGGTTGCTGACTCCCTCACGGACCACGCCCCCTGGTAATCATCATGTTCGGCGCCTGTCTGTGCTCACAAATATACACGTAAGTGCCCATGTTTTCAGGCACAGTTATTGTGAAACGCATCGCCAGTGTGTTTAGCGATGAGGGACACATTGGCCGACCGGATTTGTAAATCCCACATGCTGCAGCGGCAGATTCTTTATAAGTCTTCACTCAAAATGCTGCACAAATACAAGTTATCCTGCTTGGGTGCCAAATGAGTTCCACCATCTGGTATTCTTCGCCATGAACTATATTGCTGTACTGTTCTAAGAAAGAATGATGTGCTATGTGCTAGTCTCAGACCTCTTCAAAAAGAATAACAGTTCGATTGCATCTCAGGGATGGTTGATATCGAATGTATAAACACACAAAGACATACTGAACATAATCTTCGAGACATGTTGGCAATGAAGCTCCACCAACTCAACAACACTTCACCAGCCATTCTGATGGACCTCCAGCTGACTCCAAATGCTCAATGCCTCAGAATCTGCCTTTGCTGAGCTTCTAGGTCTCGGGTACGTTTTCCGAGCACTTCCAAGACGGTCGCCACGTTGTTCAACACATCCATTGATTCCTGGAGCCGGTCCGAAGGAATGCTCGCTGTCTTCAGCCAGTTTCAAGATGGGGAATCCACCGACAAAAAACTGGGTGAGTGAAAAGTGCTGTCCACGTTCATGATCAAAAATGCTTGCACACATACATGTTTACATAATTAAATAAATAAATAAATACATTTTTTTTAATACTACTATACTATACTATATATGATATATAAATGAAACTATAGAGACGCATACATTGATGTGTTCGCATATGTTTGCCGCTGACAAGTAACACTGAATTATGTCTCACAACACTGTTAGAGGCGACAAACTTGAGGGATGCAAGCTACAGCATTTCATGGGACCGTTTTATAAATACTTGTGGGGTCAAGACTAGTGAAGTCAAGGACCGTCAGGGAAAGAAACAACTGTGGGAAACCATTGAACCTGGGAATCTGACAATCTTGAGCCGTACTCAAAGTGCACACCTATAGCAGGGGCCCCAAGTCGCCTTTCGTATTCGAGTTCCGAAGTCAACAGGTCAGGAGCAACATCAAAACACACATCGAACCAATAAACCAGCAGTTTTTCTCATGCACCTGTCTTCATTGAATCAAAACATCATTAAAAGTCTCAGGGGTCCAAGGGCACCACACCATCCAAGCACATCAACCAAGAAATATCACAACGTTGTGAACAACGGATGTTGACAGCCTGAGAGGTTCGATCCCACAGCCGATCCGAGCTTCCGTCATCTCTGCAAAGAGAACTCCTTTGGCGCCCCTGGTGCGCTCCACCACCCCGAAGGCCACATGACGAGTGGCGTCCTCAGGTGGTCACCACTGCGGGGCTGGGTGTCCCACAAGGATCCTATGTTGGAAAGGCCACCGGCATTTAAAAATACAACAGCCATCATAAATGTTGAAGGTTTAATACTAAATGTAATGATCCTTCTTAACAACACCAAAGGATCATTGCGAAAGGATATTGGGGAACCAAACAAACAAATTTCAAGGCTTATCATTGACTTATTATGAGTTAACACCACATTCTCAGGTTCAAAGGCAATGGTGAAGTTTTCGATGCATCAATCGACAATGTTTTGTCAGATTATTACAACTGGTTGGATGATGTTGGATGAAGGACACAGTGGTAGAGCAGGAATGGTCAAAATGACACATGTCACATAACAATGGTTGATGCTCCATCCTTTCAGTCATAGTTTGTATTTACGCTGAGTCCTATGTGATATCTCTGGGACATGGAACCACGCGTATGATCTCTGGCATCCTTGTGATACTTAGTATACCATACACGAAAAGCACATAGAACAATATATAGCACAGATAGACAAACAAATTGATGTAGATAGATAGCTGGGTGGACAGCTAGAAAGACACATAGATGGACACATTAATGTTAATTGAACGTGAAATGTATTCCTGTGGTGCCCCATCTCCCCCGTATCTCGGTTTTTGCCGCCACCGCCCTTCTAGCTTCATCCGCTGCCAAATCTGCTTGGTATGCAACTTTCCATCCAACTCAGGTAGGCTGCTTATGGTCAGCAAGAGCTACGCGGATACGAACTGACAGGTAAGTATAGCAAGTAGATCGTACCTCAAAAAAATTTGGCAGGTTTTAATTGATTTTTTTCTATGCTCCTTGTTGGCGTCAAACCTATTCTCAGTTCAATCGGAACACCAACGACAACAGCTTGGCTCAAGTGTCTATGACCAAGTCCACTGCATCGTCTTCCAGACCTTCCTCCTCTTGGTCTTCGATCCTTGGCTACACAGCAACTCCGCCAAACCCAGTCGTTGGAGGAACCAACCAACCAACCAACCAACCAACCAGCCAGCCAGCCAGCCAAGCAAGCAAGCAACCAAACCCCCCGACCAAGCTAGCAAGTAACCAATCAGCCGACCATGGTTCCAACCTAACCATCGTACGTCGTACATCCTACCTTAAACATTAAAGAGACCAGGCTAATACATGTATTTCCCCAAACAGTGTGTGCCCTTTAGGGGTTCTTACGGTAATAGAAAAGCTCCTGGTGTAATCGAGGTGTTCTCCGGTGGGCGCGGCTAATTCGTGTACCCTTTCGTCAAAAACGTTCGCCCATCTTCCGTTTTCGACAGAAGCCTCGCACGAAACTGTTGCCGGGAGACCTCTCTTCCGGAGCTGCGTTCTCGTCTGCGCGCCGTGCTCGTTTTTTGATCAATGTGCATTTTACGTGGCAGGTGCAAGGGAAAGCTCACTTTTGTCCCTCTTGGGCATTAGGAATCCGTGGCAGGCGCAAGGGATTCGATGCATTTCACAAAACGTGTAACTGTCGTCGATTTTGCGACGTTGCAAAAACGCTGGCAGGCGCACACAAAATGAGCGTTCTGAAAACATCGACTTTTTCGTGACAGGTGCAGCATTTCGTGATCTTGAGCTCTCTTTTGGTGACCTCGAAACGCTCGTTTCGTGAGACTGTCCTCATTTTTGCATCTGCTATGTCGAGATCATTTTTCGTGACAAGTGCAGGGCTTCGTATGCCTCGGGATCACTTTTTCGTGGCAGGCGCAGCATTTTGCAACATAAACGCTTGAAATCGCAAATCGCACTGTAATGGAGACTTCAGGTGCCTTTCATACCTCTGTTTTTTTGTGTCTGGCCTGCACGCGGTGCAAATTTTGATTTCCCTCGTGCAACCCTCTGCGGACTTTGTGCGTGTCGGATCGCTCTCGTCTGCGCGCGGTGCGAATTTTGATTTCGCTCGTGCAACCCTCTGCGGACTTTGTGCGTGTCGGATCGCTCTCGTCAACGCGCGGTGCGAATTTTGATTTCGCTCGTGCAACCCTCTGCGGACTTTGTGCGTGTCGCATCGCTCTCGTCTGCGCGCGGTGCGAATTTTGATTTCGCTCGCGCGACCCTCTGCGGACTTTGTGCGTGTCGGATCGCTCTCGCCTGCGCGCGGTGCTCCTTTTTGCTTTTGACGAGATCTTGTCAAGAGTTCTCTCTTGTGAGTGCACCAATGTGCCGTCAAATGTGTGCTCTCAAATGTGTGCTCTCATATGTGTGCTCTCATATGTGTGCTCTCATACGTGTGCTCATATGTGTGCTGAAACATGTGTGCTCATGTCTGTGCTCTCACATGTGTGCTCATATGTGTGCTCTCATATGTGTGCTCTCATATGTGTGCTCTCACAGGTGTGCTCTCATACCTGTGCTCATATGTGTGCTCTCACAGGTGTGTTCATGTCTGTGCTCTCATATGTGTGCTCATATGTGTGCTCATACATGTGTGCTCTCATATGTGTGCTCTCATATGTGTGCTCTCATATGTGTGCTCATGCATGTGTGCTCATATCTGTGCTCTGACATGTGTGCTCAAATGTGTGCTCTCATATGTGTGCTCAATTGTGTGCTCTCATATGTGTGCCCTCACATGTGTGCCCATACATGTGTGCTCAAATGTGTGCTCTCAAATGTGTGCTCTCATATGTGTGCTCATATGTGTGCTCATATGTGTGCTCTCATATGTGTGCTCATATGTGTGCTCATACATGTGTGCTCATATCTGTGCTCTCATATGTGTGCTCAAATGTGTGCTCTCATATGTGTGCTCAACTGTGTGCTCTCATATGTGTGCCCTCACATGTGTGCCCATATGTGTGCTCTCAAATGTGTGCTCTCATATGTGTGCTCTCATATGTGTGCTCTCATATGTGTGCTCTCATACGTGTGCTCATATGTGTGCTCTCATATGTGTGCTCAAATGTGTGCTCTCATATGTGTGCCCTCACATGTGTGCCCATTTGTGCGTTTTTATATGTGTGCTCTCATATGTGTGCTCATATGTGTGCTCAAATACGTGTTCTTGCTGTGTCCTTTCACACTTCCCCCCATTTCACTGTTTGGGGTCTCTTGCCGGGATAATTTAAGGTGGACAGATTGCAAGGTACACCGCATCTCTCACATTGAATGCAAACATGAAGGAAACACCATGGCAAATCTAGTCGACTACCAAACGGAGACTTTCCTTATTCTCTGAACCACTCCTTGGCATCTCCAAGCATCATTCGACCATCACCTGACCACTAACCACTACCATCAACCACTGGAAAACCATTGTATCAACCATCAACCACTAACCACTTCCGCAAGCCATGACCTGCCATGGCCGGACGGGAGCCCAGTGACATAAATTGCCCTCCGAAGTCCGCGTCCTTCTGATCTTTCCGCAACTGATCCGCCCCCCGAAGAGGACCTCACAGGATCATGTAATGGCGCGAGTGTCGCGAGTGAGGTCGCGCAGCACTGAGATGACTACCTATAGCCATCATCTACCAGTATTAACTTTAATTATATCTGATTATCTGTTTTGTTCCAACTAATTGCTAACAACTTACTATCAAATACTATCAACAACTATTGACTAGTCACAACCTTGAATTAGTAACACGTATATACAAAATTATACACATATCAATTATCATCCATCATCAAACGCAATTGACAATGTCAACGCATTATTCACCATAAGGGTCAGGGGAGCAATTTCCAGGCTTTTGATACCCAATGTGGTCCGTGGATGTGCCAGGACCGGTCCTAACTATCCACAGAGTCCATGTTTTTTTACTGCTATGCTTCAAGCAAGTGCTAGAAATTCAGATTTCAAGGTTTCGTTTCAAAGGTGCCTTTGCTCTTGACAGTAATTACTAGTAAGAAAACCGACGGTTTCATGCGTTACCTGGGGTCCGAATGGCTTCCCATTGAGCTACGGGAGAATCATCAGGAAAGGCCCTCGCTATGGCCGGACTTCAAAAACCTGGACACCCTGGAGAGTCTGCGGATGGTTACACATTGCTGCCGCCCAACGGAGGATGCTGCCAACAAACCAGCAAACAAGAGGGGAATACTGACCAACAGCGGGTAACCACCAAGAAGGTGGAGAATACAACAACTTTGAATCATGGAGGTTTCCCGAACCATAGGCTGGCTACTCCTTTGCCTCGGCGGCGTTTCACATCTTCAGATCTCTTGGGGCTACCAATGGCAACATCTCACCAATCTACCAATGGCAACATCTCACCAATGGGTGTTTCTCATCCACCTCAATGGCAACAACAATGACCTCAACAAAAAATGGAGGCTACTTCAATGGCAACTTCTCAACTTCTCAATGGCTCTGAGGTCCAACTTCCAGGTCCTCCCATGGCCGGCCATCCAACATGGCGCCACGGCACCCAGGTCCGGCTCCGAGTTGTCGCTGTCCGACTCCACCGCCACGTCGCCCAAGGCCACCGTAGCCAGCTGCCGCTTGGGCCGACGGCCCCAGGAGGAACTGCCGGGGCCTAGAGCCAGGGAGAGGTCCTCGCTGCGCAACCTCAGAGGCGGTTGAGGAACTGGCTTAAGCTTGGCTTAAGCTTGGCCTAAGGTTGGCTTGAGGTTGGCTTAAGGTTGGTTGGTTGGTTGAGGTTGGCATCAGGTTGGTGAAAATTAGTTGGCTAAGGTTAGTCAATTAGTTTGTCAGGTAGTTACTTGAGTGATTCAGCTTGTTTGGTTTCAAGCAAATGGAAACCTGAGATGGTGTTGTTCATACTGATATTGACCATGCCGTTCATGCAACACATTATAAGTACACCATTGATGGACATCATTGCGAAGTACGTGGTTAAAGAAACCACCACCAACAGCAGGTGGTAAAAGCCCAAAAACCACAATGAAGCGCTCGGATCATCACCAACCAATTATTCATCTGGAGCTGATCATATGAAATGCTACAAGTAGACCTGCACCACACAGCTCCACTAACTTTGGACAAGGATCACTATCAAAATCAACCTGCACTAACGGCGTAAGTGATTTGAATGACAAACATACATGACTACATGACTGTTACGAATCCCCTGTTTGGGGTACAGATTGATGTAGCCAACAAAGATCAAAAATGGTTCTGATAAAACATGCCATCTCAACCGCATCCATTCCCATCTCGATCAGTTCATCAGCAATTTGTGGATGGCTCTTACAGTGTCGTATAGTCCGTGTA
This sequence comes from Symbiodinium kawagutii, assembly GCA_009767595.1. NCBI lineage: Eukaryota > Dinophyceae > Suessiales > Symbiodiniaceae > Symbiodinium > Symbiodinium kawagutii. Next base: position 68,305 of record VSDK01019599.1, on the reverse strand, counting down.
GATTTACACAGAAGCTCAGGTAGTGCAATATGCACAGGGCCTATCATTGGTCAACCTTGCCAGAGATCAAGGGTTTCTTGTTCTCCATCTCAAAGGGAGACATGTCATCTCTCAGTTCAATTGAGCATGTCCAAGCAAGTCGATTAGCTCGGAGTGATTGGACAGAATTCCGAATTTGGCTTCTGTTGGCTTTGTCTATCTCTGTATCCATTAATTGGCGACTAAAGATTGGTTAAACATGGTGAAACCACTAGGTTGGAATCTTTAATCACTTCTAGGTCATTATTCGTAATGGTACAATTCCCATACATTTCCACTACTTATTCTGGTATGATCACCAGCAGCCCAGAGCCTTGCACAGCCTGCACAGCCCTGCTCCATTGGACCAAGTTTCTTCATCTCTCTCGCCTGGACCATGGCATCACGTTCCTTTTCGTGAATTTCCTGGGCCAACTGGGCTCCACATGCTGCCGCCGATTCTTGCTGGAACTTCCGTTGCCAACTTGGGGATCCAAGACACGCTGGGGGAACTGGTCAACTCCCGATCTGTTTTATTCGAACTCTCTGTATGAGGATCATATCATGTGATCTCATGCGTTCATGTTTCCTTGAAAGGGGTCACTTATGATTCATTATGGTGTTTCATGCTTGTAGATTGGTACTTCTCACGTACAAGTGCATGGCCACCCCGCTGATGTCCCATCATTTACTGCTTCTAAAAATAGATTGTTTAGTAGTGGGAGCAAGTGATGCATTCCTTCATGATTCCCTGTCATGGATGATGCCATCCCTACACGCGAATCTGAGTTGCTCCCCGCTTTGGGAATCTTTGTTTAACATTGGTTAACTGGTGGTAGGCAAACCTGCAAATAAAGCCGTGAATGGACCCTATCCCTATCTGCACTGGGACAATCAGCATCCTGGGGTGATACCGTTGATGGAGGAAATCCTGCACCACCCAGAAGGGAATCCCACGCAATCTTGTGCGAGGACATCCCCTTTAACCTCTTATTCTCAAAGTTGGGGTGATAAGGTGGGCGGTGCAGGATTTCCCCCATTCACAACTTTCATGTTCAACATGACCCCCGCACAAACTTCAATATCAAAATTTAGGGTTCCGAAGGGATATGAACAATCAGAGTGGTGCAGGATTTCCTCCATCAACAGTACCAGCAGGCAGGCCACTTTGCACCCCCTGCTGACACCTCCACAATTTTCTCAACCATCTGATTGCTATAGCAATGTGACGGCAAAAACATGTTTATTTTCCAATGATCAGCCGCAACAATGGCAGTCCTATAGCTGTAATGGGTATCGTATCGGATATGCATAATAGTTGTACGTAAGTTGGAAAGGTAAGAAAGGATAAGAATGAACAATCAATGGCAACCGCTGCAACTAGCTACAGCCTTTTCCAGGTCAAAAAAACCCACCACTGCCAAGAAACATATTTTTTCTTTCTCTTCATCAGCCGAGAATAGAGACCCGGAAAGCAGCCGCGGAACTGTTTCTCCAACTTGCCTCCACGGTTGAGGGCCTCGCGCGACATTTTGGAGGGGCATGGGGCCCCGCTGACGGGACTTTGGCTTGACAGCCACGTGACACCTGGTGATGAGATCTAAATGTCGGACAGATTGAGCTGAAATGAGTCTGGTACCCGTGGTCTGCGACCTTTTAGGATACCAGAAAATCCCTGCCCCAGCTCCACCTAGCCAACCTCTCCCTGAGCTCCAAAAAGAAGGCTCACCCAGGAGCTATGAAGCCGCCATTGAGCAGGAACTTAATGGTGTACAATTCCATCACTGCATCTCTCAAGCAATTATCAAAATATATACTCATGTATATTCATCTATATACATACAAATAGGTATTTGTGTCTCATTGTCTGTATATATAAATATAGGCAATTGGATGCGCAGATCTATCGGCGTATGTGGCTTCATCCATGTATTTCCATGGATACATATTTGAAAATTTTCATATCATGTGACAACAAAAACACAACATATATATGTTACAGTATGTAATAGTTATATGTAAATGTACAAACACATAACATACAGTCAAACATAAAACTTGTCTGTGTGTATGTACAATCACCTTACGTAGCCGTTTGAACTACTTCCCCAACACTTCCCCTCTCTACAGAAGGCTCACCAACCCTCAGGCACCCGGTTCGTAAAAGCCGCCGGTGGCTAGTGCTGTGCCGCCTTCCATGTGTCAGAGAGTCGATCTCGCATCACTCCCCATTTCTTCTTTTGCTTGGCATCCTCTTCAATTTTGGCATCTGACAGAGTGCTGACGATGATGGCATAGAACAGATTCATGATCACGAAGAAAATGCCCACCACGTAGATGATGATCAGCAAGGAACCTGGTGCTCACAAAGAGACTTCATGGCCGATCACTGGTAAAGCAGCAATGAGAGCCTAATTAAGAATCTGATTCTTGAGAAGTTCAGCATCTTTGTGAGCTGCCAATTCAAGCTGGAGCGCTAAATACCTGCATTGCCCGCATCCGAAATTGTGATAAAACCATGGACCTCAAAATTGATGTTCCAGGGGACTTGAGGAACCAGCGCACTTGATTGCTCCTAGTTGGAGAAACTATGAGTTTGATGTTTTCAGATTTGGAGCAAAAAATGAAAGCCCACTTACCCAAGTTGGAACATGAGTCATGACAGGGGCTCTCAATTAAGGTGGACCCAATTTGGGAGCAACACTTCTTGGGCCACCAGCTGATGGGCTGCACTTCGATGTATTGGTCAAACGATGCCCCACTGGTCGAGTCATAGCTGTCAACGATTTTTCTTCGGTGATCGACTTCTAGAGCTGGCAATTTCCACAGCTCTTGATACAAATTTACAAATATTGTATTCGTCATTTGCAATCATATAAAATAATTATCTATTTAACACTGTTACACATTTACAATATTATATCGAATATTATCGAATACATGTTTGTATATCTGTATAGTTAAACAGTTTTTGCTACACCTGAGAGCTGCATACGGCCGCGAAACCCAGCAATGGGGCCACTGTATAGATGACAGACACATCGCTGTTGCCCAGAATGGTCAGCATGATGAAAATGAACGCCTGCGAAAGCAGCATCCCTAACAAAGGCGTGCCAGAGGGGACACGGTCGGACTTGGGGAGCACTGTCAGACACCCTGAAAGTGGTAAATGAATGCTCCAATGTCATGAACTTTGGGTCATGAGTCATCAGCCATGAGTCATCAGCCATGAGTCATCAGCCATGAGTCATCAGCCATGAGTCATCAGCCAATATCCTGATGTTTGTTGAATGAATGTTCCAGAAGACACTCTTCACGTCTGAGACTCAGAAAGAGTACAGGGTTATCCACAGCCATTGGGTCGACCTCCGACACTTGGCGGTTTCCTCATCTTGATTCATATCCTCCGGATTCATTGCCAAGCCGTCCTGTACCCATGCGTGGTTCTGAGTGCTAAGCATTGAGGATCATCATGTTTCCATTATCCCAGATTCACTGCAGCAGCGGACAAAGTGGAGCGTGCGTCTGAACCCAGCTTGTTTCAAGGTAAGATTCAGTTGCCGGGGTGTCCAGAGATCAGGAATGTTGGGCGACTTGTGGGTCTATTTTGACATAGGTATATTATGTTCATTGATGCATGGAACCCAAACACACACACAAGTGAACCAACCATTTGTGGGTACTACCATTCTTGGAAATGCCGACAGTGGTCACTACCTGCGCCGTTGATGGTAAGCCCATATCCTCTTCAGGGGTGCGAGCTAAGCGAAGCGTGTCAAATGTAACATCGACAAATTTGTCATACTGTCAACAAACGGTTTTGTCAGCACACTTTATTCATCCCTGTTATTATCTAATGTAGCATCCACCATGAATAAACCAGTTGTTCAAACTTGATTATCCAATTGGTTCATTAACGTTTGTAGACAATATTTTTATGACCAAACTTTCTGGTCCACAACCACTATGAATGATTGTCATTGCTGAATACCGAATGAGTCGAACCCATCTCCTTCCCTTGGTGAAATCTGCGGCTCTTACGAGTCAATGTCCTCCAAAAGCCAGGGAATACCGATATGATCAGGGTAGCAGTCATATCAGGGTAACAGTCATGAGTCATGAGTCATATAAGTCATGTGTTTCTAATGGTTCAGAAAATCCTGCAAATTTCCAGGTTTTTTCTAATTACAGATGGTGGAACCTCCATGATCACCCAACAAGCGCCACTGCTGCTACGATGCCTGAAATGGAGTTTGCAGAGAAGAAATGTCAGCACCAAATGCAGTGCTAAAGGCTAAGACGAAGCCCGTCAGGGTGCAAACGAAGACCACGATCCAGGAACCCAACGAAACTTGGGCAATGGACACAGTTTGCATAAAGGTGGTCACGTAAGGGATGATGTTGATGTACTTCACCGCCTCCGAACAAGAAATGGGGAACATGAACCAAAAACGAGGGGGCGTGCACAGAAATGGTGTATCTCAAATGATGGGTTGGTTGAACCGATCAAACATGCTTGATTGCGATTTTGAACACCCTCATGTGCAATAGACAGCCCCATCTGAGATGAGTTGTCCAAAAATGGTGTCCATCACTGGCCAGCGCGGGTGTTGTGGCGTGTTGATGCGAGTTGCGCATTAGCAGCCCAAATCAATCAACCAAATATGCCAGTGGTGGAACCAAGCTTCTGAACATATGCAAACAGGATGACAACCCTTGAAAGTGATACGGTGCAGCGCATACTAAGCCATTGTGGGGGTCACACGCGCCCTCCTATAAAATTGAGTGGGTAGACATCCCAACCGTGCAACTTCCAACAGTTCCACAATTTGATCATTATATATAGATATATGCATACATGATATATAAGCGTCCTGCATGGATGTTTTTTCCTAAATTGATATCATAGACAGCATAGACATGCAAAAAAAGAACATTCCGAAATGTTCCAAATGCAAATTGGCTAAAGATCAGCAAAAGCCCACCCACACACATCTCACAATCAAACTGCTCGGATCGAATTCAGTAATTGCTCCAATTCATATGCCACATGACATGATTTCTCCCATCAAGTTGATCAATTCGCCAGCGTCAACTTCCACCGATGCCGACACATCATAACCATCTCACTGGCCCACAGCGGTGACCTTGAACCATGTCAAAATGGTGTTGAAGGCCACCAATGCGTGCACTTGTCGAATGTTTGCCGCCACCGGATGGAAGTTGGAATACATCCCACGGCTGATTAGATTCCAATCAGCAGGCGAAATGACATACAAGCCTCGATTGGCAGAGTTCCGTGCCGGCCCCCACTCTTTGGTTCACAGTGAAGCTCCAAAACATTGTGTTTTTTGGTCATCCGCCAACACAGGCCCGGGCCTAGGCATCCACTAGAGCTGGTCATCACCCATGCGCATGTTTGATGACCCGCTCCAACACATGTAGTTCTCCGAGGTGTTAAATCGTGAAGACTCTCTTCGGTGGATAAACACATGTGACTCATTCCCCAAAACTTCCAGAAGCACCGGCCATGAAAATATAGGTAGTGAGATCGAACCCGCATGCCGAAAGCTTGGGCATGTACACCTGTAGCAGTATGGCTAATTATGGTTGTAAAAAATCAAGAGCTGCAAGAAGTGAACCCACACGCACCCACACATAATTGCAGATTCTTTACGTGGCACCTTCAGATTGCATGATTGTGTTTGAATGACCAACAATACCTATGAGGTCCCGTATCAGTACAGCTGCGTCCCACACTTTCACTCCTGGCTTGGAAAGAAAAAACTTCGGCGGTCAACAACAAACACTTGGGATGTTGACCTGCCCCAACCTTAGGTCCAAGATCTCATTTACATCTCTTGCAATTAAATGGATTTGCTGATCACAATCTCTGGGAAAAGTCACTGCCACAAGCACCTCCCAAGAAACAAACATTCGAACAATGCATGCTTTGCCATGGGGGGAAAATGTATGTCAAAAAATGTTACGGGATTGGGAGCCCTCACCGTTGAACCAAGGACTCAAGGCGCGAGCCATGGTTCAGGGTCATCCAGGGTCCCCATGGAATCGCCACCGTGGAACCTCCAGCTTTGGCCCAGGTATCGATTTTGTAGCACACCGTGACGATCATCATGATCCTTGGAGCCGCCCCACAAATACCGCTTGCACTTTGTCTACATGGCTGGAACTGGAAGTAACCACATGAAACACCGCTTGATTGGATACAGCCATTTTGGGACGAAAAAAGTACTTTCGCAACCTGTGTGGAGGTTGCTTGATACCTTAAGGTACATGGTGGGAGTCGTTACATTGACAGATGGGATACTTGAGCAGGGCGCAAAGGAGTTTCTACCTGCAAAAGGTCGGTTTCAAAATGAAAATCTGTGTGATCCCAAAGTGTGCCCCTGATGCCAGAGCCATAACCATCTTGAGGTTGGTTTTGATTTATGATCGTCATCCCCTGTCATTGAATAATTCCAAGTATCACTAAGAAATTCAGAACCACATTTAGCCACAAAAAAACAGCAACTCCATCACTGACCACAACAAATTATAGCCATTTCTACTCATAACTGTCGACTCACGGAGCTGAAGGTGCCAAAGCTAGATCACGACACCACAATTGCCGGCGAGTTAAATAACTACTTGCAACCAATTTATATCCTGTGGGTGTGTATGTGGAGATACGTTATGTCTACATCTGTACATACAAGCTTTGCTTGTCATGTCCTTGCTTCCAAAGCTTTGTCGGGATTCCAATTTGTCTAACAGTACCTGTATAGATGTATACGCCATGAACAAAGTGCTACAGTATTAATAAGTATTTTGTGAACCTATCTATCATTTTGTGTCCATCGATCTATCTACCAAAATAAATCAGTTCTAATCTATCTAAAGTCATCTCCCTATATGCCTGACCTAATCTATCTGACTGTATCCTAATTAATCTGCATTCCCATCTTTTATCCCTCAATCTACATGTATATTTTTCTGTAGGTGTATGAACTAAAATCATGTTTTGACATGGAAGGTCTTCTCCTCATTCTCACCTCTCCAGCTTGGCAGTTAGGTAGCTTCAGCATGCTTCGGCCTTCAAACGAGCAGCAGGTTGAACCAATCCAGGACATTCCAGGCATCCAGGAAATAGTCCCACTTGATCGTGATCCGCTTCTTGTTCTCGAAGCCGATGAACTCAGACGCTTCCTCCAAGACGTAACGCAGCACAAAGAGCAACAGGGCGGCCTGCGAAACAGAGAGCCAATATGGGAATATGTGCGGGTACATCCCCATGCAAGCATGTTGTCACAACTGATAGCTTACATGGTGAACAAATTTCACTGTAGCGGTGATGTATGGACCAATGACACTCTGGTAGCGGAGTACCTCACCAGGAATTATGTTGCCAGGAAAGGTAGGGATAGCAACCAAGCAAATGATTTAGAGGCCATGGCTGGCTGGGAACAGCCAGATCACACACGCTTGGGGACCTATATTGGTATGCCATTGCAAACTGGTACAAGCAATAAACCAAATCTAATACCATTTATACGCTAGAATATGCAAATCTAGCCAAATCTAGCCAAACATTGGATGCCCAAATCTAACCAGTAACAAACCAAATATGCAAATCATGTCAATATTGCGATGCCCAAATCTAGCCAAACATTGGATGTAGCCACAGCCAATGATCACAGCTGGCGGCTGGGAAGCCATTTCTGGCAGCGGCCTCCAGGATCAAAAACAACCAATCCTGGCAGCTCTGGAGCAATGCCGTTGATCACATGTATGGAAGGATCAACATCTCAGACTGATGTTGGTGATACCAACTGCGCATATATTCAAATGATTTCAAATGTTTTTTTCGGTTGCAGCTGATAAGTCACAAGCTGTGAGGAAAGATGCATCTTGGTGTACACATTATGTGGCAGGATTTATGTATCCATTGATCCATTGCTTCACTTATTCGATGGAGTGGCCATCTCCCAGAAGTTCGAAACCACATGTCAAGAAAACAGATGTTGAACAATTTATCAAAATAATCCCAGCAACATTGGAAGCCAAACCAAGCAGTTCAGATTTGGTTCTTGCAGTAGATGTAAGCACACACGTATACGTACTGTAGATGTATGGAAAGATAAATGCATACGTGAATGCATGCATATACACATGCAGTCAAATGCATATCCCATTCGCACATTCATACATAAAGCGTGATGAGCATGACATGGACAAACTCCATTTGCATCAGAGAATATCATTTCAATGCCAGATCATGTTTATCCCAATAGAATCGAATAAATTGGCCCATAAATAAACATCAATCTAAACATCTTCATCAGGCCTGCTTCAACCCCTGCTTCAACCCCTGCTTCAACCTCTGCTTCAACCCCTGGTGAGCAGGGACACTTCGGAAGCGCTGTGCACTCCTCCGTGGTGCCGGTGCCCAAGGGTTGCAGGTGCCGTTGCATCAACACGTCGATCTCAAAGGTGGAGGTCCAGTCACCGGCCGCCGCCACCTCGAAGATGATGCGACACACGCCATACCTGGCCGTGGCCGTGCCGTGGCCGTGCCGTGGCCTGGGGAGTTGTTTTTCAACAGGAGAAATCGATGAAGAAAGAAATCTGATGTATATGAGAACCATGCAAAACAGATCTATGAATAGATATGAACAATGCACATACATGATATATAACTGTAAATAAGACATGTGACTCAACTATACACATATAGATATGTAGCACTTCAATACAAAATGAGTTCCAAACTATATTGAAGCAATCTCAGTATATTAGAGTATCTATATCATGATGGCTCTGGTTGTTGCTGCCCTTACATTTATTCCCGTTGCGATTGCCCACGTCATCACAAGCGAGACCTAGTCAACTGCAGAACAAAATGTGTGTTTCTCAAAATCGGGGACCCTCCAAATTATCCAATGTATTAAGCATTGAGTAATAAACCATTCATTTTGGGGGGTCACCTGTTTTGAGAAACCCCCATATAAGAAAGGATAAAGCACAGACTGGAAAGCACTGAGCACAGTTGATAAAATGTGACCTCGCCAGAATTGCATGCTTTGATATCTGATACAATCAATAAGTTATATAATGGATCCAATGGGTTCCAATGGGCTTGTACCCGCCGGCGGATGATCAGGCAAAGGCAAGCAATGTACAATCGTTAAATACTCTTTCCGTTCAAGTTCGCACTATGACAGTACTTACTAGCAATATTTCCATAATTCTACAACAGGCAGCAGGAAATCTTTTCTGATTTGGTTGGTATGCCTTAACCTCATTGTGATTTCCGCTTGAAATGTACACAGACCTTGTCTGTACATGCCTGTGCCAAAAATGTCTTGGTGAAACACAATTCCAATCAAGACATCATCCTGCACTTGGTAGCAACAACCTGGTACATTACCAACAAAGAATCTCCACTGGGCGATTTTCTTCAACCTTGTGGCAAGGTTAATGGAGTTGGTCATCACAGGGCGCATTTATGATTCGAGCTGCAGACCGAGGTTGAAGTTGTAGATTGTAAATTCCAAAAAGATCGCGCGAGTCTTCTCGGAGAGATATCCGTCCGAGCGCATGATCTTGAACTTCTCGCTGGTGGTGAGGTAATCGGGAGTAAAAATCTCCATGTAGCCTCGAAAACATGTCCACTTCAAGGGTCGCCCTGGTACCGTCACTTTGGAGCACATTGTTTTTAAAATAAACCGAAGCGTACGGCATTTGGTTTCCCAAATGTCTCGTTTGAGGTTCCAATTTCATGTGCTTCACCTCTTTTCCCCAAAAGTACAGGAGTAACGGGGGTGAAACCACCAGTGGCTGATCTCTGGACCGTAGGGAAATTCGAAAATGTCAACCAAACAGAATCAAAATGAATCAAACCACCAACATCCACCAACCAGATCCAACCAGTCATTGTTGCTATGATTCTACCACCATCATCCTGCTAGCGTTGGATCATGCATAGCGCTGTCACCTTCCAGGCGCCTCCAGGTGGATACACCGCTAGCCTGCCGCCGTAGTCTTCCCCATTCTCGTCAGTATAGTACGAGAAGGACGGCACACCTGGGCGTTGGGGCAGCCCTTTAGGGGACCACGGGGGCAGCCACGGTGACTGCGCATCAAGTTCTTGCAGCACGAATTGATCGCGCAGCGCGTGGGAAACGTTCATGAACAAGGGGCCAAATGTCAAGGAATAACTCCATGAATTCAGGCAATCGCTTCCTCCTATCGTTAAACGCCGAGCCTGGCCTCAAAGGTAATTGCCCCGCGATCAAGCAGGGGTTCGGGGGTTAACCTTGCCCATGATCAAGTAGCCAGATCAACCTAGCCATCAGTCATCAACCATTCTTGGGGCATCACTGCCTATGCCAACCCACCATTCACTTGGAGCCTTCTTCATTGGAAGGACCGTAAGGAGTCGTGTCGAGGGCGGCAAAGCTGAAGGGACCGTAGCAAGTTGGAAAATAACCTTGGCCAAACATGCGGTGACCCCACAAACAGCTCTTTTGGGGGAAGGAGTACAAGGAGTACACATTGAGTGCACCAACAACATGCAGATTCGCCAGCCTCCATCGTGACTCAACAGACTTTCCAACTGGCGATGGGCTACTGCTAGCGACGAGAACGGCCGAGACCAGCTCTCTAAGATTCTGCGGGCCGAGACCAGGCTTCTGTTGTGCTAAGCTGCTGGGGTTCAGCTCCACAAATGCATGGTGAGAACTGGGATTCTGACAACATTCCGCATTGAATAGTTAGTGGCTTTGATATCTGGGATTTTCAACTTCCGAATTATGCAACTCTTGAGGTAGATCTTAACTCGAGTTGAAATATGATCTTGACTACTATCAAGTTGAATCTTAAGTCTGAACTGCTTGGACTTCTCCAATTCTGAACTGCTTGGAGTTATCAGTTCGCATATGCATGGTGGCCGTCACGAATGCATACAGTAACGCCCAGATCTGGTCAGCATAGTCGCCCCTAGATGTTCAAACACTGATTATCTAACTGCTAGTTGGTAGAAACTAGTCGTTGATTACTGACAAACTAATTATGATGTACCAGCGAGATCCAGTGATGGGGAATGGTTGGTAGTGATTAGCAAACGGTTAAGTAATTGACAGTGGTCAGGTTCAGTCATCACTTCCGGGGTTAGCCCTTAGCCGATGGATTCATGATGATTTTGAGTTCCGGGGTCGCCCGGTAATGCTGGGTATGGATGATCTATGAAAGTTGGAATCATCTCAGTTGCGAACTATTCCGGGAACGTGGTGCCCCCACAGCTGAACCTATCCAATCCAATGTTCATTGCACAAGAACGTACCGCAGCACCTCATGTCCGTAGCCAGGCATGGTGATTTTGCGAGGCTGCACAGTTGCTGGATTGGGCCCTCCCTGTAGCAAAGCTATCCGTAGCTCATGGGGAGGCCAATCATATCATAGCCGGTCTTGGGACACCACGAGAGAATGGAAAGTACCTTATTGACACCAGTAGCCCCATGTCTTGCCAAGCAGCTCTGAAACTGGTTGGCCACTCGGCAATCTTCATCAGACTTCACATTCAACGAGCGGATACGCCCCAGGCCATAGAGGTAATTGGGGCCATCCACCTGTAACCACGTAGCGACTACGGCGCCCGGAAAGGAATACTTCGCACGATCTTGGCCGTATATGGCCTCAGCATGACGAGAAACCAGCCTAACACAGCCTAAGAATGGGCAGTCTAGCTCTTACACCAAGTCATAGAACTGTTTCATCGTGGAATGTGAAAAAGTGATTGAAAACTGAGGAGGAGTGAACTTGGGCTGTGTCTCACACCGACTCCTCTTGGCAACAAATGTGACTTTCAACTCCAAGGCAACTGCCAATGCCAAGTTGGGTCAACAAGAGTTCCGTTTCTGGTATATCTTGGGGGCCAGCCTGCAAGCTGTCACCTCTTTGAGAGAAATTGTTGAAGCATATGCCGATCTCACAACAATGGCTGTTTGCTCTCGGGACATGTTCTTTCAATACAACAGAGCATTGATTCGAAGCACTGTCGGATTTGAAGATGCTGAGCCAATGCCAAGCATAGTTTCATGACGGCATCCGCCTAATACTGCAAACATGTTCAAACATAGCAAGCAATGTTTTTTGCCAAGAGATTTGTCATGAATTGCTGGTCTTTGACCGGCTCAAACACTCAGGTGGTTTTCAAATCTACTATATATATCTATGCGCTGAAGTGCAGAAACAAGCACCAAATGCACCAACAGCTCTCAGTACTAGCGACTGGCATGAAGGATTCGTTGTGATACTGCCAGAAGGTTTCGATGGAGTGCACCTCGCTTAAAGATATGGCAGCTTCCTGATCAAACCTCTTCCGCAAGTAACCCTCAAAGGCTCTCATCCTCGGCGATGCGGAGTTAAAGCCACTTCTGTTGCTCAGTTAGGGCCTACCTCTGCACATTGTTTGGTTGCCTTGAGAATGCGGAGGGCAGTGCCCGCTGGACTAACTACATGCACATTTGAAAGACAAAATACAGATGCGACATGCAAGATGCGTCATAAAACGCACTAGAAACACGAAACAAACATTTGACGTGTCCAGTTGCATCACTGAGCGCCGAGGATCTTATCCCGAGGTTCACTCAAGGCTAAAGAGGTGAAGAGGACCAGGAAAACAACAAACAGCACAGTGTTGAAGGTCGACCTGTGGCAGCAATTTGGCAAGGCCTCCGCCAGGATGAATTCATCCTACCTGCAAACTAGCAGAATCATATTGGGTATGGATCAACACCAATATATCCGCCAACATTTCTAGGTGAACATCCCAACAGTTGGACGAGACTGCTCATTTATGTGATGTTCACAGGGGTATTGACCAACAATAGACTAGTGACTAGACTGATGATTTGGTGATGCAAAGAGCTATGGCCTCATTCCCTTCGTGGTCCAGCATGTCTTTCACACAAAATCACATCCATGTTAAACACCAGCCCTTATTGTTTGTCACCTCGGGGGGATTGACCATTATTTTGCCATGCATTGATGCAATCAAACCACTACAAACGACATCCGCCGTTTGAACATTGTTCAAGTTGAGTAACACTTTTACCTTTTGTCTATGCATTTGTACTTATAGCACTCTTTCGCCAGACCATTGTATTTGAATTCCAGCAAAGAAGCACTGATCCTTCCGCGCCTCAGCAGAGCCTTCAGCCCACTCTTCTGCTGCAACAGTTCATTGACCCGTTTCTCGTCGACCAAAATGGCCAGTCCTCCCGGTGGCATCGCCATGACTTGCTTCACCGGTCCGCCAAAGAGGCCTGCGCCATAGCTTTGCGCACGACACGACAAGGGGACACCGGTGGGAGATGCAGAGCAGCGTCCAGTAGTTGGGGTGGCGAATCTGCAACAGCTGTGTATCTCAGTGTGGGCAGTGTGGGCTGGATTTTCGGAGATCTGGTTCAAGTTTGTTGGACTTGAATTTTCACCTCAACTAGTCAGACAAACATCCTAAACTGACATGTTTATCAACTAGGGCAACTTTTTGTCGTGGGATGATAGACTAAGCCACACTGTTTTGTGGGTGACGAACTACTGCTTGAAGCATGGCGGCGGAATGCGTCAGCGGCTGCAACATAGGACCCATCCACACAATAAGTTCCTGCTAAGGATTTTTGTTCACAGCCATGTGATTGTCTTTGTGTGTGCGCATGCGTGTTAGCGTGCACATATATGTTCTTTCTCAAAAAAGGGATATCCCAAATCATCCAGTTTATGAATCATTTCTAGTAATAAATCAACCACTTTTGGGGTAGCCTATGGCTTGAGAACCACCATATAACATGGCTAATGTCAACCACATACTTCGTTGCTGCAGGACATCCATGGCCCGGGATGCACACTGTACACCCCATAAAGCCAAGTGATTCTTGGAGCCCCACCAGGCCCAATAGATCGAGTTAACTATTTCTTCGTTGTACACTGTACACCCATCATTTACATACCTGAAGCCTGGAGGATTGTTCATACCTGAAATATCTGTAGGTATCAAACTTAAGTATCAAGTGACCCTCCAGTTATCTCCAAGTATATGTAGTACATGTCCATGTGCAATCCCGTTGGATTATCATATACCAATGGTTTAAAATCATGTGTTCCACACATTTTTTTCTCGACCTTCCCAATCGCTAGAGCTGGGCATCTCACCCACCTTTGCACAGTGCATCCGTAGCCAATGCTACTGACGCCAGAGATGATATGCTTCGCGATGCACATTACGCCACCAAAACATGGGTACGGGTCATCGCCACGAGTGCCAAAATTGATGGTGGAACCTGCCAACAACAACTGATTGCTAGGTGTCTTTTCCCGGGCTAGACACTGAATCTGGGCTCAGGGAGGTGCCTCCCAAGTACAACCTCGCGCCCGTCAACAAATACCATGTCAAACTCCCACCACAGTCAAAACTTGGTGTGACTAGATAGACAGCAAATCGTTACAAGAAAAGGTGTACTGCCTGTCGCAGGTTTGTTCGCTGATGGTGGTTTCCTTAGTGAAATCGATGTTTCTCCAGATAAGGGACCCCCCAAATCATCCTTCTGAACCATTGAACGTATAGTAAAACATCCATTTTGAGAAACCACTCCATGGGCATTTCTATCCAAACAGCCAGCAGCCTGCAACCTGCCCGAAAAGCCAGTGACTTGCGACTGGGTCTTGCGCAATGTTGTGTTCCACATTGGGCCCGCCTGCTGTCAAGTTTTGGGGTCAACCGGTATAGCAACAGGTTTCAGCGGTAGGTTTGGTGAAAGCCCTTGCAAGTGATCGAACAAATTGGGGTCAGTTGTAACCAAATTCTGGTTGTCTCATGATCCCATATCAAGGTTGCCAGTTTACTGAAATTTGGAATGCACAAAAAATATGACCAAAGAACTGATATGCAACCTTAAACAAGGGTATACAAACCATCGAACTAGTTGCACTGTTTGATGGGATCTATCTACCATCAAGTTGGGCTGATAAGCTTCCCCAGTGATTCTATCGGGGCCGATCACTCCCCGACTCTTGGGTGATAGAAATGCCCATTTTGGAGGAAGCGGATCCAACTTTGGTATACCCCCGCCCTGGTTTCAATGCCTCGCCCCCTTCTTTTAGTAGGATATCCATCTATTTTTTTTGGGCCAGCAGCGGTATCTTTTTTAAGAGAAACGAATAAACAAGGATGAATCATGTTTCACCGTACATTGTCACATGTTGTTCATTTAGCATTCATGGGCTGGTATCTATGGACTGTCACATGTTGGACATCTCTGTTCTTATGTCTGTTTGCTAAGGCATTCGAGATTTGACCTCCATGCGACGTGATGAGGCGATGAAGGGGTCTGACACAGTCATTCATATATCAGACAGGCCGAGCACCCCAAGAAGTTAGGAGTTCCCCAAGAAGTGAGGAGTTGATGATAAGCTCTTTGAACTACAAGTATCATTGATGATAGCTACGTATAGTTGATGATATTTAATTCTAGCTATGGAACTTCATGTAACTACCACTGCATGAAAATGTATGGCATGAGGCCTACTTCGTACTCATGTTACACAGCTTGGCTTGTGGGTAGAAGGACTACTGGCGGGGGATTGTTTAATAAGTCTTGTTTGAGAATACTCAGAATGAATGCACTTCCCTGCAAGTAGGTAGAAGGTTCCCATCTATGTGTGTGTGTGTGTTGCAGCAATTTGCTTGACATTCGCAGTGTTGCATTTCCCGGCAAGTGTTGAGTAACTTTCGTAGGGTAAGAAACACAACCGTCACAACTGCCAAACTAAAGTTCCGGCGTATCACGCTGGTGGTGGAAATTGGAGCACCCATGAACCTTTTCATGTATAAGATGTACTATCATGTATATCTACACAAATATTTCTTTATTCATAAACATACATTTCAACTGTCTATGTCTATACATGGAGATATATGTAGCACATCTCCTCATAATCACAAGTATTTTGACCTCAGCAAAGTATCTGATGCCAACACATTACCAAGCCGCGATCAAAAGGACCAACACATGTGATAAATCATCCCATCGCCTGTAGAGGCGTCCGGAAAAGGTGACATGTTCTGAGAGAAGAACGAACCAAACCCTGCCGGTCGGAGGCTTTCTGCGCTGGCAAGTGGACTTTACAGAACTGGTTTGAAGTGAAACAAATCTGGTTTGTGGTTTGACCACCCTAATGGAAAATATTAGTCAACCAAAAATTTCTTAATGATGAACAGGGACAAAACATGTTTGAAGCTTCCCAGCAGTCATGGATGTGGTTGTCAACCCTACCTAGTCGGACAACCCGAATCATTCTAAGCAAAAAGCGAAATTAAACCAACCATTCACACTGTTTGCGCCAAGATTCGCTCAAGAGCACCAGCAAGCATCTTCAAGATTGGATTGCTTCACACATATAAGCATCAACAATAATCAAAACATAGGTATACATGGCATGATCAAGGACGTTCATGATTGAATGTTATCCACATGGCCAGAAGATTCTGAGGAGATGAGGATGAGGTGGAAAATACAGTGACATACGGTAACATTTCCACCCCTTTTTTGGCGGCGAAATAGCTACACCACAGTGACCTTGCTATCTCCCGCCTTTCGAGTATGAAATGTGCTCACCCACCTGCCAATTAGACCCTTATCAGCGATGACCATCACCTCGTGCGATAGTCAAACCTGGATATGCTAGGTACAATCGATGCCCATGGTGAACGGGGGATCACTGGGGGGCTCACAACCCACCGGACCCATGAGAAACTGCAGATCTGGTGCACCGGCCCTGCGTCAACAGTCCAACCAGCAACCAACATCAACCAACATCAAATAACAAGAATCAACATTAAGCAACGTCAACCAACATCAAGCAACCAAAGGCACCAACCAGGGAACAAACTGAGCAACGAGTCAATCCGATCTCACTCGTCCCACCATTGGACCATGAGGCACCCTCTCGCGCATCGATCTGAAGGACTTGCATGGGAAACCTCGAAGCTCAGCGCTATGCTGATCCCTTGTCAACCCAGCTTACCCAAGCATCCAATGGGGATTGTGATTTCGACAAATGTCATGGCATTACAATGATCTACACAATGGCTCCGAGCTATTTTGAAAATCTGGGCGATACGAACAAAGGTGTAATAGAGCCAACAAAGACTGGAGTTGGAATTGGTTCACGGGTCTCTCGACAAGTCATACAGTGACACATTAGCATAGAAGTAATGATGTTTTATTTACCGGCTACCGTTTGGGGACAACTGACAGCAGGGGCTCTGCCAGGATCCATAGGGAACAAACCAGTGTGAATATGATCTTGAATCTTGACCAAAATAACGAGCATGGCATTCCATGACCAAAAAAACTCACTCCAAACAACCGAACCTCACTGATAGATCTACCAAGAAAGTCGCATCGGAAATATCATTAATCTCCACGCATTGAAGTGTTGGGCAATGTCATCAACTGAAGGTCTGAACTTTATCAGGTCAAGAGATGGTGGTTTCTCAAAACAGGGGTGCCCCCCAAATCATCCAATACTGACATATACTGACCATGTATAGCAATAAACCAGCCATTTATAGAAATCAACCAGCCATTTTTGAAGCACCACTATTTGAAGAACCCCCCAAAATGGCTTGCCAGCTCCCTCCAGCCATCAGGCATCACCTCCCTCCCGTGCCCAGTTCTGGTGACAAGGAACCATACATCGCCAACGCCGGGCACCTGGATCTTGGCTGTCTGATCCTCCTGATCCACCTGAGCGCTGAAAAGCTCTTCGCGCCATGGATGACCGGATGATCCACGAATGGGTTATGACCAGCATCAGCATCACTTGTTACCCGTAGCGTTTATTGGTTAACTGTATGCCTATCATTGTTGGTTGCTATGGCTTGTCATCATAGTCATCATCATCAAAGTCATCAGTATCGGTTTCATCATCATTTTCATCATCATTGATCCCAAAACACCGCAACAATAAGATGTATAACATTCCTTAGTGAGTGGCGGAGCGTCCCCTGTTTGATTTCTATAGTATTCTATAGTTAGGTGCAAGGCTGTCACCATGCTGGTTGGTAAAGTGGGACATGAAGGGTACCCCAGTAGCCAAGCGTGGCAACCACCAGGGCAGAAGCGGCTCAGATCAATAGTTGTAGGGAATTCTCCAACACATCCGCTGCGAACCGAGGGGTACCACTTAGGCTTTGTTACAACCAGTTGGAGGTGGAAACATCCGTTTTATGTTAGCAATGCATCTGGTTTGTTATAACCTAATTGATTTAGGATAGCTATAAGCAAGAAGTCTAGACGACCAAACAAATTGCCCAGTGAATAACTACAAGTCATTATGGTTGGGGCACAGGCAACAGTCTGGTAGCTTCTGTTTTTGGCCACAACACTGTAGCATGATGTCACATGCTTTACCCTTGTGAGTCAAAAGTCTCACTGGGACAAGCAGTCCTTCACAAACGGAATCAAAACCAAAAACATCTGAAACTTCTAAAACCATCAAAAACAACAAGTTTGGAAAGAAAACCTCAGCATCAATAAACTCGTACCAATAAACATGAGTGCTTCAACCACCTCATGATGCTTCACCACAATAAACTCGAACCACAAAGTAATTTGGCGATCTCTCACGGCTCCCTATATTGACTGCTCAAAGTCTAGCGCCACAACCGGCCTTGATCACGCGGCCTTCTTTACCCAAGGCTTGAAGCCTGCCACAGTCGTTCCACGGAGGTCTCCACAGCTATGGAACTGCAAAAACCATGGTGTTCAATCGTGAAACTTCCAATTTTTTGAGGGGCACCACCGCCTTTGGAAACAAGCAACTTTGAAGACAGAGACCTTTTGTAAGAGGATTCACTATTTTGTAAGAGTAGACTTAGGAAACTACCATCCCCATAGCATCTTGGATGACTCCTTGCATGTGAGCACCCATGAGGCAGAGCCTATAGTTGGCAAAGCAGGCTGAGAAAACTGTCAGGTGCATCATCCCAGGAGATGGAACAGGCTGTGAAGCATTTCAACCCACCAGCCACGTTGACTCTCATTTGAGGTGATACATAGCGGCGTATATATATATATATATATACATGTGTAAACATATGTGTGTGTGTAAACATACATTTGAAATGCTGTTTTCTATCAATATACCAGCACCGATGCTCTTCTTCCCCTTCCGACCACATCCGCGAGTCGCCTCTCAAATGCATAGAGCACAAGCGATCCTAGGGTGGTTTTATGATGTATATATTTTGAATGTATAGTGGTGGCACAGTGGTGGATTGTTGACTGAGACAAACAGCACCAATAGCCTCAAAATAAAACAGTGGTGTTGTGCAATCTTGGGTAGTATAGAATAGCTCCCTTGGCTGTGCAATCTCCGAACCCAACAATCACATGTGGTTGTTTAATTTCCAAAGTTGATTCACCGCAGCTAGGTGTTCAAGGCGCCAAACCCTACCAACCAACCATTCAACTAGTCTATTGTTATTGTCTATATTCTACACAAGTGGTTTGTGAATACCCTCCAACAAAATAGACATGGAAAATCCTTCCTATTCGTTCAGCCCACGGGAATGAGTATTCAGCATCACAAATGAGTCTATGCACATCTGTGTGCAAACCTACATGATTGCTAATCACTACCCCCAAGGCAATCATTTAGCATTACCAACTGGCTGTGGGTCAAAACCCCGTACCCCTGGTTCCCCTATCATTAACCATTAGTTTCCCTATAGTTTGTTGGTTATCAACCACCATGAAATTGGTTGGTTAATATTGAGCCATTTAGCATTACTAACCAACCGACCCTGCCCGCCCAACACCCGCCTCTTCGGGTCGTTGGTTGTATCGATCTTGGCCGCGCGACAGGATTTCAAGACCAGGTTTCGGTCTCTGATGACCTGCGACGCAAGGTCCATGACGAGAGGGAGCTGATGGGAGCCCGAGCCCTCCTTGGGCGAAGGTGAAACTCAGGGAAGATTGGAGGTCATTGGATGTCCCAGGGAGACTGAAAACCCTAGACTTTGGTATTAGACTTGCATAAATTGCTGCTGGTGTTTTCCAATCCAATCAATTTATCTTCATGGCGGCATGCCCAAATATAGCAAAATAAAACATGCCTATATAGAGAGGTGTAAATATATACACACATGTGTGAAAACATACATATGCACAAATATTGTGTGTTTCTAATTGATCACAATATGATGTATTACATTAATGGTGATATAATTAACCAGTGTAATCTGATCAATAATCAATATAATCATATCAATCAATGTAAGATGGTTTGATTAATAATTACATTGTAAATTAATCATGATATGATCAATCATCAACATAATAATGTAAATCAATGTAAAATGAATCAATCAATAATTACATTGTAATTTAAACAAAACATGATCAATAATCAATATAATAGTTATAATGTAATGATGATCACTATGTCCTACGTTGTGTTATCATTTCCGCACACGGCTACGTCTGTATTTATCCGCAGCGCCTCCCTGCCGTGGCCCCAGTAGCCCGTGCCTGGACCCGGGCCCCTGGACGCAAGCCACCAAGAGGTGCGCCGCCCATGCCCTGCACCCAGGGTGACACATGGTGAACCAAGGTTGAACCAAGGGTTGAACCAAGGGTTGAAGGGCTGATGGTTTGTGATGGTTAATGATGGTTTATGATGGTGGCGCACTTGCTGTCCTGCCCACCCCCCGCACAATCGCAGAGGCGAGCAGCTGGTTCCTGAAAGTGAAACTCGCACCATAGCAAAAGGACTCTATATGAAACTTGATATTAATAGTGGGCACTGGTTTTGCTATGGTGTGTAGCCATGTTCCTTGACATGTCTCAAAAAAGCCGTTTGACGCTGCCAGCGATGTTCCCATCCATCTCTCAAATCTTGTCGATCCCGGTCAGTCCAAATTTGGTGTCGCTCTGGTGTATCCGGTAAGTATCCAGGAAATACCTGTCGTGTCTGGTCGTCATGCAGTTGCCTCGTGAGAAAAAATTGCTGCAACGCCCCCCAAATCTTGCCCTGTTCAGGGTAAGTGCATCTGGTCATGACCCCCTTGGAGGCATGTTTCGCTCCCAACAGTGTGAGGTGAAAAACTTGCTGTGTGTCTGTTGGTATCATAGGTTGCTGTAGTAATGTTTGTGCTTGTGCGATCAATCGCTGAAACGACAACACAAATCTGCCAAAGGTTACATCTGAGTCCGTGGGAAAACATTGCACTGGTCGGAACGTTTTGCCCGAACCACCAAAGTTAATCGGCAACGCACTACCAGTCAGAGCCAGAAACGCAAAGGTAAGCTCAAACCAGGAGGTGCCAATTCGTTGTTCTTCATCTGTTGGTTGATGTTCCCAAGTGACTTGTGACATCCACTGTACTACTTTAGTTGTTATACCCGTGCCCCACAGGGAGTGGGCATAGCCTTCATGGTTCTCTGAAGGCAAGTGGAAAGTCCAAACCGTGCGCGGTGTCCAATTCAAGAGTTCTTGCTTTCTTTCATGCCATGTCTGCTTGAGTAAAACCGTTGGTTGAACCGGAGTAGAAGCTCTCATCTGTGCTCGACATGTCTGCAACTCACAAAGATACATGTACCAAGCCTGAATCTGTTTCGCTGTGGTGTGGGCATCAGAAACAGGCTGAAGCGGATGCAACCTGGTTTGGTGCGCTAAAAATTGTTTAGCAGCATAATCCGCTGCTTCATTACCTACGTGGAAAAAGGTAAAAGGCTCAGTCTTTGTATCTATCACATGTGCTTTAATTTTCCGTAGTGTTACCTGGTCATTTCGCAACACCCTCCAAAAGGATGGAAGATGATCGAAGTTCTTGCAATGGTGGGACTGCTGTGGAAGGTGATATCTCAGCAGTTGCTGGGCAATGCCAAGCACATATGCACTATCCGTGTGAACAACTAGTCTGCCCGAAAACTGAAGATCCGCAAAAAAATCCAGCAATGCAAGGACTGCTTGCAATTCTCCTCGTGCTATGGTTTGGGAGCCACTTGTTTCACCTACCGCTAAAGTGATGAAGGTGGGGGGAATGGCTCTCGTAGAAAGAAAATGCTGAGTGGCTCGCTATTGGTCATCCAAGGAAACATCTAGCACATTGGAGACAATAGCAAACGCACATCTCCGGAGGGATGGATCATGGGGATGTGAACAGGATGCATCTGTCCAAAAATGCACTTCAAAACCCTCATCAAGCCGGGAGAGAATTTGTTGCATGAGATCAAGGTTCCATTCTGGCGGGGGACGTGTGTGATAGCACAGGGTCATAGAAGTCTTGCAAAGGATCTTGAAAAATCACAGGCAAACGTGCTTGGTAGTGATCATGGTCGGCAAAAAATTCATGAACCTCCTGATGGTTATCTCTGACATGTTCCGTGGCGGGACAAGAGAGTGTGCGGTGATCATAATCTTCAGGCTGATGACAATAGATGCATGTGGTCTCCTCGATCTGTGCATGATCCTTTTGTTCAGTGGTGTAGTGCGTCCCAGCAATGTCTTGCAGGACAATCTGCTTCTGATTATCTTCTAGTTTTGAAAAAACTCGAAGCGTGGCTGCACGATCAATCGGTTGCAATCTAGGCCATTGTTTTCTATACAGCACGTCATGTGATAAGTGTCTCATCCAGGCCTGGATCGACAATTCCCGAATGCGGAACAAACAAGAATCAAGAAGATGGACTTCAACCATGGTGTCTGTAGCAATGAATCCATGCTTGTTGAATTGCCAGCCTAGTTTCTGCAAGTTCATGGCAAGGGCTCCAGCGGGTCCCCAGACTTTCTTGGGATTCAAGTCATGTTTACGTACCAGGTCATAAAACACATTGCGGTCTGAGGGGCTACTATAGTGCAAAACTTTCCGAGCGAGTTTCAACCCTTGCAGGAGTGCATGCAACTCAGGGTCAAGCAAGCAAGGGGAGGCTAGCATGCAAACAACATAAGGGTTTGCATGTGGTCGGTCAGGAAGCAGTGCCTGTGTGATGTGGGTGCGAAGCTCCCGATACCATTGCTGTCCTACGTAGTATGTTTCAGTGGCATGGAGCGCCTTGATACTCGCTGCTGTGTGTGCTACCTGAGCTTTTATATCCAAAGGAAATTGCACATGCCGTAGGCGACGCAGTCTCGCCAGGGCCAACTGATGCCTATCACGTTGAACTGCTCGAGAATGTAGTCTCGGGCGGTTGGAAGGATTTGAAATGGGGTGTTGGGGAGATATTCCTCCAGAATGCGTTTCCAATGGGTCTGGGCAGTAGAGGAGGTTCCCCAGGCCCAGGACTTACTCCAATCTATTGTGAGTCGCATTGCTTCTGTAAATGAAGTGGTCAGCTGGATTGCGGCTGCGTTGTCTCCCTCAGGACTTGATCTCCAACCCCAATAGTCTGCATAGGCGAAAGGGCAGACTTGATGTCTGCTCACTTGTGCTTGCCATAGATAACATACCGCCAGGCATCCTAACACTGAAAACGTGTCGCCTTCCGGGCATCCGGTCGAAGGTCGACCGGCTTCATACAAACTGCCATTGATATCCCAAAGGCGGGTCATGTTGGTGATGCTATCAAACCATTGGTTGGCAATATCTGTTGGGAGACCTGCATGGATCATAGCGCGGCGGATGGGTTCATGCCCTAGAGTATTGAAGCATTTGCGGAGGTCCAAGGTCATGCCACTTTGAACACTAGATGGGGCAATGCCTGAATGCTGCTGCTCTAGGAGGTACTGGAATTCCCACAAAAAGTTGGCCAGGGATCTGCCTGGAACAAATCCTATCACTGTGGGTGGGAGAGTAGCAGCCCACTGCTGTAGGACCTGGGATGTGATGTGCTTAGTCCAAGCCCGATATAGGATTGCTAAGATGGTGATTGGGCGGGTATCCTTAGGAAGAAGTGGATTGGTGACCTTTCCCAATGGCAGTGTTCGTGCTTGCATGAGTTCAGATGGCCATCCCCCTTCTTGATCCCTCCAAACTAAAAGCACATGGACAAGAGCTTGTATGCAGCGATATGGAAGGTCCTGGAGTTCTTGAACTGACCATCCATCAACGCCTTTGGCTGTGCCCGCATGCATCGCTTTGAAAGACAAGATCCATTGGTCAACATCGTCAAATGTAACAGTCACCTGTGGGAGAGGTGGGGTATCATCCAAAATGGCATGGAAATCAATCCAATCCGTGTCTGGGGCATCTCGCTGCCAAAATTGATTCCAATATGTGGTGAGGGATGTGGCCACCTCTTTGGGATCTGTTGTCACATGCAGCTGGGAGAGAGTGACCTGGGAAGGAAACTGATATTCAGGAAAATCCAAAACACAATACAAGGTATTGCCATCATGGCCTTCAAGGATTGCTCGTTGCTCATCGATGAAAAGCTCACTTCCTATTTGCCATGGATTCGAAACAGTGCAACGCAACTCAAGCAGACCTGAGTCTTGACACAGAACTGTAGCCTGCTCTCGATGGTCAACCTGTACCATGGAAAGGATAGGATTCGGAGGTTCCTTGATCTTCTTGTAGGCCATTTTAGCTCCAACTTTGGCATCCCTTTGAAAAACTAGTTTGGCACGTTGGGATCGTTGAATGTTGTGCTGGCTGACTAAGGAGTCAGTGCGGTATCTGAGAATCTGAACTAGATCTTCCAGGTACTGTATCGTAGGCAGCTCCAAGGGAACTGGATTCAATTCTGGCCAATCTGCAACCCAAACCGCAAAGGGTAAAGAGAAACCCCGGGCCCGAAGAATAGCTTTCCACTCTTGAACCAGTGGAGAAACATCAGGATGGGCAAATTTTTTGGCTCGGAGCAGCAAGCTTTGAACCCGCCGAAGTTGTTTGACTTTGTGATGTATGTGCATGGTAGCAACATCTGCTGCAGGATTGTATTGACCTTCACATGCTTTCTTGATCACTTGGGGGGGGCTACACTTCACTAATTTCCGTTTGGCGCCACGGCCCCTGCATTTTTTGGGAAGCTGCGAAAATGGAAACTGCACAGAATCTTCTGCATGCATCGACCGGATAGTTCGGTCTACGATGTCTTCGCAACCTTGTGACCACTGTTCGATAATTGCTTGTGAAGAGATTGGTGAGTTCTTGTGATATTGAAAAATCCGGTCTAGGTGCGGTGATTCCGCTGCCTGCAATGCCATCTTGTCTGGATCTGGTTCGAAAATGATCCAAGTATCTGGAAGGTTCCATGTGTACTTCACAAGTGGCTGAATGGGAATGCGCAAGGACAAGAACACTGGATCATGTTGAGCAAACCAACCTGATTTATCAACCCATATATCCTTGACCAGTGGAACAAGGTGTGGTGAAATCAAGAATTGGTCGTTGGTAGTTGCCTCCCTATTGGTGCAAGGCATGTCTGTTTGAAAAAGATTAAAATGGATAGATTGGGAAGTGTGATAACCCGCATCTATCAAGGTTTGCAAAGCCGGTGAGGTGTGTGGTGGCATGTTGAAGTCTCCAGCTATGACGGTGGGAAGGTGCAACTGGTGAGTCCATCTGACTGCTTGTTGGAACAAGGACTCGTTCCTGGACTTGGCAGCTTGGAGTGACAATGGGTAACCATAAACCACAATGAAATGAATCCATTGTTCACCGCATCTTAGAATGACACTGTGCAACCTAGTCGGGTCAATGTCTGCATCAACCATGAGATTTGTGGAACGTGATGATACCTTGGCATGGATCGAGACCCCAGAGGCTGATCCTCTGATGACTCCATCCTCTGAGCGCGTGGCTCCGTGGGGGCGAACTGGCGGTGACCAATGCGACTGATACCCATGTCTGCGAAATCGTTGGGACATGATGATTTAAACAGCACTAGTAGCACTATTCTCAGCAAACAGCAAAACATCAGCAGGTATGGTAGCTATCCATGATTGTTTGGAGTGCAAAGAAGTTGGATTAGCAAGCATGATTTTCATAGTGTTGGAGTCATCTGGTCCTGGATGGGCGGCTTCACCTACCCGTATGCCCGCAAAGACATGCATGTTCCTGTATTGAACTACCGGGTTTGTGCTTGCTAAGGAAAATGGCTGGCAAAACTCTATGCACACAGCATAGGTGCGTCTGGCGATAGAAAAGATACAAAACTGGAGGGACCACAAGGAACAAACCCCCATTGCGATGGTGATGATCGAGGTATACCCACTATTGCTACCCAGGACAATAACCTCAAAATCGGCAGGCACTTGATCAATGCACACTGCTGCTTCCTCAATAGGCATAAACCCTGTAAGCTTACTGAGTTGAAGGAACAATGGTAGGATTAATCGTGTCTGTGGTGTCAGCTGGCTCTGGTCCCCAGGGAAAGCCGCATCCTGAGGACATGCTAAAGAGACCACTTGACTGGAACTGGAACTGCATCGCGAAACTGCCCTCGTGCTGGGACGAGGTTGGGAGACCTCTGATGGTCAGGATTCCATTTCCGATTCATCATCGGACGGTGTGGTCCGCTTCTGGCTGGTGCGCAAGAAAAGTTGCTTGAGCTCCTCCATTGTGTTCGATATCTTGCTGTCTTGATGTGACATGGCACTGGTGAGTGTCTGCTGGAAATCTTGTCGGATTTGATTCAACACTGCGTTTGTGGTTTGCTGCTGTTCTTGCATCTTGTTCTCGAAGGTTGTGAGGCGAACATCTTGTTTCTGAAACGTTTGTTGAACTTCTGTCTGCATGGATTGCACTGCTTGTTCAAGAGCAAGAATTTTGGCATGGTTTATGATGGTTGATGATGGTTAATGATGGTTAATGATGGAAAATTAATGATGATTAATGATGGTTGATGGTGATTTATGATGATTGATGATGGTTGATGGTTAGTTGATGATGGCAAATGATGGTTGATAGTGGTTCATGATGGTTATCGTTATCATGGGTCATGGTCGTGCTGTGATTGCTACTATGACTGAGGGTTTACTCATGGTTGATCTTGGATAGAAATGGTTTTGAATGGTCAACCAAGCGTTGACAATTATTAGTAAGACCTCAGTCAAAATCATGATCAGTGGTGAACCGGTGCTTGTTAATGGCGAACTAATGACAATGATTAACTCTTGTGAGCTTCAATCATGATTATTGATGGTTGACTAGCGGTTATTAATGGTCGGTTAATAGTTATTGATGGTGGACTCATTAATGGTTGTTGATGGTGGACGATAGGCCGTAAAAAACAACAAACATCCACCGTCTTGGAGATCAAGGCTGCAACCATCAGCTAAAGAGATGAGTCATTTCTAAGTGAGCATCTCCATTGGTCAGACCAACGACTGGTTTGTCCCTAGCCATGGGGGTTGTATTGGAACTGATGTTGCCAACAGCCATGGGGGATGGTTGGACAATGTGAAAATTGCATGAAATAATTCATGGGGCTTAGTCGCAAGCATCCAATCTGATTCTCCATAGGAAATCTCAACTAGAAGGAAATCTCATTGATCTCGAATGATGCCGTTTTAATTTTGAAGAGATTTGCCACTGGGAGTTGTGAGCAAACATGAACGGAGAAAATTCTTGAATGCCATAAGTGTGTATTTAACAAAACTAATTTATATATATATATATATATATATAAAATCACAATCTCTCTCTCTATATATATAGACAGATATATACAGATAGAGATATAGATATGATACACTTGCCACATGATGCAATTGCACTCGCGTAGCCGGGGATCTAAAAGCGATTTATGCTAAACATAGGACCCCTTTGGTTTCCACCGTGCTCAAGGATGGAACCGCTGAAGGATCGCTGTTCCAAGAGCGGTGCTGGAACATGATTGGGTCTTGGATCCCACACGTTGCTCAGTAGCTACCCATGTCAGGAGTTGCAAACCCAAGCGGTTCACGAGTTTCCGACGCTTGGGTTTGCTACAAAAACGACAAACTGCTTGGGTTTGCTCAACTCAAACTTTTGTTAGTTTCAAACCCAAGATAGGGTTTGTTGGGTACTTTTGTTGGGTTTTTC
Source organism: Symbiodinium kawagutii (assembly GCA_009767595.1). NCBI lineage: Eukaryota > Dinophyceae > Suessiales > Symbiodiniaceae > Symbiodinium > Symbiodinium kawagutii. The sequence goes on along the minus strand of VSDK01019599.1, from coordinate 40,254 downwards.
TTAGTTTCAAAAGCGTACACTGCTCAACAAAAACCACAATTTGCTCAGGCCTCACTGCTGCTGTTGGTCAAGCAGAACCGAGACCAAACGGACCACTAAATTGATGTATTCTAGCAGGATGTCTCTACCGATTCGAGATTCTAGAGTTAATTATTTACAATCACCCTATCTTAATTCTCTTGCTTCAATGAATCACTAAAACACTCATCCGTTTTCGCCGTGCCTGTTGCATTTCCCTCAGTGAAAGCATTCCTAGTGCACCACGCCCTCCAGGCATGCGGTGTCAATAACTCCAGCGCAAGCTCTTTCCAATGAAAACAGCGGCTTAGAGCGATCAGCAATCTATTAGTTGATAGTTGATTATTGATTATTAGGTATTATGAAACATGTATGAGATATTAAGTCTTCGTCCTACAGCCCTACAGTGACTTTCAAAACAATGGAACAGAAACTTTGGGGTTAAAAGTCCAAAGCTATGGCAGTCCTGCCAAAAGGGTTGAATCACTACCGTTCAAACGATGCTGCAATGCTGGCACGTAAACACCAACTGCTTGAGCACAGTCCCGGACCATGAGACCAGTTCCACGTTGCGCGAGGAACCGCTGCCAAACGTTATCCATACCGCGTATGTCAACACGTGGGGGAAGACTGACTCCACATGTTTAGGTCAACCCCCATCTGGTGCTTTCTCAAACTAAGGTCCACAAAAAATCATCCAGATGGACCATTTCCAGCAATAAACCAGCCATAACTTGGGGTTCCCTATGGCTTCAGACATCTCGGTGTGGAGATCTTGACCAACCAGCCGCCCCCACCTGCATCATGTTGAGCTGAGAGAAGAGCTGGTCGGAGCAGCACAGGGGTGAGGTGTGTGCCACATGGAGAGGCGGGGGTTAGATGGGGCCCTGGGTCTATCCCAACCTGCTGGAGGATGTGACTGGTCTATGGCATGTGAAGAGCTGGGGTATTGATTCACAGGCACTTTGTTGAACAAGGATTTGCCTTTGGGATGGATTTGACAGTCTGCGAAGGACTGGTTCTCAAAGTGCTTCATGTAACAAGGCATCAAAAAACACATCTCTTTGATCAATTACTGCCACTACTACACAATATTGGCAATGTCCATCAACCATTGGATTGCCATTTATCAACCATATCACCATGCAAATATATGTACATGAACCACCATTCACTGTCCATATATTGACTATACAGACCGTTTATTGACCCTCTGTCAAACAGTCAACCATATCCAGTCACCATTTCATGAAGCGTTTATGAAGCAGTCCAAACAATCAAACCTCCACTGAACCATTCATAACACCATTAAAACCATTCATGAAACCTGTAATAGAAAAAAACACATTACAAACCCAAATCATTTAAATTCCGGTCATAAAAGAAACCATTCATGGAAGCCATTTCTTCTAGAAAATCATTCCATGTGAGAACTCATAAAAGAAACCATTCATTTAAGGCTAAGGCATTTCTATATTATAGAAATTCATATTCCATTTAAGAACTCATCCACCATTCCCAACCCCTTGGCACCTCTTGGAAACCCCCGGGACCAAAGACCTCCAAGCTGGCGAACATCACAAGAAACCCCGGGATCGTGGGCCGGGCTCATCATGGGTCATATCTGGTTGATTTACGGCTTTAACCATTTAGGAGTTTCCTGTTTTGAGAAACACTCATATATGATGGATATACCGGCAGTATATGGCTAATTTACTACTGTAGTATGCAATAATTAATCCATGGTGACCAAAAAACATTTATGGTCAAGAATAATACTTAGCTCGCAGTTAGTGATAGTTCACAATGGCATGGCCAATGGTTAACAACACTTGAAGCCAACCAATGGTCACTGCATCGAACGCCTGGCGACTGGGTTGCTGATGTTGGACTTTGCGGCCGTGTCATGCAGCGTTGTGCTTCACACGTGTATGCTTGCCTGCAAATATGGATGTTATATGGCGGGTCAACATTAACCAACCAATTAGGCTATGGGTCAAGCAGTTAACCAACCAATTTCATGGTGGTTAATAACCAACAAACTATAGGGAGACTAATGGTTAATGATAGGGGAACCAGGGGTACGAGGTTTTGATCCACAGCCATAATGATGTATGAATGCATGTGTGCACACGTATGTGTAGGAAGGCATTGTAAACATGCGCGCAAAGAAACAATAAGCAACTCCGGACAGCCAAAAAGCTGTAAATAGCTAGTGCTAACTTGGCCCCTGCCAAGTTGTGGATAGTACATGCCTAAGAAGGGATGCCAGGCGTAAGAAAGGACCCTGGCGTTCTTTTCGAACTACAGGGCTAGTTGGTTAACATGGGCTTGCCCATGAAGGATGTGCCTGCCCAAGTCGATGGCTTCTTTCGAATACACAACCATACCTTAGGCTGGTGGCGGGTACCACCATACTTGACCCCGGATTAACACTGTTGATGAATCAACTGACAAGCCATCATTAGCTGTCACCATCAATTCACAAGCTCACCATCGTTAACCATGAACAACCAACTCGATTATCCAATGCTAACCAGCATATGAACCATTAAGAGCTTAGTAAGCATCATTAACATCTCAGCAACCATTGACATCCTAGGAACCATTAAAAGCTTGTGAACCAGCAACCCTTCACCAACCATTCACCACGACCACCGCCCCCGAAGGTGCTCCATGCCTGTCGAAAAAGATCCTCTGCAGCGGCCTGTCGATCATGGTGGATTCATTGGTTGTCAATGGTTGATCAGATTAATCGGTTAATCCACATAGTGAACCAAGGGTTGATCCGTGGGAAGTCGATGATGGTGATGTCTAATGATGCTTAATGATGGTCAGTGATGTTTAATTAATGATGGTTGATGATGGCAAATGATGATTGATGATGGCTTAATCAACCTATCTGATGATGCAAAGTTGATAGTCAACGGTTCAGGATGGCTAACAATGGTTTATCATGGTTAATCAGTGGTTCATCATGATGAATAGTAGTGATTTAGTAGTGGTTAATGATGGTCAGTGATGGTTAATCAGTGGTGAATGATGGTTTATGCTGGTTAATGATCGTTAATGATGGGTAATGGTGGAGCAACTGGCCAAGTAAGATGCATCATTGATTCATGGTAAATTTACTGGCAAATTAGTGGTTAGTGATGGTTGATGATGATTAATTGATGACGATCCACGGTTGTTGGTGGTGAACCAGTAGTGGTTGTTGGTGGATCAGTGGTTATTGATGAATGTATAGTTGCAGTACTTGCTATTTCATGTATATCGGAACCGACGATTGACCGTTCTATCTTCATACTGACCACCATGGTGGTTAACGAAGGTGAAAAATGACTGATCATTCTAAAGGAATTTTCATGGATACATCATGTTTATTCATGGTTTGTCATGTAACGATCAATGATGGCTATATGGTATTCACAGATATCGGATGAGTAATGCCAGGTACAGGCAACACCGATCTGCTGCTATGACTTGATGCGTTTCTGTCTGTTGACCAAGGATGGTCTACTTGCAGCTTAGGTTCAACTGGGATGTAACCATGTTGACGAATCCTATAAGGTGGGTATCTCTATAACCATGGTTAGTAGTCAGTTACCAACTGTGGCTGCACATCCAAGGAAGGATGCAGAGCATGATGATTTCAACTCACCTGTTTGTCAATGACCTTCCCATTGAAGGGACCACAATCTCGTCACTCTTGCGATTGGCTTCTATTCGTTGCTGGTTGCAACAAAGGATTGGCCTTGCGGGGACTTATGCCCATGAGACCCCGTGAGTTTCGGAGCATTTAGATCCAACAGCTCTGTCTTGGCTTCCAGAGTGCAGTCACAGTGTACTCTACTGCGTACAAATGCAAGCAATCATTGACATACCAACAAAAACATGTGTTTCTTAATCATACGTGTTCACAATAGGGTACGCAATTAAAACAATCCAATACAAACCATGATAATTAATCCATTCACTGACCATCTTTTCAGAAATTCCATCAAATCTGCCACGGAATTGCCCTCCTTTTCATGCGATAAGGCTCAGGTAGTCGTACCCCTCTTTAGGGGACCCTGATCGAGTGCTAAAAAATATTTGGGACTGTCCCAAAAACACTGAGTACCCGTAGTCATCAGCCAAACTTCGCAACCATCAACCAACATCGAGCATCATGCACCAACCATCCAACCAACCATTCTACCAAAAAGCTCTTTTTGACTGAACCACTTCTGGGTACCCTGTATTGATGGTGACCCGCAGGATCAAGTGGGAGGCTTCCTGAAACTTGCCATGATTGGCAAGAGTGACGGTCGAGTTCACTGAGAAATTCGCTCACCATCATCAACCACTATATAGTTAACCACAAATGGACCATCTAATCATCAAGAATTTCGTTTCGGTTTGCAGCTTCCCAGAACCTTGGCAGTCGTGTGATTGTGTCTTCGACGTGAGGTTGTCGCTACCAGCTGAATCACATCAGGCCAGTGGCAACGACCAACGTTTGCTAAGCTAATCTGCGGCGGAAAACGTCCTGGAAGCACGCGGCTTCAAAAGTAGAAATCAATCGCCCAGCCAAGCAGTTGTGGCATGAGGGTATGTCCTGAGTTCCTAAAATGGTGAGCTGTCCAATATCACTGAATTCCAAAAAAGATTGGGCCAACGACACCATGGTTTCATATGGCTGTGGGTCACAACCCCGTACCCCTGGTTCCCCATCATTAACCATTGTTTTCCCTATTATTGTTGGTGATAATTAATTGGTTGGATAATATTGACTCATAGCCATATGATCAAAAGTGCCAAGATTCCAAGTCTAACATCATGTAACGTCACTGATTGCTGGCTTCCAGGACTGCCATAGCGCAGAATGGCAGCTGTTTCCAGGATGGGTTCTACTGCTTGGTAGATCAGCGATGGGGGCCGTTTTGTCATGTTGCCTTAGCAGTCACAAATATAAGTTGTTTAGTGCTCATAATGCTAGTTGACATATGGCAAAGCAACGTTCCAGTTGGATGTTGAACCATTGGCCACTAAGAACTCATCAGCCACCACTGTGAATGACCAGCACTGCTACCATGATTAAGCACCGGCGACTTCACTAGTGGTTCACAACAATACTGAACCACTACCAACCATGGTTAGTTAATGATTCGCCTCCATGGTTGAGTGCATCAGCTTATCGACGATTATTTGGCATCTTTAGCAGGCATTTTCATGTTGGGCTTGAAAATACATCACCAATGAGCCAGCCATCAACTGGGTGGGTGGCTGTTTGGACACTTTTTTTTTGGCTTTGCCAACAAGTTGCATAGCAACTAATCATGAATACTATTCCCAACTGCTCATATTGTTTGGGAGTCCGATCAAGAAATATTGTACAGTTTCAAAGATTGGGTTGTAGCTTTTTAATAGTACCATGATGGCCTTTTTGGCAACCTGAGCTATCAAACCTATGAAGACCGTCCCTCCAAACCACTGATTCGTCGGACATGAAATTGCAGTGTCATGACTGTTCCAACGCAACTTACATGAACTTGCATTCATATGGTGGTTTCTCGAAATAGGGGTACCCCAGAATCATCCATTATTGACGATTTATTATCCATTTTGAGAAACCGCCATATATCATAAACATTATATATATAATATAACATGAATTATCATAGCGTTACATCTTTTGTCATGACATGTTGAAGCCATAGAAGTTTCCGGGCACGAACCTGCTGCCATTCAGCTGTCGCCGTTGCCATCTCAGAACGTCGAGGTCAGTCTCTTCTTCGGAGTCTGAGACGCATGGATGGCCCTGAAGGCGTGCGGAGACGCGTTTTTTGTTTCGGCCCAAAGCTGTCCTTTGGTGGCAGGTCTCATCGGGAGACCGATAAGTACCGTTCTCCAGGCAGGTTGCCTGATGTAAGTAATCACAAGTAATCATAAGTAATTATAGGTTATCATAAGTAATCATAAGTCATGGGAGTTGGTAAATCGTAAGTAATCAGAAGCTGTTTATGCTAGAGTGTGGGGTTCATCATAGGGACCTTCCATGACTGCTGTAATATTGTGACTAACGTTACTACAAGTTGCCTCCGTATTCTTCTGATTAGTTATTGCGCCATGATCAATAGTATTTAGTGTTGCTATCATGATTCGTGCTAGATGCATATTAATCAACCATCCTCCTACCATAGTTAGCCACAGTCATTGACTGTTAAAATAATTCACATAACATTGACCTCCTATCATACAACGATAGAAACTGCTACCGGAGAGCGGGTATGGCCAAGCCTAGCGCACGGCTAAACCACATTGTGAAAGCTAGTGGGTTCATTGGCCTGAAAAACGTCATGGATTGCAATCAACCCCAAAGAATATGATGGTTTCTCACGACAGCAAACCCCAAACCTTGCTGCTTTATTACTGTGAATGGGTAATACACTAGATGATTTGGGGGGTCCCCTATTTTGAGAAAGCACCCTGTGGTGTGTGATTCATAGTGGTGAATAAATGGGAATGATATTGGTTATGTATATACTTAAAATAAATATAATGGGTAAAAGTGGTGAATACTGGCTATGGAATGGCTAAGAATGGTCAACTAACAATTGTTTAAATGGTTATGAACGGTTCATAATGATGCTCTATGGTGTGAATATAGTGAATAACGGTTGACCAACAACAGTTCAGAATAACACCCAACAACGGTGAATAATGATGAACAGCGCTGATTGGTGGTTTCAGCACGCATGCCGAAGTCGTTTCAGCAACACGTATCCCATCGCCAAGCTGTATGGGTTCAATATGCCTGGCAAACATGGCAGACATCACCAGCCATAAATATCCACCGTTCACCACTCTCAACCCCTGGATCTGTCGGCCCAGCCAGGCTCCTGAACATGGTTTTCCATTCGTTGTTCCACTCGCTTCCCTGGTTGGACTCGTCTCGTCTTTTTCGCCCTGAGGCCACGCAGATGGAACATGATGGTCGGCTGCAGTGAGTTGCATTGATTAGCAGTGACTAAATAACTAGCAGTGACAACATAACTAGCTAAGTAACTGTTAATTCATTGTTTAATAGTTAAGCAGTAACTGACTGAACAACATGATTTCATTATTAGCATTATTAGCCAAAGAACTGCATGATGATAGTGATAATGCTCAACTGTCATTGATTATACAGTGATTGATACTGGTTGATCTTGCTTAATTAATAAGCAATCACAGTCTGGCATGATATCAACTATCGACCGTGTCGCACTCTGAGCTTTCATGCTGCCCTGCTGTGAGTTTCAGGACGATGTTGCAACATCACCCCTAGCCTCCCACCAACAAATTTGTCCTAAGATGTCCTAAGAAATCCCATGGTCCCTTGGTTCCCGCTGTTTGAACCACGCGTATTGCTACAGTGCAAGGAATGCCCGCGATCCCTCACAAGGGGATTCCAGCTTGAGCTCCTGGCGATGTGAGTGAAGCTGCTCCTGTGAGAACAAGACGGCGCATCGAAAGAGCTAAAGGATCTTGGATGTCACGCTGATGATCATGTTGATTAGGATTATCATGATGATGATGATGATGATGATGATGATGATGATGATGATGATGATGATGATGATTATCATGATGATGATGATGATGATGATGATGATGATGATGATGATGATGATGATGATGATGATGATGATGATCATGATGATCATGATGATCATGATGATGATCGTCATGAGAATGATCATCAAATCATCATCATGAACAATCATGAACCATGGAAATTTGACATGAAATCACCCGCTGGGTCCCCCATAGCTCCTGGCGCTTCCGGTCCACGTCATCGAAGAAGCTGGGCAGTTTGTAAGTCCCCGGGGCTGGGGCCCTGCCCTGCATCCTGCAGCTGCTGGTGGGCTGATGATGTTGTGGCTATGGGCAAAGATCAAATGCTGTAAGGATAAGCCATGATGTCATCAAACAAATGTTTGGTGGCTAACCTAAGCGGACCCCAAACATCACAGCGGATACCCTTTAGATGACTCGTTAATACGCGACGGTTCCGGTGATTTCGGGTTTGCCAACTTGGAAGGAAAATACGCCGCCCAAAACTTACGGGCTGCCCCAACAAAGCCGACTCTCAAATCTCCTTGGATAACATCACAAATTTGGCATCTCCAAGACCACGAGGAATATAATCAGTGTATCAAGTTGTGACCACCACCCTGGTTGCGCGATCCCCACATGTGCTTGGCCCAGCCAGTGTCTAGCTGGGTGCCCACACCGCCTCTCTCGCACAGCCTCTTGAGGGGCCTCGGCGCACCGCTTAGCGACATGGAATGCCTGCTGAGTGAACCACTCAGAAAGGCAATTATCTTTTTTAGGCTGCGCCACACATGACCAGCATGATTTTCTGTTCAAAACGGAATGTGGTCCAATCAATGGGCAAATGATCAACTGCTTTCTCTATGAAGGAACTGCTTGTCCCTGAGGAATTTAACATTAAGGATTTCAAAAGAATCCTTTGGTTCACAGCATTTGCACAAGGTGTGACTGAAATACTTCATCCAGGAAACCATTCCAAAGCAATGAAAAATGGAAAGCACAACCTTCGCAGACTGAGTTTGTGACTCCTTTAGGCATCGACCAGGCTGATGAAGATTTCATACACCTCGAAAATGACGGCCAGTAGCTAGACTGGTGGCTGGTGGCGCAGCTTCGGTCATAAGCGGACCTTCATCATTGCAATCCGGGTGAAAACAGAAATATCCACAGATCCCCAGTATTGCTAATCATATGGATATCTTAAACTATATAATTAATCTTAATCAAGTGTTTAAATCATATCCTAACTACAAATGGTGATGTTTTGGACACTTTCCTGGTGGCCAACCCCACGGTCAAACTCCATCCAGGCTTGAGCCGGCACCCCCCGTGCCGGCCCTGGGGTCCAGGGACACTCGCTGACTTCGAGTCAACTCATCGCAAGTGGTGTACTGCCCAGGGCCTGAGGGTTGCCCAGGGTGAGCCAGTGGTGAGTATAGTGAGAGTGGTCGTTGTTGCGGATTATAATATGGTGTATGTAGAGTTTTGTGGTTTTCAATGATGGTTAACCAATATGGAGATAATCAACAACAATATGGATATGATATGATATACAGACCTGCTGGGGTACATCCAAAGAAGTAAATGGCGGTCGAGAATCAACGAGAACCAAAAATCACCTTCGGGTGAGCTCATCATAGCTCAGAGCTGCGGCTGCGTTTTTGTCATGATGCGCACTTGCATGGGGAAAAACTAACCATCAACTACTGGTTGTTATGCAACAGTTTAATCCCTATAGCCTATAGCTGTTCAACAACGGCTTGTTATCATGGTGCCTGTAGTTTGACCATGGTTTGTTATGATAGTGGTTAACACTAGTGACAAACTTGTATTACCATAGTTTGTATGATATAGGCTATAGTGGAAAACTGTACTCGTTGTTATGATAGTGGTTGACAATGGTGCCGTCTAATCCCTATAGCCTATAGCTGTTGTGATGCAACAGGTCAGGTGGTCTATTAAGATGGATCTCCCATTACTCCCAGAAAGCAGTGGCTTCATAAAACATTGAAATTTCCTTCAACATTTGGGGGGTTGTACCTTGATTGTATGCATCCTCCTGAAAAAGAGCAAATTCTCTGAGTACACCATGTATGGACACCCTTAGAATACAAAACACAGCGGTCTCAGACATCCGGGGATGGACACCGATTGGCAATCTGAGGATCTCAGAGCGATTTCGATGACAATGATGCTGCTGGTGATCAGAATACGATGATGTCAGCCACGTCGCTTCACTGGGTGCCCAGCAGGTTTCAATGTTCTTATCGTGAACACCTGGCTCAGAGTCAGCGGTGCGGTTGCTTGAAAGCCTTTCGTCTCAGGACATGGGCTCATGGATGTATCCACAAATGGAGCTACCCCCCTGAACCAACCAATCATGATCATTAGTCATTAGTGAGGAAACTGCCAGTTCTTGGGGTACACAATTTGTGGACAAAGCAATGACTGCAAAGCAAATCACTTCCACACTTGGAAAATGGCTGAGCTAGCCAGTGATGATGAGGCCTGTTTGCTGAAAGTAGTGTCATGTAGTGTCGAAACATCGCTCTGGTGAAGTTGTATTTCAACACAATTCTGAAAGAATCAACAAGAATAGTCGTGACGGTAGAGAAGAAGAAATCAACATGAGGTGTTTTGAAATAATTTCTATGTCGGATCATATATGTAACTACGGTGCATTCACAAGTCAGCAGTGGGAAGTAGCAACATGAACCACTGATTGTTGGTCCCTATGATCAAGGCTGATCAACAGTTCTTAACCAACATGAACCCAGCCATCCAGGGACCCCCACTGATCAAGCCCTTCATCATGCCGCTGGCCAAATCCACTCGAGGCTCAGCAGAGATTCGGCGGTCACCAGGAGGTTCGCAGGTACCATGAATCCATTCATTCTGCTTGGTTACCCAATGACCTGCATGGTGTGAACACCCAAAAATCACCTAGAAACAAACCATTCGTCAGGAATGCAAATGTTCTACAAATGGATTTAAGGTATTATCATGATTGTTCGGTCACAAAAATGGATACAACGAGTGGCATCTGCAGCAAACATGGACTTTTCTGGCCCGCTTGGTGCTCATCTTGTAGACTCATCAAATTTTGTTTGGGAGATACTCTGACGGGTTCTTGGTACCAGCAGCGGATGTTGCATCCTTAATTTCTACCAGCAGGACAATGACCCAACCAGTGGTACCGGGGGTACCTTGAGAGTTCGAATCCCCTGGAACATCAGGATTGCCTACCCAGTTTCTTCAGCCTTGACACTCACCCCCACATGGGCCATCCCTGGGAATAGTTCGAAGGCATTCCTACAATTGATTCTGACAGCTTCCCATGTTTGTACGTGAATGTGTACCTGTAAATATAACATTGACATATATATATATATATATGTATATATATATATATATATATACATACATTTACATAGTACACAGTATGTGCGTGTGCACTTTTATAATTCATCACATGACACTTCAAAGAACCAGCAACATAGGAAAAAACCCAGCACCTCAGGCTCCAACTTCGTGTGCAAACGTGAAGTTGGGACAGGAGTTCGCAGGACTCAACTTCCTGGGATCGCCATCGCTCCCCATAGCTGGTGATTTCGCATCAATCAAAAGCGCTTTATGGACCTGTGGACATACCACAGATCGAGGGAAAGAAGGTAGTCTTGGGGCTAGCCACATCTACAGATGCACCGATGTTTATAAGTACAGCATGGTTCCGAGCTGATGATTTGCTTCAAGCACTTCTCGGCTGTGTCCTGTGGGCTTGATGTCTAGGGGGATTTGTCATCTGATTAACAAACTCTTCACTCTTATGATGTTAAAGGTTGAGTTAGGTGTCAGTTGGTGTATGTTTCATCGTGCTTCATCACTTTAACGATGATCTTTGCCAATACAGTTCACCATTTGATCGACATGTTCATCTTGATGAGAACCCATCTTCCTGGCATTGCGTCAAATGACGTCAGGCTTAGGAGACTGGAATCCTTGCGAGAGCCCAACCTTCCAAGCAGGAAGTACATGCAAGTACCCTGCAATTCTCCGAACTTCAGTGAGTTTCTTCAGGATGACTCAACACATGTCAATGCTCAATAATTAATGGTGGATAATGGTCACCAATGGTTTTGGATGGATGATAATGCTTATTGTATGCATGATTACTGTAAAGCTGTTGGTACTGATTTGTCATGGTGGATCATGATTAAAAATGGTGGATCAAGACCAATAGTGGACAATGGTCGATAAACAAAAAGCACTTTCTATGTAGCACAATGTTGGACACAAAAGCAAAGGCTGTGGTCCACTGTTTCGGGCCCAAAGTGCCACTGGATGAATTTCCCTCAGTCATGGGTCAAAGTTCTGACTGGTGCTCTAATCATCAACAGGTCTATTTGGTTGTATCATCCATGACTCAATGACTTCTGACTCTTAAGGACCGCAGGTACTCGCGCAAATCATTCAACTGCGAAATGTTTCGGTTGGTGGATCAACCTCATCAAGCCACTGGCTGTGACACTTTGTTTGCTTATTTGGTTGACAAACAATGGCAGTACATCCCGAACACCACGAGTATCACGAGACCCCGACTCTGATAGTACAGAATCCGACTGTTCTAGGTGGCTGTTGATCAAAATGACTGATGCAAGCACCGAAAATACAAAGACTGTCGTATGTAGTCAACTATTGGAATCAGAAGTACCATTCATCTTTATCAAACCTGCTGATTGATTTAAACATGCTGGTTAAAAAAAAACAATTGATCATTATCAAACCTGCTAATTGAACTACCATTCATGATTATTAATTACACCATTTTTGCTGATAATTTTCTCAACAACCAAAGGATTCATCCATTTTCCCGGTGCCAACTTCTCGCCCCAGTGGCCCTTTCAAGACTTCGACCGTGGGATCTGACACGAAATCTCCTCGCGGGATCGTAACGATGGCTGATGCTTGACGTGGTTAATGATGGCTGGTGACGTGACTGTTGATGTTTAATTAATACAGAATGGTGTTGATGGATGGTTAATGAATAACAATAAGGGGGAGATAAGTGGTTGTTGACTATCAGTCAATGTCAATAATTACAAATGAAGGGGGATATACAAACAAGAAGCAACATACACTAGTGTGGTTGGTAAACTATTATCGATGATAATCCAAGTGGCTCACGTGTACATATGAAATAATTCCTTGTAGACCAGGCGGTATGTAGAGGTGTTGAACACTCACCATTGCACCCAGGTTGCTTCATATGCATATGTAATCATATTCGGTGGGTATGGCTGCAAAACAATCAATCCCAGCTGCAATCGATTTCACTTCTGGAGATGGGCTGCAACTATGAATCCCTTGGATTAATAACCACTATATAGCCAATACTAAAGAGGATCGTCCATCATTTGCTACCCGGAATCATCAACAGTTTCCTCTGTTGGAGATCCACATGAATTGTATATAACCCACTATGAACCACATTACTTGCCATGTGCCACTGGCCAGGTACCACTGGTGAAATCAGCCATCATTGTTGGATCATTGTGGGAAGCATGAGCTCATCATTGCAAATCCTGTGCGAAACCAAATTGGTGCACCATTGATTCAGCATTTAACCGTTGGTAAACAAATGCATAGTCAACCATCAGCCAACCAGTCCATATCCGTGGTATCAACCATGCAGCACCGACAGGGATGCTGCACCGATATCTCTCCCGTAAACCTTGTCGAAGAAAACGGGTCCCATGGAGAGTTCTTCGAAGTTTGAGAATGTGTAAATTCAGTCGAAGAGTGAAAAACTTAGACAGTCAGTTCCGTGGCACAAGCCATTGGACAGGCATCCCCTTGACATTTTCTTCTGAATTCATTCATCATGGATGGCCATTGTTGAAGCATTTGGGTGACCATTCCATAGCCATGGCTCAACCAACGTCCACCGCGGTCCAACCGCGGCTCGCCAAGTTGCGATCAACCTTGTACTGCCCAGGTTCCAAGTGCCTGGAACGCTGCAGTTCCCAAGCCCGTTGTTGTGCCCAAATAAAAATGATAGCTTTAAGAGTGGAAAAAGGTGGTTACTGATTGGTTAAATTTGTGGAAAAGGGTGGTTACTGATCGGTTAAGATTGCTGAATTGTTACTCAATGGGCTAAGAGTGCTTACATAACTGGTAAGCAATGGGGTCATGATTATTTGAACGACTGATTGCAGAAGGTATCGAACTTTGGTACAAAGAATCGGTGAATTTCTCTAATTTTGAGATGGTCACCTAAGTTATGCTAGGTTGTCTTAGGTATCGTTTTTGGGAGTCAGGCTTGTGCTGCCCCGGAGTTCCCTGTATCGTCTTACACGCCCCGGAGCGATTTCCTGCATATGGTCATGAGCTCATGTCGATATCAGGCTTGATTGACCATCTGTCTTTCACCATCTTTCACCAACCATGACCCAATCCCAATCGCTAACCGCGACTAATCCTCGCTGGTCCACATCTACCACTGCGACGCACCATTGACCATCACGAACCACTCTACTTCACCGAATTCGTTGGCCATACCTCAGCATCATCAACTGTGGATTGGCTATCAATGCAGGGGTGGAGTGCCACGAAGCAATCACCAGGTAACCACAATTGAGCACATTGATGACCACTAAGCAATCACCTGGTGAACCACTAAGCAATCACCTGGTCAATGCAGTGGGTAACCATCGTTGACCCGTCAATTAGCCACACCCACAAATCCCTGCGCTGAGAACCCCCAACTGAGCCGCAGAGGCCGCAGCTTTGTCCAGGAACCAAGCCTCGTTCCAACCTGAGCCCCAGCGGTCGTCGTTATTGTTGGCTTGTTGGTGCTGCCTATCAATCACTACCAGCAAAATTATCACCTACCAATTCCTAACAGGTAGGAATATGAAGCAATGTCAGCAAAAATGGTGGCCATTATCAACTGATGAAGGTGGTTGCTCAGATGTTACTACGTGGTCAATTGTTGAGGCTTCGAAAACAGCCTTTTTCAACAGGGCATGTAGGTTTACCACAGCCACAGCTGACTGTGAAGCGGACCAACATGTGTTACTCCTCGAGAAATGCCACCCATACCTTGGGTGTTCAATCATTACCCTGCACATCTGGTTCTTGAAAAGTCCTCCTAGGCAGGATGAGGACAATTTCAAGGCAAACCGCAAATACAAATACAGCTTGGCTCATCCAGCATCATCCAGCCATGATTGTTTTTGTATTCGAAAACCCGAACCTGAAATGTGACCGATAGTTAAACTGGTTGGCATGCTGTGCGACATCTAGAAGTCAAAAGCATGCTTCCATGAACAACAGCAACAACAACAACAACAACAACAACAACAAGACTAAGAGCAGCTGGCAGAACAACCAACAACAATAACAATTGGGACTGTAACAGCAACGCCAACAATTACATACCAGCGCTGGCTCAAGGGGGTTGCCATTTTTTTTCATGAGCAAACGGATGAACTAGGTGGCTTGCATGATCCGGCTAGCGATGCAAAATGTCTAGACATGAATTGGTTGGGCATCAGACTCCGATGGCTGCTGGCAGTGAAAGCGAGGAAAGGCATCACGTACACTGTTTAGGTCCTGTAAGCATCTAAGAACGAGTCAAGAAACTATGCAACATGTGTGACAAAGAGAACCAGCACAGCAAAAACGGCTTCCATCCAGCAAATTATGCTCCCTGCAAAACTAGCCATTTCCTGGAAGATTTGCGGATTCCCTGCAAAACGTCTTGAACATTCGTTGTTTGTTGACATCCTCCACACATAAAAACATCCAAAGGAGGAGCTCAATAGGTCGACGCACCAAGTTGCTAATCGTCCATTCTGGTGCACGTCGTCTGTCTGCGAACTTGTCCAGGTATCTGGTTGCCGGGAGTAGATCCCTGTGAATGCTGGCAACTCATTGTTGCCGGCACCGTTTCCCAACTGCTCGTGGGATTGTAATGCAGGCATGGATAAGAATCTATGTCCATGATCAAAAGAAAAATAACATTGATTGATTTCAACGCTTACAGTATCTCGCAAGTGGATAACAATCAGGTTAATAACCAAACAGGTAATCTCCTGGAGTCATGCACAATCACAACCAAACATTGCCATTGATTTGCAATTGCTGATTGGCAATGATTTAGCCAAACAGTTGCATGTCTAACCAATTGCAAAATTCTTAACCAACAGTTCGGCAAATCAACATTCCAATCATTGCAATGATTACCAAATGGGTGTTTATCTTCGGTTTCCCTCGAAAATATCATGGTTTCCCTAGGAAATCCCATGGTTTCTCTGGAAAATCCCATGGTTTCCCTAGAAAATATCATGGTTTCCCTGACCAAGCATGGCAAAAACAACCAACAGTTCGGCAAATCCTGCGACCTCGACCTAGCGCGAAAAACTCACCATCAACGCTAGCGCACCCTGCCTTCGGAACTCCAAGAGATCCGGGTCTTTGGACCCCAACATGGCACGATTTTCGTTGGGGCTGGGACTACCGGGCGGAAGCAGAACCACAGAAGTGGCAATAGTGGCATGTAATTGTTGTGTATGGAATGAATTGAATTATAGTGGTATGGAATCATAATGATGGAATTGCATAGCTGGTAACTTACAAGAATTGTGCAAAATCATGCTATGGAATGACAACACCACAGGACAATTACACAGAAGTACGCTTGACATTGAATGGATCAAAGTACTTGTGGTTCTGTTCACAAATATCAAGATAATTGTCACAGTAATCATCGCAGAAGGGAAGCCTTGAACGTTGGCTCAATGCTTCATGACACACTTCCTGCCACTATCTGCGCTTATGCTTTCGTCGCAGCGGTCGAGGCCGGCGACTAGCATCACAATGCAAACCGCACGGCTGGCAATCTCGGGGTTCCAAGATCTTCCAAGCACTTAAGTTTGCCAAGCACCTCAAAAAGGAAAACAGGAAAACTATGCATGCTTCATGAGCTAACATTACCTCACAAACTGCTTCATGATCTAAAGCTGTGACATGTTACCATTAAGCAGTTTGTGAGTGATCACAGCGATAATCAAGCACTAAAGCACAAAAGGATTCATTGTCACAAGGTATTTGTAGTCCAACTCCCAATAATCAATGATAGCTAGTGATCACAATGATAGTCAAGGATCTCAAATTCCCGGGATTTGCAGTCCAATGTTCACCACAGGTTAGATCCAGAATTTTCATAGACTCCAGTGACAAACAGGGAAGGCGGCGAAACAACTACCACCATAGCGCTTGCAAACAGGTGAACCAAGTGGCAACAAACAAACGAGTACCTTATGACTTCCTGTGCAGAGTTCCCCTGCAAAGCTCGACTTCCAAAACATCGCATAAAGTCTATAGATACTGACAAGTTTGTGATTATCATCCTAGTATTCAGTTGTACAGTAGTAACAAACCATTAGTGTAGTAACCAAGGCTATATTTACTTGAAAACCCACATGGTCAAAGTCGCAAATGAATTGATCCGGCTACGCCATACCCCACAGCAATTCCGGATCCACTTCAAGAGCAAAGGACCTCTGTGCGGTGACCCATGGCTTGGGTGGCTGTATGCACCACTCAAAATCTTTCCAAATACAGAATAGTCATTTCAGTTTTTATGTGTGCTTGTGACTATCAGAAAACAAACATATTATGGTCATACAAAAATATATGTATCACAATGACTCATGTTGACATGTGTACAATATGTATATATCAACAACGTGTGTGCACAGATATACTTTGGATCAACATCGATATCTAAATACGTTTCATGAACAAAACACATAATACAGATGTGTGTATATGTACATAGTTTCCAAAGTATACCCTTGTGTGAACTCTGTGACTCAGTGCGGAACAACCCTTGGTGAACTTTCACCCGGTATTGCAGTCTGGATATTTTTTCCAAGCGGGCGCTTGTTTCTTTAAGAAAAGAATCCATAGCCTACGCGAGCTGACACGCAGTAGCAGCTCCTCTTATCGGAGATATATACATCCTGGCCAAATGCAAATGTTTCACTAGCAGTCACTAGCAATCATGTTCAAGATTCGTGTCAATTGAAGAAACTGCGGTTTTGCAAATAACATGTTCAGAAAGATTTGTTGCTTGAAGAGCCTGCAATCAAACTTCTTGTAGAATCTCCAGCCCAAACAAGGTAACTGGTGGCTTCACTGGAGCTACAATTTGGCCAGATGTATTGGTTCGATTGCACACTGATGTTCGGCGGAAATCAACATCTAAGTAAGAGCAAGGAACTATCCAAGCACAAATAAGACCAAAAAATCCTGGACTCTGCCCAACCAGGCGATATATCCAACCCATATGTGTGAAATCAAGCAACTGCATAAGTATGTATGTACATATCTATATGTGCATGTAAACATATAAATACATACATTTACATGTATAGGTACTAGTAAGACATCACACGCTGAGTAATGAATCATAGTAATTTTGTCCATAATCATCCATGCGTACTGGACCTGCTACTGGTTTCGGGTCGGAAAACAGCACTACAATCGAACACCTGTTGTGCAGAATCCTTGTAGTTGCTGCTGGTGCTGTTGTGCCGTTGCTGTGTATGCTTGTGCTTTTGCTGCTGTTGTTGTCAATATTCTTTTTTGTGTTGCTGTTTGTTTTGTTTGGTAATCATGTCTTTGTTGCTTTGTTGGTAATTTGCTTGGCTGTTGGTACTGGTACAAGTAGAAGTAGTACTGCCATTATAGAGGTCGTGGCAACAGTAGCAATGGTTGTGGGAGAGTGCACATTAGTAGCAGTCAGTAGTAAAGTAGTAGTAGTAATAATAGTAGTAGTAGTAGCAGTAGCAGCAGCAGTACTAGTAGGAGGATGTATAATAGTAGCAGCAGCAGTACTAGTAGGAGGATGTATAGTAGCAGCAGCAGTACGAGTAGGAGGATGTATAGTAGCAGCAGCAACCACTACTGCTGTTCCTGTTTCCCTTATTGTTCTGCTTGTGGTTGTTGAATGCTTGCTGAAATTGGCCTATTGTTGCTGTTGTTGCTGCTATAGTTGGCTTGCTGCATATGTTGTGATTCGTCACGCTGCTGTCGTTGGTTTGCAATCATATTGCTGAAAAAAATGTGTATATATATATATATATACGTATAAATATATGTAATGATATATGTAAATATAAATATATATATATATGTATATGTATAATGATATATGTAATTAAAAATAGAATTATATATGTATACATATATATATATACACAATGTTGTGGCTGTTCTTGCTCTCTGGCGTAATTGTTGCTATTTTTGCTACCGCTGCTTCGATCTCCTTTCCCAACAAGTACCCCCTCGACTGTGTGAGAGGGAGGTCAGGCCTTTGAAAATGCTTTGGTAATGCAAAACCAGCAGCGAAGCAAAAGTTTTGCTCAGAAATTTCCTCAATGCATGCATTTAATCTAAACATATTCATAAACAAGTGTGTGAAACATATGTGTATATATTTATATATAGATATAAATGCAAGCCAATATTGAAATGCGTGTAAATATATAGAAATATTTGCAAACATATATTTATACATAATTGTACCAAAACGGATTTGTGATCTAAACACTATGTTCCATTCCTGTGTGGAATGTTCTCTAGGAGCTCGATGTTTTCTCTCGCGCCTGAGACAAATGGGGGGCTTGGATGGATTTGGCTTGTCGGCTTCGATGATTATTGACGACTGACTTCAATTTCAGTTGTGAATGTGATAGGCTTGGAAATGAGCATGAACCCCCGCAATTTGCTGGCGTGTAGAATACAGCATGGAAGGTGCTGCTTCCTAGTGGTTCAAGTTTGTTTTCTAGGTCCGCGGTCTGCGTCCAAAATAATCAAAATGGTGTTCCGTGCATCAATGGACTAAGGGCATGAAACGATTTTAAAATCGGCTCAGGCGTACTCAAGCGCGGGGTCGAATGAGGTCGTAGAGGAGCAGTTGCACAACCACGATCAGCATCATCTGAAAGATTCCTGAAATTGAGAATTGCAACCCGAGAACATCGTAACAAGCGTGCAGACACAACAACAACCGCAACACTACAACCAGCAACAGCACCACAACAAGCAAGAGCACCACTACCACCAACATGAACAGCAACAGCAACAGCAACAGCAACAACAACAACAACAACAACAACAACAACAACAACAACAACAATGTACACAATCATTTCCACATGTAATGACGGCAGGTTGGCTTGTTGGGCGTAGTGGTTTTTACTGAGATCAGAATCCATGGGAATACAGCCATTGACTGCCCTTGAAAGGATAAGGTCAACTGGTTTTCCATGATCAGCTTGGACGTGCCAATGAATGGTGAAAGCTGAATTTTTCGTGCTATATAAACTGAATAAAACTGAATATGGGTAGGAAGCTGCGCTGATAGATGTGAGCGCTTTTCGGGTGGCAAGATGGATACATACAATGTCACTATTGAACAGCTTTTGCCTGGCAAGCGGGCGTGTTCCGTGGCAATAGCAGCTAAACTTTCTGACATGAGTTCTGAGATATAAAGTACCGTACTCGCCGTACATGGATGTACATTGTAATATTCAAGCCATTGTCTAATGGCAATGTCTGGAAAAACCCTCAAAGCAAACTCATTGACATTTTTTTTGTGAAACCATCAGGTTTTGATAGTTTTTGTTGGTGAAACCACTGGCAACACTTGAACAAATGCCAGTTTTTGTTGGTAAAGCCATTGGCAAAACTTGAACAAACACGCCTATTTTTGGGTATGTCTTGGCACGACGGAGCCTCGGCACCAGCGTTTTCCAACCCTGATCCGCCCAGCGTCGCGTTTGCCAACCGGAGAAGAGACCCCAGAGGCCCAGGCGTCGCGCAGCGTCGCGCATCTGCTTCCAAACGCCCATGGGTTTGTCTTCCCAAAAGTCCTGGCGCTTAGGAACTGGATCAACTATAAGGGATTATAACCACTATAATGGACCAACTTATAGGGGATTACTAAAAGGGATTACAACCACTTAGTAGTTACGTTAGTAGGGGATGGACCAAGTACTGTAGGGGATTTGACCAACTACAGTATAGGATGGACCAACTACAGTCCAGGATCAACTATACTGGATAAAGATAGTTCAACTATGGTATGTTGATCCACTATACTGTAGTGGGTAATAGGGGATGGACCAACTACAGTATAGGGGATGGACCAACTATATGGGATTTTGAACTATAGCTGAGTGTCAAATCTAATTCGGGGATTAAGGTGGGCAATAGGGGATAAGTTCACCAACAGGAATAAGGATCTACCAAGTAAGTATATGGAAGCTTCCAAAAATGGATGATTTATTAGTATGAATGGTTGATAAACTCGATGATTTGGAGGAATCCCGTATTTTGAGAAACCCCAGATCATCTAAGAAGCACATGCTTTTATTTTGTATTGGTTTTAAAAAGAATCACAGACTAAGTGAAAGACCTTTAAAGATCACAGTTTTTGAGCCTGTCAAACACTTCTGACCTTTGCATTACCATGCAATTCTGGAGTGTTTGCACTGTCAGTGTGCACTTTCTATCCCCACAACTCCGTGAAACTAAAGCAATCCCAGCTCCAGCAAAATCCTGGAACAAAAACCACATACAACAAAACATACAGAAACCGAAACCTGTTCTCACATCCCTAGACATGTTCCAACAACAGCATCTCTAGAACATATACGACATGACTGATGGTACCTTAAAGAGTAAACACAGCAACGCGCGGCTCCTCATCGTCCAAGGGTAGAGGACATACCCCACTGCCCCCTGACACGGAGATGCAGGTGAAGACAGTGTCCGCCGGCTGCGATGCCAGGGTGGCTGCCGCGGCGGCTGAGAAGGCTGCCAGGATGCGCGCAGCAATGCTGGGCACGCCCCAGAGCTGGTAGGTGGTGCTGAGCACGTCGTAAGTAACAAGCTTCGCCACGGTGTAGGAACATTGCTTTACCTGGGAATCTCTGATGGAGAGGTGATTGAGGAGATATGTAGGCCTAATATTCTCTGCACTCAAGAAAGCTGCGTAGATACAATGAATCTATCAAAGTACAAGTTATAATTGTACATGATTGCCTGGTAGGGCTGCGATGCAAACTCAAACGATGTTCTGGGCAAACCGAACCTTTACCAGCTGGCAAATCACTCTACTGTCTAATGTTGCTTTATCCCTCGTTCTTGATCCTTTCTGACTCTATGTAACGTAACAGCTCGGGTAGCAAAGAATTACCCTCAGGGAACTCGAATGCGTGGCTCTGAGTGGGTACAAAAGTTCCGTGCCTACAAGAATGGGGGCGTGCATACCTATAGTGTCACCCACACCCCAAGGCAACAAAAAAACGAGAGGTTCAGGACTAAATATTAGAGGGTCTGGATTGTATACGTAAGAAAAGAACAAATTAACCTTGCAAAAATCTATCCTATCCCAATGAAACTAATTTATCTGTTCGCTGGTGGTCTTGCAATGTCTTATATGCTTCACCTGTCAAGCGCAAGTTTGTCGATATCGACTTCGGATGGAACTTGAGCCCCGCTGAAGTAACTTCCACTGATATGTTGTGAAGCCTAGGATGCCACCGTGTTATTCAAAAACTAGATGTGATGATTCCATGGTCATAAAGCTGCCAAAACAATACAATCTGCAAACAAATGAAGCAATTCAGCATAAATAATCTGCAATCACTTAAAATAAATATATCCTATCAAAATCAGTTAAAATGACAAATCCAAAAGGACCAAATCTGTAAGAAAAAGAAGCGATGTTCTGCAAATTGAGCTGCCAGGAGCGGTACCAAAGCGCCGAACCAACCACTCCAAACTCCTCCAGCGCAGGACACGAGTGTTGTCCAAGGCTATCAGCATTGAATAGGCATCTTCTCCAGGTCTTTTCAAGGGGATACAGGCATAGCGGTTTTACCGGGGTTTCATAAAGGTTCGTTATATCTCCATTCATAACAGTGAACAATAGGGGATAATGACCAACATTAGTGAGCTATCAGCATTTCAAGCTATCATCACAGGTAGGTATCTTCTCCTCCAAAGTTTCACAGATCTGCATTTTAAATGATTCATGATTGTGCACGCACGTGCGGAGGCTTTGCATTTACACAACCATCAGCCACTGCGTATATGGACAACATGTATATATATGTAAATATATATATATATATATATATATAAACAACCGTCAAGTAATTATTTTTAATTACTTGTATATGTGTCTATGTCATTCTATATCTATGCCTGTGTGTGGCTATAGTCTTCAAATGTAGATTCAAGCACAGTGTAGATGTCTTAGTAGAAGCAAATATAGGCACGTAGTTAGACAAGGTATCATGTCTACGTACCTGTGCGCACACATGTACTCCTAAATGAAAATATACCTCTATATGATACTCGTACTTCTGCACGGATGTATTTCAGTCTTTCTGTCTGTCAGTCTACCTGACGTACTTACGTATACGTAGAAGGTATCTGCACGCGTACATATGAAATCACAAACAAGCACATGTGGATGTGCGTGCCTATGCTTCCAGAGATCACAGTGAAATCCATCGATGGTAGCTATCCCTTGGGGGAGCGTTGTTCGCCGTTCGCCGTCCTTGCTCCTCTCTCAGCTGTTGCAACGCTAGCCACGTGTTCAGTCCGAACATCGTCACAATCCTGCCAGTCTTTCGGAAAGCTTTGTTGCTCAAAAAGTTGGTTGTGTAGTTGGTGAAATTGTTGGAGATAGTAGGCTTGTGCGGGCTATTGTGGGTTATATACTAACTTGGTAACCCCAGGATACAAATATTGATTAAACTGACGCTGAAGGTCCCCTGTGACCCCAACGGGGCACGCTATTCGATTGTTTCTGACACTGCTGGATTTTTCTGTGGCCTGCTACCGACTGCTACCCTACCCCCGGTGAGCCCTCTATGAGTTTGTTTAGAAGCTGATCATCCCTCTTGCTTAGCGGCTACCCAATCAACCAACTGATCATTCCTATTGGATGTGTACCTTTGTCTGTATTGGGGTGCAATCAATATATATATATATATGTATATATACACACATACTGTATATTGCCTATAATTTATAATTGTTTGCTCATTGATTCTATCCCTATCATTCATGTTTACGTCATGCCCATGCATACTTCTCATAGTTACCCACACACACAGACACGCACACACACACACACACACAGTTCCTCTGCAGACCCCTCCTGACAAAGAATACTGGGTAAATGGCCCATCATTCACAGTTGCATGTTCATGTGTTTGTTGGTTACATCTCCCTTGTGTGTCGTCTATTTATTCTGCCTTGGTTTGTCCATTATACCAGCATCAATGTGAACATTGACTATCGCACCCATTCATTTGTTGCTTCATGTCGATTAAAGCCCCTCTGGGTCCTTGCGTCATGTTGGTTATCATCCCCATGATTACCGCTTCATGTTGGCCAAATCCTCGTTCTTGGTAAATCACTGAAACAACTTATGATTAAACCTGATTGAGAGCCAAAAAATGATCATCTTTGCTTGTAAATCATCTTTGCATTGCCTTTTTTCATTTCCATTTCTTTTGCATTTTTCATTTTCATTTGCTTTGCATTGCCATGTTTCATTTCCATTTCTTTTGCATTTTTCATTTTCATTTGCTTTGCATTGCCATGTTTCATTTCCATTTCTTTTGCATTTTTCATTTTCATTTGCTTTGCATTTCCATTTTTCATTTCCATTTCTTTTGCATTTGATTTGTGTTTTTTTCAAGTTTGAAAACTCCTAGAACAAGCCCGACTTTTTGCAACACAACACAAGCCATTTCAACCAATTCATATGATCAAACTCATGAACTCAATGACATTTCCTAGTAAATCACTTCCAACTCCTCATGATTTTCGCCATGAAACTCATCCAATCTCACCAATCCAACAGGTTCCCCCGGCTCCGCCCCGGTGGCCCCCCAGCTCCGCCCCCGACCACGCGCCTGTGGATGCCGTGCAGCAGATAGCGCTTCTCCCGGCGGCAGAACCGCTCCCAGGCGTGGCGCGCGGGCTCCACGAAGCTGGGGTCCGTCACCAGCATGATGCGGGCCGCCTGGAGCGGCGTGGCCGGCGGAGCCGTTGATGGATGGGTTTTTGTCCATGGAGCGAGCACCAGGGGTTTGGCATTAAGCAGCAATAACCCTGGTGATTTACCCTGGTGATTGCTGGTTATTGCTGGTTGCTGATTTTTTCTGGTTTAGAGGTTTTGAAGCAGCAAGAACCAGCAATTTGCTCCGCAACCAGCATTGCAACTTGGTATCCAGGAACAGCAATTTGGTCATAAGAACATCAATTGGCGCAGCTAATCCCTATGGCCTCATCTATTGTGGTAGAATCCCATTATATAAGAATCCTTAAGAATGATGGTTCATCTAGTTCAAGTAATCCCTATGAACTTAATCCCTGATGAGATCATTGCTCCCTGATAAGAATCCCTATAAGACTCCCTTTAAGACTCCTTATAAGTTTGATAAGAATCCCTATAACTGGTGGTTCATCGTTTCACGATGCTTCAGGATGCTTCAGGGAAGCCCAAGCCAAATGGCCTCGGCAGGGCAAAGCACCAAGGTAGCAAACAGCTCCGCCAGGAAAGCACAGAAGCAGATCACTGGGATGTGCATTGCTGGAGAAACCTGCGGCCCAAGGCATTAGCAATGTTTAATAATGGTGAATGGCGATTAATATAGTGGTTAACGGTTATACAACGTAGTCATTCATTCACAATGGTCCAGTTAATGATTAATACAATGGTTTGTGGTTCATACAGTGGTTAACACAATGGTTAGTGCAGGTTAATATGTGTTAACATAGTGGTCAATCATGGTTCATGGTTGATAACAAGAATGCTTAATTAATATGGTTAATCTAGTGGTCAAAATACATCAAAATAATGCGGTGGATGGCCAATATACTGGTCAGCAATGGTTGCATGGATGACTTACGGTAGCCGACCATGAAGCAGGTAGCCATGTGGAATAGCCACGGCAACACATGTGGTTCAACCGATCAAACATTCCCAGGCCCCAGGTAGAAAATAAAAAGCAAAACATGAGGAATCACAAAGAGAAGTCCGTTCATGTTTTTGGGGGATCAATTGTTTTCAGTTTTTCCCGCCTGGGCGCATCAGGGCACCCAAAAAGCAAAATTAAGATTGCTACTTGAACTGCCTCGTGCTTTTTGTGCCCCCATCATGCGAAGCCTGTATTTGTCACCCGTAGCCCGCAGCTTCTGATTCAAATCCAATCAGTTGATCACAAGTCCCCTCCCCAATGCAGCAAAGCCATTCGTTTTAATGCGTTTTCAAGGCTTAATCTCCACCTTCCTCCAGGTAAGCGCTGGTTTCAAGTATTGCATCGCTGCTAGTATTGCTGGTATTGCTAGATCCCTACCATTCTGCTTCTATGCCTACCATGGTTGTGGTGGTTGTTGTTGTTGTTGTTGTGGTTGTTGTTGTTGTTGTTGTCGTCGTTGTTGTTGTCGTTGTTGCTGTTGTGGCTGTTTATCCAACCACTTGAATCTTTGCCTTAGGCCCTGGGTCTGACTCCACCAAACCCTTGCGCCTTGCTGATTTGCAGCACAGACTTCCAGAGTTCAAACAAGCCTCAGAACTTCGGAGCTGTTCACCCGTGAATCTGCTGACTCTTGTGATGCTATGCAAAACTACAATCTACTTTCCATCACAAAAATGAGTACAAATCCAAACACAACATCACAATAATGTCAAGTCAGGATTACTAACCCCCCCCAGTTAATCAACCACCTCCTCATCCCCAGACCCTGGTCCTTACTAAAGTTAATTAGGCTCTGATTTCACCCCCTAATAAGCCAGGATCACCCAGAACCCCCCCCTAGTTAATCAACCACCTCTGGATCCCTAAGTCTCTTTTGTAGTTTTTCTAGATTAGTTTTAAATTAGTTCTAATTGAAAACCCTTATTAACTCATGGCTAGTGGGCTCAGTAGTCTTAGGGTTAGACTTAGATTTCCCCAAAAAGTCTATGCGTTTTTCTTTATTACCCGCCTTTTCAAAACCTATTTAAAAACAGTCTTTTTGAAGATCACAAAGGGTATTTGAAGCTCACAAAGGGTACCCCCCACAAGCCTGGAACCCCCCTAGTTAATCAACCCCTTTTGGATCAATTTAAAAACAATTGAAATCAATTTAAAAACAATTGAAATCAATCTAAAAGCAATTGAAATCAATTTAGAAACAATTGAAATCAATTTAAAAACAATTGAAATCAATTGAAAACCAATTGAGATCAATTTAAACACAATTTAAATCAATAATAAAACAATTTAAATCAATGAGGGGGCGTTTATTTGGGGGCGGTCACTTTTGGACACCTATGGTCAAACCTTGTTGACCTTGAGGGGGGGGAGGGGGGGGTTATTAATCCGGGGTTGGCATTATCCTTGATGAATTGAAACTCCTCCTTTGCTGGTTCCTCCATCGCCAAACATCACATCTATAGGACCCTGCCGGAATCTTTAAGTGTACTGTGTGTATGGGAATATCACGTGGAAATATGTATTCACACTTACATAAATCGCTTCAATCCTTGATGATTTTTGCACATATAATTACATACGCGCACACATGCGACTGCGTTGCGCGCACACACACACAGCACATGCTCCAATGTGAAACAATCAACAAGGCACAACAAAATCAAACAAGAAAGCAGCACCAAACAACACAACCAGAAACAAAAACAGCAAATAATTCACTTTCTCAGCCTTGAGACCATACTTGAAAGCTCCATGTAAGAAATATCCCGTGAAGGTAGCCCTGGCGCCACTGAGGAGTCGTCGTGGCCCATGATTTTTCACCAGTTTCGCAGCCATCGCAAAGGTGGAAGGACTGCTGCCCTTCCTGAGCCACTGCGTTCGACCGCCGGGCCATGGTTTTTATGGAACGATGAAGAGGAAAATATCATGGAACAAACATGAAGCCATGGCCTGATCTTGGAAAAAAAGTGAACTTTATTGGAAAACACGCAGATTATTGAAAAACAATATCAGACCTGATGAATGTTATTGGAAAAACCAAAGATAAGAAATGGAGAAAAGCAATCGCAGCAACATCAGGAGCGACAACAACAGCAGGAACTACTCTTGCTTTTACTACAACAACTACTAGGAATACCACTAACTACATCCACTATAACAACTCTTATTAATACCACTAACACAAATACTGGTACTAATGCAACGACTACCAGCTCCACGTCACTACGACGTCACGATGTCGATCCCTCGGTCCAACGTTACCAAGTTTCCTTTCCTCTTCAGCCTGCTGCGAGGTCTTCACCACATCGATAGGCGTGGCAATGACATGGGACAGACTCGAACAAAGTCCTCCAGCAACAAAAAATCCTTGGAAGCAAGCAAACAAAGGCGTAAAAGTGAACAAGTATATCCAGTATATCTCCCTTCAATCAACTGTCAGCAAAAGTTATGACTATTTTGATAGTGAGAGTTGGAACAAACTAGCAACTAACAAGGACATCCATCATACAATAAGGACAAACAAAGACAACTGTACTGGCTTGCCAGTATCAGTATCGTGAACATGATGGCCAATTAGTTCTTGGTAATGAGAATTGTGTCTTTAAGTGTTTGCTCATCAATGTCCTATCGATAATGGTAAACTATTGGTTAACAATGGTAGGTGGTCAATTATTGTTGGCTGAGTGATGGTTCATAAATTAGGGGCTGCTTCACTAGTGGTTGATTAATCAGTTAACCATCAAGCAAAGAATGAATGATTGACCATTCATGATTCAGCAACAACAGCTAGGTATTTCTTGATAAAGGTTAAGTTGATCAAATGATTGCACCACTTAGAGTACTCTAACTGCAGAACAACAAGCATAGTCGTGAAATGTCATAAACCAACAGCTGGAATAGTTACTTATCAAGTACTAGCTGTCATCAACAACCATTGATATCCATTGATAGTTATTCCTCCAGCAACAGCAACGGTTATTGATTCAAAGGTTTCTGCTTCACAAAGCTCTGACTGAATCCCAGCATCCAAAGGGCCCCAGGAGGCCCAGCAGCCGCGCAGGACTCGGCGCGATCGCAACCGGCAGAGCCCGGGCCCGGTGCAGTTCAGGGCGGGGCACGGCGCGTTGTCGCGGCGCGTGTGGTGCCACGAAGAGTGGCGGGTTCGCCACGAGCAACGCGAGGAGACTCTGCAGACCTGGGGATGGATGGATTGGGGGATGGATTTTGGTGGTTGAGATGGTGGATCCATGGTGGATGATTGGTGGATGATTGGTGGTTTTGGGATGGACTTTGAATGGATTTTGAATGGATTCCTGGATAAATTGGTGGATGGCTGGATGGATTGGTGGATGGATTCCTGGATGGATTGGTGGTTGAGATGTGGAACTCGTGGTGTTTTTTTCATGGGGTTTGTGGTTTGGAAATGCTTGCTGGTGGTGAACTGATGCTGTCTGACTAAAACTCCGATGGTTCAATAGGCTAGACCAATGGTTTATTAGTCCGTGATCTAAGTGGTCATTGACTAGTGATATATGAAAATGATGGCTAACATGGTTGGTTATTGGCTAGTGATGGCTAGTTAAAGTGAAACGAATGGCTTTGCAAATGGTTCTCGAACTGGGGGAACAAATCTTTGATAGGGGTTATTTACTTGTCAAGTGGTTTAAGGTATATTCATGGGTGATTCCACTAGGAACCAAATGATTAGTATGGTTTCACAGTTGCCTTAATACAACCTGTGAAACACCAAATGGTGATACAAACAATCAGTAACATGGATAAACCAAATGGTTTTTGACCAAAGGATGGCACAATGATTGGATTGAGGAATCAAGAAATTAATTTTCAATGAAATAGCTCCAAAGTGGCTATCTATGTCTATATCTATGCATCTATCTAGCTGTCCAGTCTCAAGAAACATACGTTACCTGATTTGACCTCATCTGACTGACCAGGCACAAAATGTTGAGACAGTATAATACAGTACATACAACAAAGCAGTACCATCAGAACGATTGGTCTTCAGGTGCACTACCTGGTCTCAGAAATCGTGGCTGCCAGGTGCTGTTCAAACAGCAAAAGGTCGCAGCTAGTAGCATTCCGTGCAACAATCAAACTGGGGGTTCTTGAAATAGGGACCCACTCAAAATGGTTGGTTTATCAGTGTAAATGATTAATGACTTGGATGATTTTGGGGTCCCCTATTTTGAGAAAAACACAAATGCATCAAAGAAATGACCAACTGGCCAAGAAACATGAGAACAAACAATCAGCTCGGTTGATGAGGCATGGCGTATGACTACCAGCTTGGACGGCACCTTTGATTTCAATTGGCAAAACCGACCAACAACAGCACGGAACTCGACAAAATATGCAATAACCATCTCATGCAATGGTTTTGTTGCGTGGGTTTATCAACCAGCCAAACCCGGCGGATTGATGTATAATTTCATGCTGATCCATCAATTCAATTAACCATATCGAATGATCATCAAGCAAAACTTGATGATGAATTTCAAGTTGTATGATGATTTACCGTATCATCAATACTTTCGTATCTTGAACAATATGACTTAGTGATTGATTCACTAACTACTGACAAGAACAGTGCATCAAAATGTCTTGAACAAACCAACTACCAACAACCCTCCAAAATTGTTTCTTGTTCAAGACATTTCGATTGCCAGTGCAAGGCACATCGCTGCCAACACCGAAAACGGCGCATGGCGCCGAGCGGTGCTGTGAAACATGGCGCAGGGCCGAACTCGATTGCTGTGAGTCTTGCTTGGTGATGCTGTTTCTGATAGACTCTCCAATCACCTTGGAACAAGCCAATGAACAAATCAACCATTGGTTAATAATTGATGCTAGCAATAATGATTGGTAGTATTACCTACAATTCTTGGTAAACAACCTGTGGTGTGCCGCTCTGCCAGAATTGACCAATGCTTATTAGGGATACTTCACGTCAAGATGCGATTCAGTGTCAAGGGAACGCTTGTGCAGCCTGCAGCCCTGAGCCTAAACAACAGCTGACACGAGAACTGAAGATATGACCATACTTGGTACGCATGATTCTCCGGAAATGAACAATCAACACGTTGCTTTAGACGTTGTCAGCCATTCTGTTACTATGATCATCAACCATCATTCACAATTATTGACCATTTATCAATCATCACGAATTCACCAACAGGAACCAATAGTCGACCTGCACTGTCACTTTTCCAACCATTAGTTAACCAATAGTCAATTCCTTAACCATTAAACAACCATTCATGAACCATTCGTCAACCAAAAATGAACCATTCCTTAACCAGTAAGGAATCCTAAGATACATTACAATGATACCATCATTAACTATTATAATAACGGTTGGTTGATGGTTAAGGAATGGTTAACCAACCTTCGATTGACCGTTGCTTCACAGCTTCACCGACCCCGCCTGGTTGAAACCTGGATGACCAGCTGGACCTTCAGCTGGTGCGCTGACGATGGCGTTCACCAACGAATCCAATACACAGAATTGCTATAGCTATCAATTATTATAATAGGTATAGTAGGTATGATATACTACTATATACTATAATAGCTAGTAATTAATTCTTATAGTATAATTAGTTGTTCAAATTGCTAGTTTGATACTTTTATACTAGTGATGTAATCATTATACCTTATATGGCTAGTTTTTCACCAACTAGTTATTCATTACTATAATAGCATTCTTTAAACATGTTACGGCAATATCTATCTATAATTGCCACAATTCACCAACTATATCTGTAAACTGTTTGGATTATTGAGTTGGTAATCTATGTAATATCCATCTATGTAAAGAAACAAACATGGATAGACACACTAAATGATATGTATAAAATGTAGATATACATCTATACATTGGTGCAAAGAAACCATCATGATCAATCATGTGTATATATTAAATACACAGTGCATCTATCATGTCACTAGATATGTCTATGTTTCTATATCGGTCTATCTACCGGTCTGTCGGTCCATCTATCCAGCTAGCCACCTATCTAGCTAGCCAGCTGTGGACGTGTTTGAATACGTATCCATCTAACTAGTCAGTTAGCTATCCACCAATCTCCTCACATTCAAAAAGGTTCATATTTCTCTGTATAATCTGTATAGTGCATTTTTCCGTTGACATAGGTGTCATAGAAATTCAAAGAAAGCCTCTATACACAAAGCTAAACCAATTTCTCTGTGTCCTCGACTGCTTCCTATTCGCTGTGGGTGAAAAGCTTCACCCGCATAGGCTTCCCCACCGCCGCTATGTGGCGACCAACCGCCTGTGATGGACCCGGGTGGCTCAGTGGACCCTCTTGGCGTTGAGGGATTTCTAGTGGCTCGTTGCTTCATGTTGGTTGACGTACAGGTTGGCCCATGTTCATCTTCACGCAACGCAGCATGATCCCACACCATTTCTCCAGGATTGGTCGTGTAGCCCCCTGCCACCGCGGCTCCTCCCATCTCGTACTCTTGACGCTTTTTGGCGTCACTCAACGTCTGCGCGGCAACCCAGCTGATGGTCGACTGACCCAGTTGATGACCATTCGTGCAAGGCTCAAAGGGATGAGCAAACGCCAACAACCCTTGAGGTGTAATGTATGAAAATGAAATCATGATGACATGATATATGACACTATAATGACATGATATTTGATAATGTATGTGATATATGTGTCTTGCAGTAAATCTAGAAAGAAAGAGGGAGAGCTCTTGCTCTGGATCAGCTGAGGATTATTGGGAATTCCTACTGTGGATGTCACACATGCGCCCTCGGTTACTATCAGCCAAATATGTTTTCCATAATTGCAGTTACTTCATGCGACCATCAACCAATCTAATCACCATTCTCATCCATCCATCTTGTTGGCTGTTTTCTCCCATGACCAGCTGAAAAGAAGGGCAGTTGTGAACTGTGGGCAAGCCGCCATGTTTCCGGGTGTCACATCCATGGCATGGCAAAGGGCAGGGACTTCTGGGGTTCCTAGTCAACTAATGGTGGTAAATAACCCATGCATGAGGTGAAGCATGCTTAATCAGTATGAGAGATCCGGCTGTTGATGAAGCACAACTTTCCATAAATAGCTGGTGATTCACGGCTACTCAATTTCCGTTCAGTTTTTCAGAATTATCACCCAGAGCCATTCTCTTCAAGAATTGGAAAGAATGAAAAGAGGATACACCAATAGCCAGTATCTATCAATATGTTGTATAGTCATATCAATGGTCCATGGCCCCACAAACCGTTTACATGACTGCACTGGAGAACCCCGCAGTGACGGGGAAGGGCTATGCCACTGTAACTCAATGCCCACTCGAAGGTTTCAGCAACTCCCCAAGTTGCAAAGTCGTCCCGGTTGATGAAACGCGTCCAGAAACCAGGTACCAACGACGTCAACGAGCCAACAGACCCTTCTGACTCCGCATATCTCGGCATTTTTCAACCAACCAACGGCAACGTCACACCTTTCTGTCACTGCTTGGGGCTCACCGCGGAAGCCGCGCACCTCGTAGGCATTGGCTACTTGGCTGAAGCGCTTTTGCGCCTGGCGGGGCATGATATGTTGTCGTGGTTAAGCGTATTTGTGTGGTGTTGATAGTGATTAACCAGTGGTTAACAATCTGGTTATCACTATATATAGTACAAGAATATTGCTTGGTAGTGGTTATCATGCCCACATATTTGTAGTTAACAATCTGGCTTGTAATTGGGAGCATGATAGTGGATAAATCATATCATCATGATTTTGTGAGTGGATAAGAGAATGATTAGGGTAATATTGTTAATATATGATAATATGACAGTATGAAATAATAAACGCAACGTAACTCGCTACATTTCCCCAGCATCCAACAGCTTCCACCTCCTCCCGCTTCTCGGGTGGTTGCCGATCTGGATGCCACTTCATTGCCTCATCGCGTGAAGAGTGGGGACATGGCTGGATCTCAATGGCGGTGCCAACGTCACCAAGCAGGCAACAGCTCCTCCCCCTGCGGTCCACCAGCTCACCACTGAGTTCGGCTCCTGCTTTTTGTAAGCTTTCTTGATGTCTTCCTGTGAAGCATTGCGGTCAACTCCCAGAATCCTGGAGTGCGTGGCATGGCTGATGGCTGGTTTGCGGCCATGGGCCCTCCAAGTTGGTTGGTCAGCTGGTGAATGATGGTACCTGTACTTGTCAACCAAAGCACGGAAGCAACACTGCAGGGCAGTGATAAAATGTTGGTTTGATCATGTCTCAGTGCCACATTGGGATGGCAGTGAGAAATCCTCTGTCACATCCAGTACCGGTGGCGAACGGATTCGGGCTGTGGCAGATCGTCGTTTCCAATGTTCCGAAAACAATCTTGTGAGGAGTACAAGTTTGGATGCTGGTTGGTTGATAGTGGTTGGCCATCGCAGCCTCCCGGTGACCACGCGGCCAAAGATATGGGTCCATCAATGACATATCCCAAAACAAATGGTTTTACTATATGTCTCACTTCTATTATATCATATCATCATGGTTGGACACCGAGTCCGTACAAACATATCTCACAAATCAACAGAGGTTTAGGGCCTAGGCTACTTGCTGGATGGTCCAAACAGTCACAGTCATCGGTAGAGATCATCAAAACAACCGCTGGAAGCGATCCAGAAAATGGCTGCCCTGAACATCACCGCAGATTGGCAAAATGCTGGTGACCATCCCTTGCGATATCCAAGTGGTTCTACCCAAACCTCGAAGCAACGAAGTAGCCCTGTGGAAGTCTCTCGGTAAAACATCCTACTCTCTTCGGTGTTTTGTGGAAAGGTCCAACCGTCCAACTGCCGGCCTTGGCCGCCCCTTTTAAGTTGGTTGACCCATTGATCTGACAACATGAAACCCATCCCTGTCATCCAATGTATAACACGCATGCCATCAGTCATAAATGACTCAACCATTTTGAGGTACAGGATGGCACAGGTCACTTAGCTTGTCAGTTTCACAGGGTGGCATTTTCCAACTCAACTCATAGAGCCAAGGCTCTTGTAGGGATCCGTCTCGTTGGTCGAAGCGAAACTCCGACTCCTGGGAGTCAAGCACTTGTGGAGTGACCTTTAGCATTTAGAGTTAGGGTGGTGAATAAAAGGTCAACTTATAGAGCACTGAGTAATGATCCTTTGAAGCTAGTATCTGAGATTTGCAATTCGTGATAAAACATCGCCTACTTATGGCAACAATGGATGCAGTGAATCTCTCTATCACTTTCCTGTGCTCGCGTGGACCATCAAATTTTGTTGGCCTGGCTTGCGGGACTTCAAGTTTGGCACTGAAAGAGCCTCCCACATCACTGCAAATGGCGCTACCATGCGCTACCAAAATACTCATATAATATCATATACTCTCAAAAGTGCCCTACCAACAGTCAGTATACTTAAAATCATTTTAAAAAGTATAGTGGACCGGGATGCTCAAAGGGTTTCCACATTTCCATGGTCAGTTTTATGGTGCTTGGAAGTATTGATGCAAGATTCTCCGATTGTTCAAACCACATGGAATCACCAACCATTGGCAGCTAGGCCAGTTCTACCATGAATTCCATCCCGCAGCCTGTGGCTCCCGCTCCCCCCATCTCCTTCCAAAAATGCCATGTCCTGCAGTCATGAGGTGCTGACGTGGATCTTAACGATCTCAAGGTGTCCAGACATGCTTCGCCATGTTTGGTTCAACCGGCACCGCTGGAGCTCCAAATCACAGCTTAAAACTTCAAACATCTCCCCGTGGGTGTCCGTGGGCGGGTCGTTTGACATCATCTTTGGAGGCTTGGTAGTTCACTGAATGTATCATTAACCAGCTAGTCAACCAGCCATGTCCGATTATCAAACATGACAGCCAATCATAAACCATCATCAACCCCTGATAGTTGGTTGTTGAACACTATTCAATCTACCAACGACTCCCTGCTGTCATTCTGCGTGGTTGAAGCTCCTAAGCCACCAATCCAGCAACTGTCCGGAGACGGCTTAAGTAAGTGTTGAAATCAAAGCCGGCACTCCTGGTTAGCATCTATCTTGGTAGGTACCTGGTCTGCCGGTTTACTATTCAAGTAATGGTAGGTACTATTTGATTAACATCTATCTTGGTAGGTACTTGGTTTGCCTGGTCTGCGGGTTTAATTACTATTCAAAAATTCTTTTGCTCAGGGAAAAAAAGCACATGATAGTGATTCTGGCTATGGTTATCAGACTTATGATGATGACAACGATGGCGATGATGGTGGTGATCATGATGCATAGTAATCATCATCAATCATCATTGACCATCATTGACCATCATTGAGCATCATCAACCATCATTGACCGTCATTGACCATCATAGACCATCAGAGACCATCATTGACCATAATTAACCATAATTAATCACTACAGGCAAATTGAGCGATGATCATGATGTGCTCCTTTGTTCCCCTGGATCCTTGAGCGCACCTGGTTTTTGGAGCGCAAGCGACAGGACACCTGCCAAGCAAATCGCCAGATTTCAAGAGAAATCCAAGGAGGTTCACCCATCAGCAGCAAGCATTCGGAACAGTTGTCGCAGTTGATACTGCGATGCCTCACATGTTTTGCTGATTCTGCTTGTGATTTGAGAATCATTCATGATTTGTGTGCATTTTTCATCCTATCCTGGTTGGTGATTGAACCACCCCTTTGAAAAATATGTTTGTCAACCAACCAGTTGTTGACAATCACTAAGTAGTGGTCACCACTAGTTGTTAACCAACTAGTCAACAGTTTCAAAGTTGTTAACCAATAGTAGTCAACCACTAGTGAAAATAACATGTTGACCACGTGCATTTCCAATTCCCGTGAAACCAAACGCCCCATTGGGCCTGGTCCTCTTCCG